>CM021102.1:592881043-593246474 GCA_007115665.2 Sequoiadendron giganteum
GGATATCAAGCAAGAAAATATCTAAGGCATGGCAAATTCCTGGAGACCCCCCTAAATGCGCCCTGTCTTGAAGAGATGGTGATAAAAAATTCTAAGGGATTGAAAATTGGAAGTTGACCCTCTCAAATGCGCCCAAGGTAAGCATGAGTCTTAGAAAATTTTCTAAGTCTTGAAGAATGGAAGTGCATGGGTCAAAATGTGCCCAAGATGAGAAGCAAGAAGTTTGAAAAAGTTTCTAAGTTTAAAATGGAAGCTTGACCCTCCAAATGCGCCCAAGGTAAGTTGAGGTGTTTGAAAAAGTTTCTAAGGCACAAATGAAAGCTCCCTAGGCAAAATGCGGCCACTTCAAGCAGCCTATATGGAGACTTCAAAGAAAATTTCTAAGGCAAGAAAACGAAAGCATCAAGGGTGAAATGCGCCTTCAGCATGGAGGATGTTTAAAAAAGTCTCTAAGTGTTTGCAAATTCCTCCTCACCCCCTCAAATGCACCCAGGTCATAGAGGAAAGTCATAAAAAAAAATTCTAAGGCATGGAAATTTTCTAAGTCACAAAATGGAAACTTGCATGTGGAAATGCGCCCAAGGTTGCTAAAAGAGTAAAAACGCCTAAGGCATTACAAATGAGAATGCCACATGCTGGATGCGCCAAGAATGAGGAGAGTGGGACTTAGAAATTATCTAAGTCATGAAAATGGCGGCATACCCTTCCATATGCGCCCATGAGGGAAGTGAGGGTTGAAAGTATTCTAAGTCACAAAAAAAAAATGAAAGCTCAAAGGTGGAAATGCGCCCAGCAAAGGTGAGTAGAAGGCCGAAAATATTCTAAGGCAAAAACAAAAGCCACCCAGCTGAAATGCGCCCAAAGTTGCCAAGAAATGATGTGAAAATATTCTAAGTATGAAAGTAAAAGTAGACATGCCTAAATGCGCCCACTTTAGATAATAAAATCTCCAAAGGTGAAATGTGCCCATGAAATGAAAGGGTACATGGAAATTTGCGCCCTCAAGGTGAAACAAGATGACTTCAAATATTTTCTAAGGCAAGGAGATGAAAACTCCCTAGGCAAAATACGCCCAAACCTTGGGGAGATTGATAGATGATAGGAAAAATGCCTAAGGCTTTAAAATTGAAGCTTGCCTAGCTAAATGTGCCCTCAAGGTAGAAGTTAAGTGGTTGAGACTTGAAGGAAATTTCTAAGGTGGATAAAATAAACTAGGCCTTGTGAAGTGCACCCAAGATGGAGTTGAAGACATTTTTATTTTATAAGGCAAGGGCAAGGACAAGGGACGCACCTAGAGGAGGTATTAATATTAATCTTTCGAGATGCAAGGTGATATAAGCTGGAGGAAATTCTTCGGAAAAATATGAGGAACACCAGGATTTAAAAATTGAGGCTGCAGGTGTGAAGTGCACCCAGAATCAAGATGAAACAAACCTTAGTAATTTTTATTATTTTTTCAAAAATAATAAAAATTAAACTTACCCCTTCGTCTGGATACACATGGAAATTATGATTTCTGAGGGGAAATTTCTTCTGGGTATTGGATATTTCTCACTGGGAGATGATTTGAGGTTCTTCCACACGTTGCTCGTGTTGTTTCGGCAGAGATTTCGGCTTGGCACCCGTTTAACAAATTTCCTAAGGCTCTGAGGGATAAATTTTCCAAGGCATGGAAAAGGAAAGCAGAGTGGGTCAAGTGCATTCAAGCTTAGGACGAATGGAATTTTATCTAAGTCACCAAGCTCCTAAAGGAAGGTGGATAAGGCAAGTGAATGAAATTGCTAAAGCGGGAGAATGAAAACAACAAGATGGCATGCGCCCTAGCACAATGGGCCCATGATAAAAGTTTGCTAGAAAATGATGAATTTTATCAGACATCAAGTAGACCTTGGAAGTCAGAACGTGGGATAAGGTAAGTAAAGTGAATTTAGATTATAAAGTGTTCTGATGCTCTTCTTTTGTTTTGCAGGATAAACGTTGAAGCCAAGGCGTGAGGACTTGATGGAGCTAGACAACGTTGCAACTTTGGAAAGAAGAAACGACAATGAAGATCTAGCTAAGACACTAAGAACATGATGCAAAGGAGGCTAAATGTGCCCAAGGCAATGGGCTAAAGAAATGTGAAAGTTACAAGGAAGAGGTGTGTCCAGGAGTCAAAGCAACAGGAGGGCTGAATGTCAAATCCTTTCAAATTTTATTATCTGCGGAGACGATCTTAGAGACTCTTTTGCTCTCCTCCTAACGCAACAAAATTGGCAAACAGACAGTGGGAACATGTTTTTGGATGAGAATCTTCTAGAAGAAGATAGTGGGCATTAATTGCAGATAATGGTTCCTGCAGAGGAGTGGAGAATATTCTGTGCATTTATTGCCCCACTCCTCTCTATGGCGGTTTTTAGGGAAAAAACCCTAATTAGGGCATATGTGGCTCAATCTGAGCCCTTCATTGTATTTCAATCTAAGCCGTCCATTGAAATGGGCCAACTATAAAAGGGACATCCCCCCTCATTTGTAAATAGTTAGAATTAGAATCAGAGATAGATCAGAGCTAGACAGGGATAGAGATTGATAGAAGTTAAAGTAGAGCTAGGAGTTAGCTTAGTTGGAAAGGAAAGAAAGACTTTCCCTTTGAAAGTTTTTGCAAAAGATTGTTGTGCAAGACTCTCATGATATAAAGATTTCATTGATTGGTGACTTTATTTTGTGTTGTGGGTAGTTGACGAGATCTTTTCGTCTTTCCAATTCGAATAGAGTAAAGTAAAGTAGATTTGTTTTCATGCAAGTAGAGTTAATTGTGGAATGTGACATTAGTTTGGGCATATCTTCCCGTATCCATACCACTGGCGGACTTGCTGACGGTAAGTCTGCTCCTGCGTGGTCAACTGGAATCTCAGCACTTAACTTCGATTGTGTTTAGTGTGCCCACTTGCTTCGTTGTGAAGGGGTGTGCATGGTGAATCTCAATTTGAACATCTCATCCATCCTTTGAAGATTGCACCAACTTTGTCAGAGTTTTCCGAAGGGGAGACGAAACGAAGTTTGGTTTGAAGACTGTTAAAGCTAATCCTTGCATTCCACCCGTAAAAATAGATTGTAGAATTCCTATCCCTACCTCCTTTAAATTCAGCATTTCCCGATCCATTCAAATACCAGAGCATCATAGTCAAAATCCTTCATTTGCTTGAGCATATAAAGTTGAACAATTACGTAAGTCCCCTTGGAATACCCAGCATATTCACATCAACCAACTGAGTCTATTCGCAATAAAAGGAACCTTGGAGTTGAATGCATGAACTTTCACGCAATCTTAGCATGCAGAATATTTTGATGAAGAGGGAATAGAGTGACCGTTGGACATTTTATTCTGTGTTGGTGTTGTCATAAAAAACACGTCAACAAGTACGACTTTTGCTTTTTAAAATACATTTAAATGTATTTTAATCCATTTCAATAGTTTGGTGCACTTTTTGCCTTTAAGTGCTTTAGATATCACTTTATAAAGTATTTAAGTGGCGTTTAACTTTATAAAGTCAATTTGACTTTATAATAAATCATTAAGTTAAATGATTAACTTAACCACAAAAATAAGCGTAACTCCCTCCAAACTCAGTATTTCTCCGTGCTGTCAGAAGCTGGCGAACACTGTGCTACAAATGCTTGCACTGAATCCACAATTGGAATGAAGGGGTGGGAATGATAATACCCACCAAAAATGGCCACTGACCCCCTAACCAAATCCTATCAGCCTACGAGGGTCCAAGAAATAGGCTAACTCAATTGCTCTTGATATTGACTAGAATGGGGACATTACAAGATGACATGGGTGGTCATGGATTTGAATTGTTTGATCATCAAACTAAGCTCTCAGAGAAAGATTTTCATGAAGATATTAGTTTTGGTGAGTTGGGAGGTGTCTCATTCAAAGAGTCACCACTCCAAGAGAAGTACGAAGGGCAATCTCCTTTTGATCAAAATAATCAGCCCTTCAGCATTTGGGATCCGGGTGTGAAAGTGCCTAATATTGACAAGGAACATGCATGGGATAAATTTTCCTTTGATCCCAATAAAGATCAAAATTCTGATTTCACTGCAAGCCTTGAGATGGCCATTGGAGGAGAAAATGTCTTTGACAAAGAAGCTTGCATGGATAAGCCCCATAATGGACCCTTTAAGATGGTTGCAGCCACTAAGGAAGAATTTGTTGCTGCTAAAACTTTCAGGACTGTGATCAATAATGACTCATTGATCAAGTTGGGGGCTTCTTCAGTATATAATCAAGGAGATAGTGAAGGGGAAATAGAGCTTGAAGACCACAGGGCTCTTGATGATGAAGATTTTAAAGAGGTTATCAAATTCAAATTAGATTTACCACATCATGAAGCTGATTGTAAACAAAGGCCCAAAGAATTAGTAGAATTTGATCCTCTTCATTACCTTGAGTATTTTCAGTTGGTGGATGGTGAAAGACAAGAGTTTTGGAGCAGCTATGAGGGCAGCGAAGACAAAAAACAAAAGTTTTGATTTTGTTATGCAGCCTATCAGCAGTTCACCATCCTCGCACATTTATGAGTGGGAAAGTCAATTCTTGATATCCATTGAAGATGTGGTGTAAGCCCTTTTCAAAACTGACCACTCACATAGTTTGATTGAAGAGAGTCTGGAAGGAGTTAGGGTTGGAGCCACTCTCTTTAATCTGCAATTCATCAAAGACTCCTTAGAGATTAAGAAATCAGATTATCTATGCTAGATTAACAAACAAGATTATGCCTTCGAATTTGTTAAGAAGGCAATTGTTGCAATTCAAGGAGTTCATATTTTCAAGAATCCATCTATTGAGTTGAGTGTTAATTCAGTTCACTCCAATCTCTTCTCAAGATGGGATTTGAAGACAATGTTTGTTTCAGGCTCCCTTGTTTTTGAAGCTCTCATGGATAGACTTTAGTGGTTCACCAAAGAAGTCAATAATTTCTTGAGTGTGCATTTGGAGTTGATTGGCACTCGAGAATGTGTTGTGAATTCCTTCATGGGTGTGATGAATCATTTTTGGTCAGGCATCCTTGTTTGGCACCCTCGATGTGGAATGAGAAATCTTTTGGGTTATGGTAGGAAGTTTCCTTGGAGGGATAAGGATCAAAATTTCAGAATTGATGGTGATGTTCCCTTCCTTACCGACCACTTGATGGATCCATTTGTCCATCAACAAATGGATTGGAGAGAATATTTGAGCAAAGAATGGTTCTTTGCTGTGATGAAATCTTCAGAGAGACTGTTTTCAGCTGTGGATATGAGCATGTGTGATATTTTGGATGCTGATTTTTAGTTTTGCAACAGCTGTTTATTTCCTTGGATGCTGATTATCCTCAAATCAGATCTCAAGTTGACAATTTTAGTCTTGTTTGACAGTTGGTGCATTCATTTTCAGACTTTTTGATCGCTTGTTAGCAATGTTTTTTGGCCTCAAATGAGAGAAATGAAGAATTGGAGTGAATTGAATCTGCATTTAGATGGTGTTCAAGTTCAACTCAGTGGCTATCTTTGTACAGTTTCTTGTACATATGCTTGGGGCAGCAAACCAATGCTTGATTTGATTCGACTTTTTCAGACTCTTGGAGGGAGATTGGTGAAAGTTTTCAGAAGTCTTCTTGAATTTATTAGAATTATTCAGAGAGGGCATTGTGCATCCTTGAAGAGTTTTGAGGATGAGACTGATGAGTTTTTGCAAAGATTTGCTTATTTCTTTGCAATAGCTTTGATAGAGTCAATTTTGCTGTCATGACTCTATTTGATGCTTTGAGGAGATGTGCTGATGAGATTATTAGAATTTTTTTTTGTGTTCAAGTCGGTGTTAGTCATTGGCATGGCAGTGGATTACTCCTCAAAGTTTGTTGGTTGTGAGATGCTGTAAGGTTTTGATTCGAATCCTTCCATGATTTTGAGATTGTATTTTATGCATGTTAACTCTTTGTGGTTGTTGGGAAGGTTAGTGCAATTTTGGTATATTGGCTTTACTTGTGTGATCAGAGTGGTGCAGTATCAACATGGTGGGTCTTTTTTAGAGATGGACATGGGACCTTGGGATCCTTTATGTTTTGGTGTGGATCAGTTTTGGAGTGTAGTGGCATTGCCTGAGGACAAGCAATTTTGGGAAGGGTGGACTGTAATGTCCCCATTTTAGCCATACGCTCTTTTGTGGCTAATAGCCTATCTTCGGAAGCCCGTAGGCTCGTTAGAGGTAAAATTAGGGTTTATGCTTTTAGATGCAATTTCGAAGGTCTACATGTATTACTTTCTTATGCATGTTTGATGGAGCTTTATGAGTTTTTGGAGAGCTTCGGGATGAGGTAACATGCATGTCAAGGTAATGACATGCAATTTTTACTGATACCTTGCATGCTGGAAAGGTTTCTGAGTTTTCAAACACATCCGTGGTGGTGTGACATGCATCTAATCTAACAACCTTTCCGGGCACTTACTATTTATAGTAAGTCATGATGGCTGCCTGGTTTGTGTTCAGTTGATATTTGGAAACACTTACTATTTATAAAAAGTCAGGATACTGCTCAGTTGGTGTTCAGAGGAAGTTTTGCAAATTTACTATTTATAGCAGTTTGCTATTTTTGGTAAGTCTATCTTCTAGCAGTATCATTCTAGCAGTAGCTCAATCATTCGTAGTTCAGTGTGGCTGATCAGTTTGGCTTTCTGGTGGATTTGAAGTTAACTTACTATTTTTGGCATTCGCTATTTTTAGTAAGTCCATTTATGGCAGATGCATCATCATCAACTTGATTTAGCTTGGCAAATGTTAGTTTGCTAATTTTAGCAGTTTGTCAGTTGTAGTTTGGGCGTTGGTTTTGGCTTGGGCTTCTATCTCTCCTTTGGAATGAGTTTCAACACTTTGTCAATTTTATAATTTGAGTTTGTACCCTTGTGCCTAGGCAATGACTTTAAGTTGTTTTAAAATGGGGCCATGAGATGGACGCCTCATTAATGAATTTTAATGTTTTATTAATGTTTAAACATTGTCTCAAGGTGGGGCGACTTGGGAGGTGAACATAAAAGTATTTTAAATATTTTAAAATGCTTTTGAGGTTGGCATCCCTTGGAGAAGATGAAGAGCTTTCTTGGTTGGAGGTTACAGTTGCTTCATCTCCTCAATTGAAGCTTATTTATTGAAGCCTTGCTCATTCATTCTCATATTTAGAAAATATTGTAAAGTTATGTTGCTGAATTGATTTCAGAACCCGGCTAAGGGGGAGCTTAGTATTTTCACACCATTCTTCGAGATCGAAACTATGGTTCCCTAGATGGTCAATTGGGAGTTTGCTTCATTCAGAAGTGCATATTGAGCATCATTGTTGAAGTTTGATGATATTTTCTGTTTACAGGTTGCTACTTCAAGCGTAGCTGAAGCATATTTTCATTGATAGCTACTTGTATGATTTTTATATCATTTTGGGTATTCCCCCTATGTGTTTCTTTGCATTAGGCGCCCCTTCTCTTGGATTTTCAGATTTTATTATGATGTCTACAATTTTCTAGAGCAGTTCGCCCTTGTCAAGGAGGGTTTGTTATTTCTAGATTTTTTCTTGGGATGCGTGCCTAATAATTTGAATGGTATTGATGTTTTTTAATGACTTGTTTTTGGTTGCCCTTCATCTAGCTTTCATTTGCATTTGATTTGGTGTCATTTGGTTGAGTATCGAAGGAGATATGAGCATTTTAGTGATCTCCTAGCTTGCTAGTCTGAACATTCAGTTTGCTGCTCTTGTATATCATACCTGGTTGTTTCCATTTTGTGCTATATTTCTTGGGTGTGTTGATTCTTATTTGTAATAAAAAATATAGTGTCATCATTGCAGCTGTTTTGGAACAGATTTATATTGAAAATCCTTGGAATTTGCAAATAATTTACATTGTAAGGCTGAGAATTAGTAGTACTAATCTAGTCATTTATATTTCTGCATTTACTTGTGTTTTAATTCACACATTGTAACGCCTGGATGGTTTACCGCCAGTGTGGAAGAATAAACATTTGTCTCTCTCTATCTCACCCATTGTTTAAGTGGCAAATCCCCACTGTCGAGTGGATGTCTACTGAAAAGCAGATGAATTGTTCTTCATTGTAATATCTTTCCCCCCACTGTCTAAGTGGTAGCGTGGAATCTTCATAGCCGGTTCACCGCCTACTTTCATTTTAGCATTGTTCTTCATTTCAGTTTGGTGGCTAACGATCCCTTCCCATATGCTATCACCTCGCCTTCAATAAGATCTTGGTGAACATTCTTGGCGGACGTTACTTTCAAGTTGATTATCTTTTGGGAGCTAACGCTAATCCTTTGGCGTAGTGCTGGTTTGTGTTGTGAAAACATTGAGAAAAAACTAAGGGGCACATTTCATAGTAAGTAATATCAAGTTCTGTGACGACACACCTGCAGTTGGTAATGGTGACGGGACACTCTTGAGAGATTATTGGTAGACTTTTCCAAGGAGTTATTGAATTATTAAGTCACGTTACTTTAATGATATTCTATTATTAAAGTGACTTATTAGTTCAATGTTATAAAGTTATTTTGATGAAGTACTTTATAACTTGGCCGTTAAATAAAGTAATAAAGTGACTATTAAAATAATGCAATTTTAAGTCACTTTATTAATATTTAAGTGAATTGTTCTGCATTGTAATATTTTTCCCCCCACTGTCTAAGTGGTAGCGTGGAATCTTCAAGGCCGGTTCACCGCCTACTTTCATTTCAGCATTGTTCTTCATCTCAGTTTGGTGGCTAACGATCCCTTCCCATATTCTCTCACCTTGCCTTCAATAGGATCTTGGTGAACATTCTTGGTGAAGGTTACTTTCAAGTTGATTATCTTTTAGGAGCTAACACTAATCATTTGGCGTAGTGCTGGTTTGTGTTGTGAAAACATTGAGAAAAAACTAAGGGGCACATTTCATAGTAAGTAATATCAAGCTCTGTGATGACACACCTGCAGTTGGTAATGGTGATGGGACACTCTTGAGAGATTATTGCTAGACTTTTCCAAGGAGTTATTGAATTATTAAGTCACGTTACTTTAATGATATTCTATTACTAAAGCGACTTATTAATTCAATGTTATAAAGTTACTTTATAACTTGGCTGTTAAATAAAGTAATAAAGTGACTTTATTAAAATAATGCAATTTTAAGTCACTTTATTAATATTTAAGTGAAGGGGCGCTTTTCAAGATAAAAGATAAAATATTAAATTATTGTGCAAGCTAAGTTGGCGTGGGATTTTGAGATTGAGAAGTTTTAATATTATATTTATTGAAAAGGCAAAACCCTAACTTGGGTGTTGGAATTGGAGAAAGCATAAGGAGAGGAAAGAACATTGTTTCATCATAGTTGGCTCACTCGCCAAAAACTCGCGAGTTTTTCAAAAACTCGCGAGTTTTTTTCAGAAACGAGTTTTTACGAGTTTTACTCGCAGAAGGTACAGTCCGTACTTTTTGCAAAAACTCGCCGGAAAAACTCGCGAGTTTTTGCAAAAACTCGGCGAGTTTTTAAAAAAAACCCGCGCGGCCTGTGTCTTATGTTCGCGGCCGGCCAAAATGTCATTGTCATTTCATTTTTTCACTTGTTTTCACTTTTAGCAGAGGAAAAAACTTGCCCAAAGCATTTTGCACTATTTATCTGTGATTTGGCATCGAGGGGACGAGATTCGAAGGGGATTTTCATCAGATTTCGAAGGCAAATTGGATTTCCAGGTAGGTTTTCTAATTTTTCTTGTTCTTTCTTTTTTTTTCATTTTTTCTTCTTTTTTGTTGATTGTATGTTTAAAAAACATCATGAATGAACTATAAAACAAATTCAAATACATTTATATGTTTAAAAGAAGATTTAGATTCAACAAAACAAGAATTTGTGACACTTTTTATGATTTTTTAATATATTTTGCAGTTTTTTTCATTTTTTTCAAATTTTCTTCAAATTCTAGTTATTTTTTGTAATTTTGATTCTTCTTGTTTGTTGAAAACATGTTTAAATTTATATATTAGCTTAATTTGTTACTAATTTAAAGTAGTTTTCTGATTTTTACATTTTTTTGTAACCCTAGTTTATTATTTTCTTTTTTTAATCCATTTTTTTTGATGAAAAATTGAAAATGTTTAGAGTTTAGACTTTAGAATCTTAAATTAGTTTACTATTTAGAATCTTAGATTAGTTTAGAATCTATTTTGAAATTTTCAATTTTGATTTAATCTAATTTAGCTTGTTTTTAAAATTTCTATCAAAAAACTAACAAGTTGTGATTTCACTTTGTGTGTGTACTGTGTAGGTAACAGGTTAATTGATCATGGCTTCTGAATCCGCTTCTACCCCTACCTCAGCCCCATCTGTGCCTGGGAGTGGGGAATATGTAGGCACTCGTCCAAAAGGAGCTAGAGATCCCGCTTGGAGATATGCATATGAAGGACCAGAACCTGGATCAGTGTATTGCATTAGATGTAAAGAAATTTACCGTGGAGGCATCAATCGCCTCAAATACCACCTTGCAGGCATCCCTAGACGTGATGCTAAGGCTTGCATAAACACCAATGAGGAAATCAAAAGACAAATGAATGCAATACTTTCCGCTGCAGAAGAAAAAAAGATGCAAAAAGCGAAGGCAAAAGCAGCAATGCAAGCTGCCATAGCTTCTTCTCAAGGTGTTGCAAGTGCAGACAACCTTCACTCACTGTCAGATGATGATGATGTAGTAGCCAACATAGCGGGCTCTCTTCGTGGTCCACGTGTGCGAAGGCAACCCACCACCACCACCATGCCTTCATCTTCCTCTACTAGAGTACCAGTGGCAGGATCAACACAGACACCTAGAGCCACAGGTTCACACATTGGTGATTTTTTTGTGCCTAGAAACACACCTGGTGCACAACCTTCTTTAGAGGCAACTGGGTGGAATAAGGAGGTGCGTGAGCATGCAGATGTTGCTTGTGCCGATTTTTGGTACTTCAACAACATCCCTTTCAATGTGGCAAGCTCACCTTATTGGGACAATTTGGTGACCGCATTGACAGTTGCAGGGAAAGGCTACAAGGCGCCTTCGCGCAAAGAATTGAGTGGAAGGTTAGAAATTAGTTTATGTTCTTTAATTTAATTTTATGTTTCTTAAGTTTAATTTATGATTAATTTAAGTTATTTTTTTGTTTACAAATTAAAATTGTGTACTTAATTTCACTTTGTACTTGTAGGTTGCTTTCTAATGCTACTGAAAGAGCAAAGGCAGTGATACAAGAACAAAAAGAAGAATGGCAACAATATGGCTGCACTATTCTTTCTGATGGGTGGACGGATGGAAAAAACCGTACCATCATAAATTTTTTGGTTTCTTGCAAAAATGAGGTGGTGTTCTTGAAATCCGTAGATGCCTCCAACATAGTAAAAAATGCAGAAAATTTGGCTAGAATGTTGGAGCAAGTGTGCATGGAGGTTGGGCTTAAAAATGTCGTGCAAATCATAACTGACAATGCAGCGGCATATGTGGCAGCAGGAAGAATCCTCCAAGATAGACACCAGACAATTTTTTGGACACCATGTGCTGCCCATGTCCTTGACCTTCTTTTGGAGGACATAGGAAAATTACATTGGGTCACACCGATTGTAGAGGATGGAAGAAGGATCACTAAATACATCTACAATCACCCTTGGGTTCTGAGCTTGATGAGGGAGCACACCAATGGGAGAGACTTGGTGAGACCTGGTGTGACAAGGTTTGCAACGGTTTTCTTAACGTTGCAAAGCATTCTTGGCGCATTGACGGCTTTGAAACAAATGTTTGTGAGTCAAGCATGGATAGACTCACCTTATTCAAAGAAGCCGGAAGGAGAAAGAGTTGCAAGCATTGTCTTCGAGCCCCTCTTTGCACAAAAAGCAACAGAGATTGTGAAGGTAACTTCAAAACTTTGAGTTTGAATCTAAATTCAAATTGAACATTTTCTTAAAGTTAATGTCCTTCATTGTAAATTTGTAAATTACTAAATTGTAACTCTAATAGTTTTTTGCATTTTTAAATTTATATTGTAGGTGTCAGAGCCCTTGGTTAGAGTGCTCCGTTTGGTGGATGGGGATCAAACCCCAATGGGTTATCTTTATGAGGCCATGGATAGGGCCAAGGAGGCTATTAGAAATTATTATAAGGGGGACAGCCTCAAGTTTGATCCCATTTGGGAGATTATTGACAGGAGGTGGAACAATCAACTCCACCAACCTATCCATGCAACAGGGTACTTCTTGAACCCCCGTTTCATCCATTCAGGCACCTATACAGATCCTACTGGAGAGGTTATGGAGGGCCTCACTACTTGCATTCAGCGGATGACATCCACGCCTGATGAGGCAGACTGCATTGTTAATGAATTGCAAAGTTACAGGGAAAAAAGGGGTGTACTCTTCTCTTCAGACTTGGCAAAGAGAGCAGTATCTAGGCTGCCACCAGGTATAAAATTTGAAATTTACAAGTTACAAAAATGAAAATTTGATAGTTACAAGTTACAAGTTACAATTTTCTAACTTTTCTTCTTTTTTTTGTAGATGTTTGGTGGACACATTGGGGTGGAAAAACCCCACATCTTCAAAACTTTGCCCTCCGTGTTTTGAGCCAGCCTTGTAGTTCATCCAATTGTGAGCGCAATTGGAGTTTGTTTGAGGCCATCCACACAAAGAAGAGGAACAAACTCGCTCAAAAACGCCTCAATGACCTTGTCTATGTGCAATATAATCTTCGATTGCGCATAAAAAAGGTAGAGGAGATATCATATGATGATCCAATTGATTTGGAGGAGATAGATCCATACAGTGATTGGACAGGGCGAGGGGAGCAACCTCCATTGTTTACCGAGGATGAGATTTATGATTTAGAGCGACAGGCAATGGAGGAGGGTGGATTTACATTCTCATTGGATGACCTTGAGGATGATCCTGAGGAGGAGTCATTGCCAGTGCCACCACCAGCAGCTGCAGGAGGATCTACATCTAGGATGGAGGTTGAGGAGCCACAGGCACAGCAGGAGCGGAGTCCTATGATTACACGGACACCCTCTTCCGGTCCCATACTGAGATCTAGACATGGGAAGAGGAAGATGTGATTCATGTGAATTTGTAAAAACTGAAATATATTAATGTTTATGACATATGTAGTATTTACTTTCAGTTTTACAAAAACAATTTGCTATTTCATTTTGTTTCAGACTATTATCATATCAGCACATTGAGCATTCCACATGAGGATGCCATTTTGTATCCAATTTCTTTCAAATCAATCAAATATAGCTTGTTTCTTATATGTACTCATTTATTGACTCATTGGATGCATCTTATCTTTGAATTTTGCAAAAAAAATGAGTTTTTAGTGAAGTTTAAGCAATTTTTTAAGTTCCCGAGTTTTTTGCCGAGTTTTTCCGAGTTTTTGCCGAGTTTTTGCCGAGCCGAGTTTTTCGGGCTTGCCGAGTACTTGAAAATGCCGAGTTTTCCAACTATGGTTTTCATTATCCAAGTTTATCATTCAATCATAGAAAACTGAGCATAGGGTTGCAAGTATGAAGTTTCAAGTTGATTTGAGGATGGAAACCTTCGATTAGGATAGGATCTTCAGGCGTGAGAGATAGTCTAAGAGTTTTAGTTTGGATGGATTCACATAGAGACCATCACTCTGAGCATTCACAAATTTACCTGGCATTTTTTTTCAGCATTTATAGTTTACATCAGCAGATTTGAATAAGACGAAGAACATTCGGCAGTTGTACGCTCTACCAGGCAAGTGGGTATTGATTACCTTGCATACCTCATTTAGCACGTGTTGGTTACCCAAATGAGGCCATACCAGTTCAGTCTCCTTGCATAATTTAGGTTGTACAGGTCTGCTATAGAGAACAGGGTCAAATCAACAAATTGGGAGTCACCAAATTGGCACATGGGAGTCTTGGAAGCCGTTCCAATCAAGGGAGAAGCATGTGTGAGCCTGGGAGAAAACCCATTTGCGTTAGGGGCTGCAAATTTTCCTTGTTTGGAGGTGCCTAACATCATTCAACAAACCAACATCAAAACAAAGATGAAAAACATGCAAAATTGAAGCATGGCATCCTTGCATCTAATTGTCGTGACTGTCATGTAAAAACTCAGGTTCCAAACTGTTGCTTTCTACCTTATGGGTATGTTCTATATATGTTTTGAATAAATAAAGATTACTATGTTTTCAATTATTTATGCAATTTCCCATCCGTTATTTTTTTATGCAATTTCTTGAAATTTTTGGCACTGCCGCTAGCACCAAAATTACAAATTTTTTTTCAGAATTTAACAGAAAACTCAAAAGTCAGTTTTGAAACCCTGAGGGGACATCATATATATTCAAATTTCTGATTCCACTCTTGAGTGCAGATGACTAACTCAGATCTGCTCGATTGCCTTAATATTCTTTGACATTCATGGTCTAAATACTGAGTGCAATTCTAAAGATGTTTGCTGGTCTAATATTCTGAAGATATTACTTCTTTTGCTCATCCGATTCTATCCCATTTACTCTTCGTGCATCTGCCTTTTAAATCTGATTATCTTCCATTGTCCACTGCTCTTGCTATTTGAATGTAGACTTATTTATTATTCCTCAATGATTTGATGCTTTGTTCTTTCATTTGGACTTCTTATTGATTTTCTTTTCCATGATTATATCTGCTGTTCTCCCCTCCCCCATTCACATCCACTTATTTACCTCTTATATGTCTTCAAGGAGGGTAAGAGACATACCCTTTCACAATGATCACCACCTTTTATGAAACATACAACTCTTCAAACCACTTGCAGCCTTTCAATAGCACATCACACTTTTGATGAATTATTACCTTGCTCTAATAAATATCACATCCCTTCATAAATGCTGCCCTTGGGGTATATACAGATTGCTGCTTTTAATAATCTTTAATCACTGCTATATTGGATGTTTAAGCAGATCGTACCATTTGTAATATCTTTCATAATCGCCTTACTAACAAACTCTTCTGTCTTAGTTATATGCGTACTATGTGGTTCAATTGAGGGATGTCGACCAAGCTAAATCATTTAAATCTTTTAAATGCATTTGTCCAACCATAAGGTCGTTGACTCTATTTAGAAGGTCGGCCTTTCTAGGGAGTTGGCCACTTTGAATTATATTTAAATTCCCTTTGTTTTGGCATAATGTCTTCATGAGTCGACCTTATTTTTTTGTGGGAGATATATTCCCATGACAAGGGCATGACATAAAAACACCCCAAGTTACTGAGAAACATCTTATATCAGACTGGTAGTCATATTGAAACATGTATAGGTTTCAAATAGAAACCCAAGCTGCTGGTATAGTAAGTACTAAGTACAACACCTCCATTAAACACACAAACTTTGATAAAAACCTCTGAAGAGATCCAACAGCAACACCAAAATTTGTCAAAATACATCAAAAACATCCATCTTAGGAACAAACTAGAAAATATTCACTTGTAGGGCACAATTGTGACTTCAAGATGAAATCACCAAATCCAACTAGGAGGGTTTTCATCTCTGTAATTGGTATTTTTGGAGGGTTTCGTCTTCAAGAAATATGAGAAAACTCAAGTCTTACTTAGAGAAAATGCAAATATGAAAAATGGTTACCCTTTTCTCTTCACAGTTCTTCCTTTTATAGCTTTTTTGCTACTTTTTCAAGAAAACACTTTTTGCTTTTTCTTTGTTTTTTTCGAAAAAAATGCTTTTTTCGTTTTTTCGTTGCTTTTCTGAAAAACACTAGTTTACTTTTTTGTTGCTGTTTTTGAAAAAGTGCTTTTTCTTGAATAAAATAATATAAAGTGTCGTTATGTGCACTTTTCATCACCTTAAGCCTAGTGACACTTAGAACAACCTTTTAAATAATTAAATGTAAGCTGTTAGTTGTCAATTAAAATGTTAAAAAGGTAACTTTTGACAACTTAACTTAATTATTTAATTTACTTTTCCCTTTTTGATGTCAATTAGCTTACAAGAAAATATGGAAAATAAGCGAATGGCCAAATATTTGCTTGTGTGCGAGGAGGGGACATTACAAAACTTTTCTTTTTTAGTGATGAATCCACTCAACTTCAATATCTGTCTGAAAAGCAAAGGATCCCACATCTTGAAATTTCACCATCTGAAGCTGATGATAGATACAAAGGTATACCTTTCTTATTGTGTCATTGTGAAGAAGGTTTATTCATTTAAGCTGCTATGGCCTCCAAATCCTTCAAATCCCTTAGCTCAATTCCATTCTACAACAAATCCCTCATTCAAGTTAAACTTTTACGGGTGAATTGTTTTTAGTCTCTTGTGCCCTCGTCTTCCTTATGCTTTGCAATTTTCTCATTTCAGTTTGACTGCAAATGAGTCTATCTAGTTTGTCAACTTCCTTTATTACTTTCGATGTTGACATCTTTTCCCCTCACCAATTTTCTTCCACTTGTCATTCTCTCCAATTTTTGTAATTCCTCTAATTTTTTCAATTTAATTTTTCCAACTTTATGCTTTGTTATATTATAACATCTATATATTATATTTATATATTGAAAGTTCTTCAATTTCTTTGGACTTAATGGGTTTGTAGCCTCCATCAGATTTCTTTTACAAAACCATTAAGTCTACTTCTCTATAAGAAGCTACCTAGATCTGTACTTTAGTTTGCATAATTCTTTTTTGATTTCACTCATTCATTTGTTTAGATGTTTCAGGCATTTCGTCAAACAGTTTGATTGAACACATGGGGAGTTTGATTGCAATTTTCAAATGAGATTCTCATATGATTCTTAACTCAACAAACACCAAATATTTGCAATGTCGACAACCAACAGATTCATTCATTTATTCTTCACTATACTGGAAATTTTCTTCCTCGTACAGGCTTGTGCATTTTGTCTTGAGCGACTTGCCAATTGCTTGCTCGTACATAGTCCTTGCCTTCTGCCAGTCGTACAGATTCCTTTCCTTCTACAAATCGTACGACTTCCTCCCTTGTTTAACTTGTACGATGGATTGCTCCCTTCTGATGATCTCTCGTATGTCCTGAGGTTTTCCTTCTTGACTCCTCTCGGCTTCTTCTTGTAGTTCTGTGCGTCGTACGACCTCTTCTTGGGATGTTTTGTGTGGTATGATCTCTTCTCCTTCTTTACTTTGTCGTATGACCTCTTGTTGGGGTATATTGTGCCGTACGACCTCCTTGCTCAAGCCCTTTTGATGCCGTACGACTTCTCTCTCCTTTATGTCTTCTCGGCAATTTTTAATTTTCGCCGAACTTTTGCTCTCTCCAAATGGCCATACAATTATGCTTCTGACTTTACTCCTTTGCAACATTTTATTTCTTCTGGAAAATTCTTTGAATGGCTGTACCATGATGCTTTTAATTTTTCGCCAAACTTTATTTCTCTTGGCAATTTCTTTAAATGGCCATACGAACTTGATGCTTTTAATTTTTTTCCGAACTTTAATTCTTCTCACCAATTTCTTTAAATGGCCATACGTCCTTGATGGCTAGGGCTTGGCGAAGTTTTATTTTCTTCATTTTAATTGGCCATGTTATTTTTAATTTTTCAACACTTCCCACTTTAATATTTTCTTCTTCACTTAACACTTTTCCTTTTTTAATTCTTTTAATTTTCTCCTTTTGTATTCTTTCTCTCTCTCCTCAATTTTGAATTCTTTTAATTTCCCTATTTTTATTTTCTCTCTACTCTCTCTTTCTTTCTTCTGACTTTCTCTCACTACCTCATACTTTGTCATGTTCCAACTTCTCAGTTGGTGTATCATCCAGTTCTGGTAGTCTCTCTTTGTGCTCCCCGTACATGATCGAGAATGTTTGGCTGGGCGTGACCACCTCCTCTTCTTTTTTTTTGTACTCGGCCGAAATCTTCTGGCAAGATGTGTCCTTCTCTTCTTCTTGGGTTTCTCCGATCTGTAGCATGTTACACTCTCGATGGAACACCTCGTCATCCTCCATTTGCCAGTGAAACAACCCATTCAGTGTGTTGATTTTAAATGATCATACATGAAAGCAAACAATAAATGCAACACATAAGACAATGAACACCACAGATACCCTGGGAAAACCCTCCAACATGAGGGAAAAAACCCAGCAAATATATCTCTCATATATTTCAGAATAATAGCAGAAATCTGCTTACAACTCAGGCCCAACACAAGGCCGAATTTGATACAATGAATAATAGCACCTCAACTAGATGCAAAGATACAATGAATATGCTTCTCCTTGAAATCGGTCTGCTGCAACAGAATGATGACCTGCTGCTGCAAGATGATGATTCGTTGCTGCTACAAGATGATCGCTGCTCAAGTATGGACTTCTTCTAGGAATGCGAATTATGACGAATGAGCTTTATCATCAAATGAATGATTATCACCTTGTATTTATACAAAACAATGAGGCTCTTCAAGAGGTCGGCCTCATTTAGAATTTATAATAATTGCTCAAATCAGCCCAAAATAAAATAAATTTGATCTCTAATAAATTAAATAGCCAAAGGCTATCATTTAATTTATTCCTTCTTATTTATTGCTGCCATTGGAAGTAAGAGGCCCGACGCTGAAACATCAACACTCCCTCTCAGCTAGGGTTATTGCTGCCATTGGAAGTAAGAGGCCCGACGCTGAAACATCAACACTCCCTCTCAGCTAGGGAGGAATACTTCCAGCTGTACAAGTCATATCACCTCATCATGATGACAAACATCATTAATACATTCATGTGTAAAAGAGTATATCACCTCAACATGATAGCATATCATCTCATTGTGATATCAACCACCATGGTTGCACCCATGTGTGGAAAAGAAAGAGCTTATCACCTCATCGTGATAGCATATCACCTCATCATGATATCAGATATCACCTCATCGTGATATAAACCATAATGGCTACAACCATGTATGGTATGTACAAGTGTTCATCACTTGCGTGATGTTGTCACCTCAACATGACTTTCACCATGGCTCTCCTAGAGGTTGAAACACAAGTACAAGGAAATCATCACGAACTCTCTCACGTGATTCTGTCATGGAGTCACAAACATGACATCCACCATGGCTCTCCCAGAGGGTGGAACAAGGGCTCTCACCTCAAACTTCTCTAACAGAAAAGAATGCATTAACAAGGGATTTCACCTCGAACTTCTCCCACAGAGAAGAACTCATTAACAAGGGATTTCACCTCGAACTTCTCTCACAGAGAAGAACTCATTAAAGAGGATCACTGATACTGAGACTCCTTCTCTGTTAGGGCTGTATTCTCTACCATACCAAGCTTATCTCGAAGGTACACAAACTTTATCTTGGAGAGAGGCTTGGTGAGAATGTCTGCCGACTGCTTATCAGTGTTGATATACCTCAACTGTATAGCTTTTCTCCATATCATATCTTTGATGTAGTGGTATGCTTAGTTCTGTCATGAAACACTTGGAATGACAGAAAGCTTCTCAAAGCTTTGATTATCACAATGGATGTCAGTCGGCTCCAATGATTGTCCAAACAATCTTGCAAGGAGCTTCTGAAGCCACATTGCTTCTCGAGCTACCACACAAGCTGTAATGTATTCGGCCTCTGCTGCACTTAGTGCCACACAAGACTGCTTCCTGCTACACCAGGATATCATAGCAGACCTCAACTGAAACAACATCTAAAGGTACTCTTCCAAGCATCTTCTTTAGGTTCAGTAGGCTCCCTTTGAATCTTTGCATCATCCTCCTGACTTCATCATCCAAGATTGCCTGCAACGCTTGCCTTAGAGAAATGGTTTCTAGCGCACACCATTGTAGAGATTTAGGGCTGTCTTCTTCGACCTCATTCTAGATCACTCTATTCTGAATAGGTTTGCAGAGCTACCAATGTTAAATCTAGGTTGATTGACTTGAGTAATTCTGATCCCAACTGTTGAAGAGATACTTCAAGGATTTAGCATCTGGCCTTGCAACACTGCAACCCTTACTTATTCTCAGTGAGACATAGAACTCCCTTTGAAGATTAATTCTTCCTCTTCGAAGAGATGTCTTCAGTCATTCACTCAGACTCATGGCTGCAAGCAATGTCTCCATTCTCTTTTCTCTTGGAAGCAATCTCTTGGTCCATCCTAATGCACATTAAGAAGAGATCACTAATAGTTCATATAACTCAACTATTTTGAAGAGAAATACCACTGCTAGAAGCATACATGATTTACTCTCTCAATGTTAAAGCATGAATTAATAATTATATGTCAATTCATGAACATTGTTCAACCATACAATACTTATCTTAATGAAGTCAGAATCTTGTACGCAAAAATTGAGGGATCGATATCAACGATCACAATATCTGCTCTCTCCACCCTTTACAGTGGCGTCGATCGCTGTTGCTCTCAATGAAAACTCTTGAATTCGATTGCAACTGATCACACAACATTGAAGTTGAAATCTTCACGGGACTTGAAACATTGTGAAGGATCATCATCTAATCTGCATAAACTCGATCACTAGACAACACAAAATAAGATTCAATTATCTTATCTTATCCCAGTGATCTTTACATACATAATTCAAATAAACGAAATCAGACCTGCACAACTTAGCAGACTGAATTTTTTTACCATAGATTTCAAAGGTATAACCAAAAAGATACTTATCTCGTTCTTGATGGTGCACTATAGAGTTAAGATTTGAGGCTGTGTCTCATCCTTGCCACCTGTTGAGATTTCACACCCATCATAGGAACCACAATCCGGAGTTTGCAGCAACCCACAACACATCTCCAAACATAGGTAATAGCATGAAGGCTTGACCCGACGATTCCGACCTGAGATTCCTCTTGGTTGGGTAAAGATTCTCGCCAATATAATACTTCCGTGCTTGCTTGAACCAGAGTGAGCTTTAGAATCCTTTGATGATTCTCAAGGTGATCCTAATGGTGCTCACGTCCTCGTCCAAAATGGTATAGAAGTCTGTTGACGTGCTTTTTATGACAGCGCCAACAGAATAAAGTTGTCCAACGGTCACTCTATTCTCTCTTGATCAAAGTGTCCCACATGCTAAGATTGCTTGAAAGTTCATGTGTTCGACTCCAAGGTTCCTTTTATCGTGAATAGACTCAGTTGGTTGATGTGTTTTGCTGGTTATTTCAAGGGGACTTACGTAGTTGTTCGACTCTGTGAAGCAATTAGGACATGAATGATTTGGCAATATTGTTCTGGTATCTAGACTGACTCGGAAAATGCAGAATTTAAAGGGGATAGGGATAGGGATTCTACAAATCTACTTCTAAAGGGTGGAGGACGAGGATCGACTTAAACAATCTTCAAACCAAACTTTGCTTTGTCTTCTTTCGAACAACTCCGACAAAGTTGGTGCAATCTTCAAAGGATGAGAAAAGTGTTCAAACTATGACGCAACACGTTCATACCATCAATACGACGCATACAAACATATGAACCATAATCGAAGTTAAGTGCTGATACTCCAGTTGACCACGCAAGGCGAACTTACCATCAGTAAGCCCGCTAGTGGTATGGATGAAGAAGATATGCTCAAATCACAACGCCACACTCCACAATTAACAACTACTTGCATGAAATAAAATCTATTTTACTTTATCTACCTTGAATTGGAAAGACGAAATGGCCTTGCTAGCTACTCATAACAAAGAAGAAATCACCAAGCAATGAAACTCTTTATATTATGAAAAGTGTTCACAACAACCTTTTTACAAAACTTTCAAAGGAAAGTTTTCTTCCCTCCTCAATCTAAAGCTAACTTCTAAGCTAAATGCCTTCTACTCTCTAGCTCTGATCCAATGCCAATTCTAATCTCTATCTCTAATTCTAATAATTTACAAATGAGGGGGGATGCCCCTTTTATAATAAGTCCAATTCAGTGGACGGTTCAGATCAAATTACAATGAAGGGCTCAGATCGAGCCACCTATGCCCTGATTAGGGTTTCTGCCCTAAAAACCGCCACAGAGAGGAGTGGGCAATGAATGCACAGAATATTCTCCACTCCCCTGCAGGAATCATAATGAGCAATTAATGCCCACTACCATCATCAAGAAGATCCTCATCAAGCAGCGCGTTCCCACTGGCCTTCTCCCGGATAGCAAACTCGATCAACCGGGCCAATACTGCTTCAACCTCCTGTGTAGAGATCGGTGGAATATGGTTGAGCTGGAACTCCAAGACTGCTACCGTCTGTCCGTATCTGATGCAAGATTTTCTCCATGTCACCAAGGCGTCCTGGGTATGCTGAATTATACTAGAGAACGTGGAGACATTCTCAAAGTCATCCAGGACAAGTGACCTCGCAGCTGAGAAGAATGGAGGCAGTCTACTTTTCAAGCCATCAGCAGTTATCTCCTCTGGGACCAACTTTCTAGCAAATATGGCCTCTAATGTATTGAGGACTCCCCCCAAGATGTTGCCCATTGCTTTCCTCACTTTAGCTGAATCTGCCCTTGCTGCGTCGTGAAATCCACGGCCTGTGACCACCGAGGAGTACCAACTGGTGAAATCATACCTATCACCTCTCTGAATTACACCTCCATCCACCAAGGTTTCTAGAGGTATATGCATCAAAGCACCCAAACGAAGTACAGTCTTCGTTTGATAGATGCGAGTATCACCCCAGGCCTGATCTACTATATCCATCCGTGCCAAAATACTTGAGGCCTGTCGATAAGCATCGGCGAAGTCTACTATATCCATCAGGTACCAAAATACTTGAGGCTGTCGATGTTGTCGAGGTCCTCCATGAACTTTCCTGTCTCAGTATGAACACGGCTAACCCACTTGTCTGCCTCCGTTTCCATTTTCTTTAAATCCTCTAAGGCAACAATTGACTCGTTCGGAAGCTCCGATGGACGTTCCACTGCCGGGTCCGCTGGTTCACCTGGACGTGCTAGATTCTGCATATATCCTATCAAGGGTTTGTGCTCCTTCTTCAATTTCTTATACTTCCCCTCCGTGCGGAGCAACTGATCCTTCAATGCCTGATAGGAGTTATCGAACTCTTCGATAACTTGGGCTCCCGTAGGACGACCCAACTCTACTGTGGTGATCACATAATTTTCAGGCCTCTCCTCGGTTCGATCACAATCTTCCCTCGGAATAGCCACCTGAAGCGTGCGAGAGCCTGACTCGTCAGTTGAGATCTTTGAAAACTTTCGGGCCCTTTTCTTCTCTGGTGGCGCACTGATCCTCCTGAGGAACTCTTCCATCTCAATGGTTGGATCCGTATCATCCTCGGGTTCTCTCCTCATTCTGTCGGAAAGCCAATCAGGCACTGTCTGCTGTGGATTACAAATGACAAGGGGCTGTTCTTCTGTTGCCTCCATCTCGTGCACTTCCTCTCTTCTTGCACTGGTTTGCTCGGGCTCATCCTCCTCTATAAGCTGGGTATCTCCCGACCCTTGGGTCCCCTGTTCTGTGATTTCCTCTTCTTCCAAAGCAGTGTCCAACATCTGCTGAAAATGTGTGTCGGCCATTGTTTCCTCTTCCTCCTCATGTTGGCCGCCCCTGGATAGATTGACACTAGCTGATTCCCGGGCGTTGGGCTGATCTACCTCCTCAAGTCCCGGCTCTTCCTCTAATCCTGCCCTCTGATCGGCAAATAATGAAACCACTCTCAAACTCGAAGATTGAGTTTGTGAGTGCACGGGTGATGCTTGTTCTATCCTCAACGGTATCGGTTGGGTTGGCACTTCCACTTGTGCCCTCGATGTCTGAGCAATTTGTTTCCCTCTTTTTACCGATAACGGCCTTAGGTCACCCATCAAGCTGTAAGTAAGGGCGATCGACTTGCTCTTAAGTCTGCATACATGTCTGTCGACCCAAGTCCTGGTAAAAGTCATCACCGGGATAGAAAGCGTGTCCAAGTCCATGATCTCTGGCTCGGACCAATCAGGTGGTGGGACAGGAGTATCCCTAACTGACCCATAGTCGGGTTGCATGACGTTGACATCCTCCACCACCTGGTCGGGAACTGGAATAATCTCACATTCTCTAATCAACTTGAGAGGAAGTCTGGAAAACATCCTTCTTATCTCAGCCTCATCCACTGCATTTGCCCAAAAGTCCTCTAGATGAGCTCTGTGCCGGTATTCAACGTTCTGTATCATCCGGATGTTCCTGTAAGGATCGAAATCTTGCCTGCCTGTGTGATATGACAAATGATAAGATTGCAGCTCGTCCTCTGCCTCTCGGGCTGCCTGCAAAGAGGGACACACCTCAATGGAAGTTCCCATGGTGATAGGGAAATCAAGCCCACCCTTCTTTTTCCTTTTCTGAATCTTATCGTAGGCAATCAATTGCCTAGATATCTCAAGCATTACTATGTGATCAGTGGGGTATCGTGGTAACCGATACGGATACGAAGTGAACCCCTGCAGCCTAATATATGTGAATTTCGAGAATTGGATGAGCCAATACCCATATTCCTCAATCAATGTCTGTGCTTCTTTAGATATTCTCTGCTGCGTCCTCTGCTGAAGTGTCCTCGCAATGTGCATTGTGAATGCATCATTTGCCCGCTTATAGTTGGCAATGTTAGCTAAATGTAGTTGTGTGCAGGCTTCATGGATTTTGAATTGACCAGGGGCACAGCCGATTGGCTCCTTGTACGAAATCCCTCTGTACTTAGTCATTCTGGCCAACATGTAAATTACATATGAGCTCATGTAGAAAGTCTTCGTCACCTTCAAGCTCCTGAATTGTTCATCGATGTGGTTGCTAATCATTCTAGCCCAATCGACACACTCTTTTCCTTCCAAGATGATCTCGATGAAGTAGAACATCCAAGGCTCGAAAATGTAAGCCTGTGCACTCCCATTCACCCGGCTCAGCATCATTATCAAATCACAGTATTCTTGTTTCACGCCCTCGGCAATTATCTGCTTTGGGAGCTTAGTGCGGGGTGGCCTCGGCTTCTGCATCCAAACTCTGTTGATGACTGCAGTGACTCTTTCAAAAGAGGAAGAGTACATTTTGTCTGCCCTTTTGTTTGTTCTGTATAACATCTCCTCAGCAGTTGGAATCCCAAATGCTTCTCCGATGGCATCCGGTGTGAAGTTGGCGAGCAGTTTACCATCCGGAGAGACAATCGTCCTACGTTCTGGCTTGTAGTGATTGGCGCACTCCATAATTAGCTCCGGACACTGAATTGCTGGCAGAAAACCAGCAGCTGCGTAGATTCCACTCTTCATTATATTATGTGCCGTGACTGATGGTTGATGGCCCCCTAGCCCGAACATCCTCAATTTGAGTGCATTTAGATTAAATGAACTAAGGTTGGTGTCATTTAATCCCGCCAACTTTGAAACTATTGCTGACTTTGGGAGAAATGGCTTTAGCGAGCCTTTTAATCATTGCCTGCCGGGATGAGCCAGCCTTGCCTGCTTCAGTGTTTGCAGCTCTGCCTGCGGCTCTGCTAGTTCCTGCAACATCCTTTGCGCCAGCCATCTGTAAAAATAAAATAGAATAGCAATAAGTTAGGCTGCAGATTTTTTTAAATAAAATGAAGTAACCTCCGAGACGGCTGCGAACGTGGAGTTAGCTTTTTGAAAATAAAAACTCTCAGCATAAATTACTAACTCCAAACCTTGTACTGTATAAAAATCTCTGAGTTTAGAGACAACTCTCAGCAACTGCACTTCTGACTGGTGAAGAAAAAACGCAGCAAGCTAATAACTTTCAGCAATGTAGCTAATTTCTCCAGCACAAATAGTTCGAACCTTGACTTCACTTTGTCAACTTCAGCAGTTAGAGGAATAAAGAGTTGCCAGCAATATGAAATTTCAACTTCCTCAACTTCTCAACGTTTAAACTCCTTCAACACTTCGACCTTCAGTAGCTTGAAAATAAAGATCTCCAGAGAAAAGAAATCTTCTACAACTTCGCAAATCTGCAGCGACTTCAACAATCTGGAAATAAAATCTTAGCTCTCCAGTATACAACTTCGAACTTCGCAGCAACTCCACTTTCAGCTCTTTGAGAATTAAATTCTCCAGCAACTCCGGAAAATAACTTCAACCTTCAACTTCGAAGTTGCAGCAACACACTTTCAGCTTTTCGAAAGAAAAAAGTCTCGGCAAATGAAAATTTCTCCAGCACTTCGCACTTTCAGCAACTCAACACTCCGAAATAAAATAAACTCTCCAAGAATTTCTCTCCTCAACCACTTGGAAAATATTTCAATCTCTCAAGAACTTCTTCAGCAACTTCAACTTCGAAATAATGTGAGGAGAAATGAGAGAAGAGATTGTTTAAATAACTTTTCTCGGAGAATCCTGCTAAGTAGTGCTGGAGCTATTTTTAGCACCTTCATCAATTTTCCACTCTCTTCGTTCGGAATCTTCTAATTCAAGCGCAGTAGTGGGCTAGTCGTCAGCCGGTCATTATGGCAGTTGCTATTAATAATGATTCCTTCTTCTTCAAATTTCGAATTTTCCTTTCTAGTCTGCCAGTTAACTCTTGGCGATTTAAACAACTCGCGAGAAACAATCACTTGACTTGATTTAAAATTCAATTTTAAAATCTCGCAGTGTTTAAATAAATTCAACTCGAAAAAAATTCGTGGGAGTTGTAAATATATTTCCAACTTTTAAAATGTCTGTCATTTAAATCCTTGATTTCATAAAATTTGCCTTAGACATTTTAAATTCTCTCATTAAAATGTTCAACTCCGAGTGATTAAAAATTATTTGCGTGCTCGAAATAATTCATCCTTTGAGATTTAACTTCCGTCAGGAAAATAATCTAGGCAAAACGAATTTCCTCTGAAAATATTAAAATTTACCTTAGGAAATTAATTTTCAAACTCTGTTAACTCATGGGTGCATTTTAAACGGGTTCATTTGATTTTCACTTGACCCATGGAAAATATTCATCGATATCAAATCTTCCCCTTGAAAAATATTCGTCAACTTTCAACTGCCTTTGGAAAATTTTAAAACTCATCAAATCATCCTTCCATGCCAAGGGCGTGTTTTTCCCCAGTGAAATGTTATTCCATTTAGAAAATATTTCTAACATTTTCTCTACCATAGGCGTATATTTTTGATGAAATATTTATTTCATTTAAAAAAATTCCTCACTTTACACCTCTGGCGCACTTGATCCCTTGGCATTTATTTTTTTGCGACTTAGAAATTTTCTCCTGTCATCTCACATCTTGGGCGTATTTCTCTCAGTGATGTTTTATTTTGCTAGCTTTTACCCTTGCCACGCCTTAGAAACATTTTCAATCAAGGGCGTATTTAGCATGAGCCACTTTCATTCTCCACACTTAGAAAAATTTTCTCCAGCAACCTTGGGCGCATATGGGGTCTTGAGCTTTCATTTTCTTGACTTAGAAATTTCTCCAAGTCCTAGTCACTTTATCTTGCCTTGGGCGCATATGGGTGTGTCTGGTTTTATTTTCACCACTTAGAATTTCTTCAAGCCATGTATCTTCTTGAGGGCGCATTTTGACCTCTCTACTTTCATTTTATGCCTTAGAAGAATTCTCCCATCTCCTCTTCATCATGGGCGCATTTGCTAGGGCAAGCTTCCATTTTTACCTTAGGCGTTTTTAGCCTATTCCTTGGGCGCATATTGGGTAGACAACTTTCATCTAGGGGCGCAAATGAGAGGGTGAGCTTTCACTTTCTCTTGAGGGCGCATTTCACCCTTGATACTTTCGTCTGTGTGCCTTAGAATATTTCATCAAGCTTACTTTCCACCTTGGTGAGGGCGCATTTTCATGGGTGTGCTTTCGTTTTTGCCATGGGCGCATTTCAAGTGCCATGCTTTGATTTCCAATGCCTTAGAAAATTTTGATGCTCCCCCTATTCCTTGAGGTGAGGGCGCAAATCACTAGGTGAGCTTTCACTTTCCACGCCTTAGAACTTTTTCAAGGCATCACTACCCTTGGGCGCAAATGAGAGGGTGAGCTTTCACTTTCATACTTAGCCGCTTTTCACCTACCCTCTTCTTCCTTGGGCGCAAATGAGACCCCATGCTTCTGTTTTGCTAGGTGGGCGCATTTACACATGTGAGCTTTCATTTTCACCATGGGCGCATTTGGAAAGGGCTACTTTGATTTTATGACTTAGAAACTTTCTTCAAGGCTCTACCTTGGTGGGCGCAAATGCTAGGGTAAGCTTTTAATTTTGCCTTAGAAAATATTTTCCCTGCCTCTGCCTGCCCCTGCTCTTGCATTCTATCTTTAGCAAGTTGTGCTATTTTTAGCAAGTCCCTTAATTTTCAACTTCTACAGCTCCGTTTGCCTGAAAATTTCATCATATGATATTCTTCACCTTGTGAACCTGTTCTGCCAGTCCTCTGCCCTGACCTGCTATTTATAGCCACCTGCTATTTATAGTAAGTTCTGACTTTCTGACTTCAGTAGCTCCGTTTTGCCTGAAAGTTGCAACGCTTGATCTTGATAGCTTGAGGGTCACTCTGATGCCAACCTCAGGTGCAGACCTGCTATTTATAGCCGTGCCCTGACTTACTAAAAATAGTAAGTTCTCCAATTTCGCTCAAATTTTGCCAGCAGGTACCTTGAAGTGTGCTGACATTGGTGGGTGCTTCGTTTCGGCTATTTTTGGATTTTACCCCTATAAAAGTGGAAACCCTAATTTGACTTGCATGTATCCCGAACGGTCTCCGTTTGTCCTCGTTCCTTCTGCATGTCGTTCTGCTTGCTGAACTGGAGTGTTGGGCGGCTGCCAGAGTGTACCTGCTAAAAATAGAAACTGCCTGAAAAAGTGACTCATCCACTGCTGGATGGTTTTGCATGTCATATTGCCCGTGGGATCTCAAAAAACCCAGAAAAACCCAGAAAACTGGTCTGCATGCATGCACTGGCTAAAAATAGTAAGTCCTTAAACTTTGATCTTCTCCGCTTGCATGTCACCTTGTTGCAAAGCTCTCGAAAAACCCGTAAAGAAAAACCCGACATGCGTTGAAAAACACTGCATGCGAACCCTAAAAATAGCCTCCGAAGGCTGACTTCTGGAAGTGGTCGTCTCGGTTTGCATGTTAGATCACTGTGAAGGTTTTGGAAAACCCAGAAGGAAACTCCAGGCATGCATCTGAAAAGCTCATGTGGAAACCCTGAAAATGGCTCTTGAAGCCTGAACTGCCAAAAATAGCAAGTCGTCTGATCTGGCTCAAAATTTACGTGTAGTCAGCTTGATGTTACTCGGATGCAGTGGAACTGACAGAATTCCAAAATCTTAATAAAATAGTCCCAAATTGAATACTTACTAAGAATAGTAAGTTGCCGGAATACAGTGAAAATTTAGGGGGACTCTGCTGGAAGTCTTCTGACTGCTGCACTAAGCTTAGATTTCAATTTTATAACTCAATTTGACCTTTAATAAGCCTGAAGGATGAAAACCCTAATTACACAGACTTAACCAATACTTTAACTGGGTCAAACGACAGGACATCCCCGGAAGGACCAGAGACCAGAGAGAGAGCGAACCAAAGCCAAAAGACCAGAATGGAGCAAAATTTAGGGGGTCCCCATCTTGATGGGGTGATGTGTGAAAAAGGTCACAACAGGGCACTAATGTGACAGGTCCTCCCTATACAAATCTTTTTATTGTACACTACTTGATGGAATAAGACAATTATTCGTTAATATTCTTTTATGTACATTTGTGGTATTTGATTATGTCTTTAATCAAGTGACATGGTAGTGTAGCTTTTTGCTATCAACATTTTTGGTGCCATTTCCTTTGTGAAGTTATGTCAGATTGGAACAATAACCAATGCGGATGGTACATAAAGAAGATGAAATGTGAAAGGAATGAATGGGTCAACCTAGTCAAGAGCTAGTTGAGACTAGGAAACAAAGAGAAGACAAACTAACTCAAGACTTCAAGTATTTGTGGGATCTCTTAGTATGACAATTTATCAAAGAACAATTTGAGAGAAACCAAGTGCTTATAGATTCAACTTGTGGCAGCTTGGTTGTACCTAAAGAAGCCAATTGACTATTGAATGGTTTTCTCAAACTCCTTGTTAGGAACTGCATTATTTTGCAAGATTTTCATGTCAAACATGACTGCCAAGGACAATAAAATATTTTATAAACTATACAAGTAGAGGTATTGTTAGGAAAAAGAGGAATAATTTAAAGACCAACATGGTGTGGGAGTGGACCAAGATATCAAAAAATCTATTATATTGGTGGAACAAGAAAGAAGACAAATGCTAGAAGAGGCAGCCAGATTTAAAAATCCATCAAACCAAGTTTAAAATAGAAGCAAAAGCCCAAAAAAGGCAAAAGCCAAGGCTGAAGTGTCAGCAAAAGCTAGAGCTGGATCCAAAACCAAGGGAGGGTTCAGATATAATGATAAAGTTGTACAACAAAAAATGGGTAGTGGTTGCTAAGAATTGTTCTGTTTTAAGGAAGGAAGAACAAACCATTCCAACCAAATTGGGCTAGAAAGTGCTGCAAGAAAATCAATCTAGAGGGACTTTGATTTCAAGAAGGAAGTTTGACAACTTCCTCATTGGAGAAGATTGAGCCATCTATGAAAGCGAAATTTGGCACATAAGATTTACTAATTAACAAAGCCAAACTGAGAGAACCAAACCAGGCAACAAGGCAAATTGTTGTGAGCAATGAAAGAGAGGCACTTGAAGGGTTGAGGATCAAGACATGTCTGACAATACTAACAGAGCAGAGGAGCGTTCAAGACAAACCTTCCTAAGGAGGAGAATCACACAAGAAGAGCCCTGCCAAGTCCAAAAACAAATCCATACAATGGGCACTTCACTAATCGAATTCAAAGAGACAAAAACTACCAAAGTTTACCAATGATGGATCTAAAGACTTGATGTGACATTACAAAACATGTATCATTGTTTGGACTATGATTGGGCATATAGATGAATATCATTAGTTGTTGTTCCTAACAGTAGTAAGAGAACTATCTACTGACTGGTGTATCAAAGCACCATCAAATAACAAGACCTTTTGGGACAAATTTCGCAAAACATTTGAAAAGAAATTCAAGATCCTTAGAGACAACAACGAAATTGTCACAAAGATTTGGAACATCTAGCAAGGAAAACATAAAATGTGTCAAAGCCTATAATAGATGACTTAAGGAAATGTTGGGAAAACATCAAAAGACACCAACCAATAACCTGAAAACACTATGGTTCACTGAGGAACTAGTACCCATAGTTTGGAAGAAGATCATGGTGGTTCCACCCATGTCTTATGAAGTTGTATATAATATAGTGATGGATGGAAACAGTTAGAATAAATCATCAACATGCTTGAGAAAGAGCGAAGATGAGGATTCAATGCCTAATGATGAGAGTGAACTAGGATATGTGCAAGCTCTCAAAAGATATTCTCTAAATGATATAAGAAGTAACTAGGGGTCTGTTGACGGTGTTATACCCAAAATGAAATTTTTGGCATTCTGCTTAAATTGAGATAAACAACGTAAAAATGCCATCGAAAGTATGTTTTAGGTCAAACCAAATATGAAATCTTTGTGGGTTTCTGTCAAGGAACCTATGGTTAAAATTCTGAAAAAATGAAAATTAGGGTTTTACGCCCCTATTTTTAAGGAAACCCTTAAAAATAAGACCTTCCCGGAAATGATTGAAAATAATTCTGATAGGGTTAATTACCTTCACGATCAAACTGATCAAGTCAAAATTATCAAAATACATGTTTTACTTTGGTGGGTCTATTTCTATTTTTCAGGAACAAAGTTAGGAGCTCCGCAACCATTAATGGCAGATTGGCCAGTACCAGGTGCTGAAAGCTAAACCTCAAAAAACTCCAACGAAGGATCTATGGCGGGAAAGGATGAAAAGATGCTGTTTCAACGAAGGAGATTCTCAAAACGGAAAAGGCCAAAATTTGGCTAAGTCTAGAAGATGCACGTTTTGTCTACCAAGGCAAAACACAGCCTAAAGGTGAAAAAGGCGCCCCTCTTGAAGAAAGGCGCCCTTGGATCTCAGAGGGAAAATGTAGTCATTTGGCATCTTCAAATCCGTCATCCTCTTCACTTTCGTGCTAGCTTGACAACGAAACAATCAGCAAAATCATCTGATTCAAGGATCATTGACCAACCGTCAGCAAAGTATGGAGGATCCATCAGCAAAGAAGATGCCAAATCAAAGAGCTTCAAGGTAAAAGTGCCCTTGCTGGCCAGGGGCACCCCTCAGTTGCAGGCACCAGATGAATCCATAAGCTACAGCTCTATACATGATATCTTTCTAGCTTCCTCCCAACTACACGATCAATCTAACAACAAGTCCATAAGACACACCAGATGATCACGAGTTGAGATCAAGTAGAAAAAGCCAAAATTGAAGAACTGGAAAGATAAGCCAGAAAATGGCTAAGGCATGGCTAAAAGCGCCCCTCTTGAGGAAAGGCGCCCTTTCTTGAAGGCATCCAGATTCAACCAGAATCTTCACTGCCTCCCAAGACGACCTTCTCAGCTATGACCTATCTCGTCAGCGAGACTATCAGCAAGAATTGCCGACAAATCAATCAATTGATGGAGGAGGTCAAAGACTGGCAGTCCACAGCCAAGATGAAACCAAGCAAAAGCTAAAAGCGCCCCTATTGGCCAAGGGCGCCCTTTAGTTTGAAGGACCTAACACTGCCAGCTTCAACTGAGAAGTTAGTCATCCTGAGAAAGACCGAGCTGGCTACTCGATGCATCGTCAAATAGAGTCATCTGATTCATCTAAACATCGGAAACGTCAGATCAAAGCAAAGAGGGCCTGAAAAGGTCAAAACGAAGAACAGTCAATGAAAATTGACTAAGGCATTGTCAAAAGCGCCCCTCTCAAGGAAAGGCGCCCTTCTTTCTGGAGACCTAAACTCAGTTTTCTGAGTTAACCTATCTCAGGCATATCTAATCATACTGATCCTGCCTCAACAACAGAACTGCCAACCACTGCCTGAGATCAACTGAGCAACCTGAATCAAAGATCAAACAGGAGCACTTCAGCTTGCAAAATGAACAAAAAATGATCAACTTCAAGGATGGACGCCTAAAAGAGTCAAAGCAGAAATGTTGACTTGAGTTAGCAAATTTGGAGCCAAAAAGAGACCAAACACTCCACAATCAGTGGAAATCATCTTTTGGAACTCCAAATTAGGCTTGAATGATGAGTTATCTTCCATACTTTGTGGATCTTAACCCTAATCACCTTATATTCATGCTAGGCGTCCCTTTTCCTCATTATTCTTTTTGCAGGTTGAAGGATAAAACATCAAGTAGCTCCCAAGAACACGTTTTCAAGATCTGGCAGGGGTTTTGGACGAATTTTCAATATTTTTGAAGATCATTGGCAGTAAAAGTGTTCTTCTCCCAAGATTGCTTCTAGAGACAGATTATTGCAAAGTGGCAGTTTATAACTTCCAATCCATCTTCTGTCTACTTCCTCTATTTCTGTCTATATTTCTTTTGCATGTCACAGGAAACGACAGATTATCACAGATCTGGCCAACTGGGTATGATCAGCACAACTTTTTCAACAAAACCCACATGGTAGATTTTTCCAAAAAAAGTAGCCCTGCTGCCCCTATTTTTTAGGGTTTCCAAAAAAAGTCATAATATTGAAAAACAGACAAACTGGGTTTGTTTGGCTTTGAAGCACGAACAAAACCCATGTGTTAGATTTTTCCGAGAAAAATCACTTTCTGGTGCCTCGCTGCCTCTGCCACCAAAGGGCTCTTGCATGTTATAGAAAAACACGTTTTTTCGAATTTCTGACGATCTGGGTTTGTTTAGAGAATTATTCTCAACAAAACCCATGTCTCAGAATATTTCGTAAAAATTACCCCCAGCAAGGCTATTTTTAGCAGTTCCAGAAAAAGTTGTCCGAACAGCATCGTGTGCACAGTCAATCTTCAAGGTTTTCAGAACGCAGTTCTCCCAAGACGAATACAAGATCAAATTGGTCTTACTCCATGATTTTCTGAAAACGACTGGCACCGATCTGCGTCGGGCACACCCAGAGGTCAATCTAGCCAGATTGACAAGCATAGAAACAAGTCCACAAGGTCCATAACGGTTTTACCTCGTATATCTGATCGCCTTCCAAGGCCAGTTTAGAGGATTGTAACCGTTGGAATTTTACACATGCAGCAAGTTCATGTGCATTTCTCACGGTTGGAGTGATCGTGGTCAAACTTCGCGGTTTCATCATACGACATTCTTCAATTGAGAAAGATCAAGGAAAACGTCAAAGCTGCAAAAGAACGCGGAAGGTAGTCATTCCCAACACAGAGCCGCCATCGGTTAATACTACACTACCTTCCACGTCAAAGTGGAAACATAGACAAAAAGAAAAGGAGTAACCCTCCTAAGGAAAGCAGAATGAAGGAGATACACACATCAAGTTGCTGACAAGCGGTAAGCTGACGATTGACAGGCATGTAACGATCTCCGTATGAAGAAGTCAACGAATGAACAAAAGCACCGTTGACCAATGATGATGAGGTATCAAACACCTCAAGAAGGACGTCCTACCCTCCAAAGTAGCAATAAATATGACTGAAGTCAACTTGATGCCCCTTTCCAAGTTGACTCCAGATCTCCACAGATCATGCATGTCAGATCCCATTGATCTAGGATGTCTATTTGACTCCCACGATTTGTGGATCTCAGATCTCCTCAAAAGGTGGATGTCTATTTGGAGACACATTTGTAATTGTAAGTTCACTTTTAGTTAGGTGTCAGTCAACTGAGGTAGACTTCTAGTTTGACTTTTGTTTAGTTTCAATTAATTGAAGTAGATTTCCAGTTAATTGCTTGCTCACCTACTTTTAGACATAGAAATAAATCTTGCTGATTTGGCAAGAACTGTTTGTTAACTCAAGGAGATTTTAGGGTTGCCTACTCCTTTGAGTTTCTATAAATAAGAGCCTTAGGTTCTTTATTTGTTTAACCTTTATTTGCTAGTAAAATTGCTGCGCCACTGTTGCCAGAGTTCGCTTGTTTATATCTGTTCACTCTTGGATGAGAGTTCGTTGGTTGATCGCAATTGTGCATGATTTCGTGCCTTTGCTGTCCCGACCTTTGTAATTCTTTGAAGAACCTTGAAGAAATAAATCAGATGGTGCAAGCTTGATTGATCTAATTATTTGAGTTATTCAAAGTCTTGTTTTTAAATAGTGCATTGTTTCAATCTCCTCCTTGGACAGGTGTCGTCGCCTCCTTGGATATTTTTTCATCGATCATTATCGTTTGATGTTGTTTAATGATCTCTCTTGCAGCCTAGACTTTGGACAAGTGTCGTCACCTCCTCGGGAATCCTGTTAGAAAGGCCATTGTTCCTTGTTGTTTCCAGTGAGCTGCTTCCAAGCCTATACCTCGGATAGGGGTTCCTCCTCCTTGGCAAGTCTTAGATCCAGTTTACCGTAACGAGTGTTTGCTTGTATCGAGCCCTATCTTGGTATATATCCGAAAGTTCAGAGCCTTGGCCATATTCCATTGAGACGGAGGATTCAAGTGATCCAACCATACCATTTCGCTCCTACGCCCTCATGCTCTGTTTATCTTGAGGAGGTAGGATAGTCTAGAAGTTAGTTAGTTGTAGTTAAGATCTGTGGAAACCGGAGAAAAAGCTTAGCTACGGTGCATTGGTTTATGCACCCTTGTGTCCTGCCGTTGAGTAAAAAAGATAGGAAATCTTCGTACACCCCTTTTTTATAGTATAAAATCAGCAAAGAGAGATCTTCCTCTCTATAATCCGAAGAGCATGTACTAACACACTTGCAATAGCTGTCCGTTTCCAATAAGCACTCCAGAGGTGCTAATTGAAACGCCAACAAACGAGTGTTTTATGACCACACCAACACAGAATAAAGTTTCCAACGGTCAATCTATCCTCTCTTGATCAAAATATCTTGCATGCTAAGATTGCGAAAGATCATGCATTCAACTCCAAGGTTCCTTTATGCAGTGGACGTAGTTTCAGTTGGCTTGATGTGATTTTGCTGGTTATTCCAAGGGGACTTACACAATTGTTCAATTTGAAGTAGTTACAAGGCACGAATAATTTGTCAATGATGCTTTGGTTCCTAAACTAACCGGGAAGATACTGAAAGTAAAAGGATAGGGATAAGGGGTTCTACTTTCTACTCCTAAATACGGGACACGAGGATCAATTTCAGCAAGCTTCGAACCAGATTCTGCTTTGCCTCCCTTCGGACAGCTTCTACAGAGTCGGTGCAATCTTCAAAGGATAATGAAAGATATTCAAACTATGACTTGACATGCAAATACCATCACAATGATGCATACTAACACATGAATCATAATTGAAGTTAATTGCACAAATACTTCAGTTGACCACACAGGGCAAACCCACCGTCAGCGAGCCCGCTAGTGGTATGGATAAATGAAACTTGCTTAAATCAAACAACATATTCCACAACTATCAGCAACTTGCATGAAATAAAGTTTACTTTACTCTAATCTACTTGAATTGGAAAGACGAAAAAGTCTTGCTAGCTGCTCACAAAAAAAGAAGGAATCACCAATCAATGAAAACTCTTTATATCATGAGAGTGTTCACAACAACCTTTTACAAAACCTTCAAAGGGAAAGCTTTCTTTCCTCTTCAATCTAAGCTATGCTAACTTCTAAGCTATTCACTATATGTTCTCTCTAGTCTCTAGCTCAACTCTACTCCTGATCTAATTCTAATTATTTACAAATGAGGGGGGATGCCCCTTTTATATCTAGCTCAGTTCAGTGGACGGCTCAGATTCAAATACAATGAAGGGCTTAGATTGAGCCACATATGCCCTAATCAAGGCTCTACCCTAAAAACCGCCACTGAGAGGAGTGGGGCAATGAATGCACAGAAGATTCTCCACTCCTCTGCAGGAACCACTACGAGCAATTAATGCACATCATCTTCCTCCAGAAGATCATCATCCAGAAGGGCGTTTCCTTTATCCTTTTCCCTGGCCGCAAAGTCAATGAACCTGGTCAGCACAGCTTCAACCTCCTGATCTGAAATAGGCAGGATGTGATCAAGGTAAAACTCTAGCATCGTAACCATTTGCCCATGTCGAGGACACGACTTTTTCCAAGCAACTAGAGAATCCTGAGTATTCTGAACAATGCTGGAGAAAGTGGAGGTGTTTTCGAAATCATCCTGAACAAAGGTCTTCACCTCTGAAAAGAAAGGTACCAATCTACCCTTCAAATCATTTGCAGTTATCTCCTCAGAAGTCAGCCTCCTGGCAAAGATAGCCTCCAACGTATTGAGGACTCCATCAAAAATATTTGTCATAGCCTTTTTAACTTTGACCAAATCTGCCTGTGCTGCATCAAAGAATCCTCGACCTGTGACCACTGAAGAGTACCAGCTGGCGAAGTCATATCTATCACCCTCCTGTATCACACCTCCCCCAACCAAAGTCTGTAAGGGTGTGTGCATCAAAGCCTCCAAGTGAAGAACAACCCTGGTCTGATAGATGCGAGCCTCACCCCAAGCCTGATTAACTGCCTCCATTCGTGCCATAATATCGAAGGCCTGCCGATAGGCATGAGCAAGATCCTCCATAAACTTCTTTGTCTCAGTGCGAACATTGGCAACCCATTTATCTGCCTCCTGCGCCATCCTCCTCAAATCCTCCAAATCGCTGACCGACTCTCTAGGGAATTCAGCTAGGAGCTCAATTGTAGGATTCTCTTGCCCACAAGGACGAGACAAGTGTTGTACATAGCCAATCAATGTTTTGTGCTCCATCTTCAATCTTTTGTACTTGCCTTCAGTGTGGAGCAATTTGTCCTTGAGTGCCTGATAGGAGTTATCGCACTCCTCGATTACCTGTGCTCCAATAGGATGGCCAAGCTCCATGGTAGTGATCACATAGTTTTTTGGAACAGCCTCATCTCGATCACATTCCACCCTAGGTACAACCACGTGAAGCGTACAAGAGCCATCCTCATCCGTTGAAATCTTAGAAAACTTTCTAGCCTTCTTCTTCGTTGGAGGTGCGCTGATCCTACTAAAAAATTCTTCCATCTTAACTGCTGGATCAGTTTCTTCAACAAGATCATGTCTCATCGTGTCCCTTAGCCATTCCGGGCACCTCCTGCTGCAAGTCAAAAATAATGAAGGGCTTGTTGACGGGTGTTTTATGACCGCACCAACACAGAATAAAGTTTCCAATGGTGACTCTATCCTCTCTTGATCAAAGTATTCTGTATGCTAAGATTGCGTGAAAGATCATACGTTCAACTCCAAGGTTCCTTATGTAAGGGGATAGCCTCAGTTGGTTTGATGTGATATGTTGGTTATTTCAAGGCGACTTACGTGAGTTGCTCATTCAGAAGGAAGGATTCTCAAATTTCGGGAGACTTGTCAATGACGCTCAGGTTCTTAAACTGACCGGATAATGCTGAATGTAAAAGGATGCAAGGATTATAGATGCTACCATCTACTCTAAATGTGGAACGTGAAGATCAATTTCAGCAAGCTTCGAACCAAATTCTGCTTTGCCTCCCTTCGGATAGCTTCTACAAAACTGGTGCAATTTTCAAAGGATGGAAAGGATATTCAAACTATGACACAACATGCACATACCATCACAACGATGCATATGGACATACGAGTCACAATCGAAGTTAAGTGCAAAATAATCCAATTGACCACACAGGGCAAACTCACCGTCAGCGAGCCCGCTAGTGGTATGGATGAATGAAACTTGCTCAAACTAAACAATGCATTCCACAACTAACAACTACTTGCATGAAATAAAATCCATTCTACTCTATCTACTTGAATTGGAAAGACGAAGAAGCCTTGCTAGCTACTCACAATAAAAGATAGAACCACCAAGCAATGATAAACCTTTGTATTATGAGAGTTTTCCACAACAACTTCTTACAAAACTTTCAAAAGGAAAGCTTTCTTTCCTTTTCAAACTATGCTATGCTACTTCTATGCTCTACTTTCTATTCTAACTTCTATCTTCTCTACTCTCCAATTTCTTAATCTAATCTAATCGATTACAAATGAGGGGGGATGCCCCTTTTATAGTTGGCCCAGTCCAACTGACGACTTAGATTGAATTACAATAGAGGGCTCAGATTGAACCACACTTTCCCTAATTAGGGTTTTGCCCTAAAAACCGCCACAAAGAGGAGTGGGGTAACAAATGAACAAAAGATTCTCCACTCCTCTGTAGGAACCACTATGAGCAATTAATGCCCACTACCATCAGAAGATTCTCGTCCAGAAATGCTTTCTCTGTTTTGCCTGCCAATTCTGCTGCGTTAGGAGGAGGCGAGCATACAACAACATTCAGTTCAACCATCCTTGCAAAAAGTTTTCTTCGTCAAGCCCTCCTTAATTCTTGGACGCATTTCTTCCTCGTAACTTTCATATTTCTCTAGCCCACTGCCTTGGGCACATTTGCCTCTTTTGCATCACGTTCTTAATGCCTTAGCCTTAGCGTTCATCCTGCAAAACAAAAAGAAGAGCATCAGAACACTTATAACATAACTTCACTTCACTTACCCAGTTTCCATGTTCCAGTTTCCAAGGTCTGTTTGACCTCTAGATTTGATAAAATTCATCACTTTTCTAGCAAATTTTCATCATGGGTGCATGGTGTTCATTTCATGAGGTCTTCTTCAAGGGCGCATCCACCACATTGTGCCTGGAGTTTGTGCCTTAGAAATTATTTCACCTTGAGGGCGCACTTGAATGCTTGATGTTTGAGCTTCATTTCATCCTCAAATTCCTCCATGCCTTAGACAAATTTCATCTCTTCCCCATGAGTGTATTTGACCCCTTGTTGCTTTATTTTCCCTTTCCTTAGACAATTTTATCTGCTTTATAAATTTCATCCACTATAATCTAGGCGCTCATTTTGACATCACCAGTCGAGGCATTTTTTTGTAAAAACATTTCTCTTTATTTGCCTTAGAAAATTTATTTTCGCTTAGGAAATTCATTAAACTGGTGCCAGGCAAAAATCTCTGCCGAAAAAATCTTGAGCGAGGTGTGGAAAATTTTAAAATCATCTCCCAGTGGGAAATGTCCAATACCCAGAAGAAATTTCCCCTCAGAAGTCATCATTTTCATGTGTATCCAAACGAAGGGGTAAGTTTAATTTTTATTATTTTTGAAAAATAATAAAAATTGCTAAGGTTTATTTCATTTTAGTTCTGGATGTACTCCACCTCCGTAGCCTTTACTTTTCACATCCTGGCATTTTCCTGTTTTTCTGAAGAAATTCTCTTCCTGCTCATGGGCGCATTCATCTTGTACTTGGAAATGTTGATATTACCTCCCTTGGTCGTACTTCTTATCTTCACCTTGTAATGCCTTAGAGAATTTTTAAATTTATCAACTTACTCATGAGGGGCGCATTTTCATGTATCCACTTCCATTTTAACTTCTTAGGCATTTCCACGCCTTTAGCAATTTTCTCCCACTTTGCAATTTAAAAAAAAAAAAGGGCCCCTTCACCTTGGGCGCATTTCACCCCACGAGGAGGAATTTTTTTTAAGCTTGGGCGCATATGAGGGGGTGTGTAGGAATTTCCCAACACTTAGAAATTTTCTTCAAACTACACCTTCCTTGTTTGTATCTTGGGTGCATTTACATATGCAATCTTCTATTTTTCATGCCTTAGAAACTTTGGGAGGATCTATCTAAGGTGGGTGCATTTAGGCAAGTCTACTCCCATTTTGACACTTAGGCGTTTTTGCCAACCTCTTAACTTATCTTGGGCGCATTTCAGCCCATGAGCTTTCATATTTCTTTTCCTTAGAAAATTTCTACCAACACCCTCACCTCAAGGGCGCATTTTCACCCTTGAGCCTCCATTTGATGCCTTAGAAACTTTTTCAAACACCCCCTTTACATGATGGGTGCATTTTGGGGTGTGAGGAGGATTTTCCAATGCCTTAGAAACTTTTTAAAGCCCTCACATTGCCTTGGGCGCATTTGAGAGGTGGAGGAGGAACTTTCTGTACTTAGAAACATTTTCAAGCCTTCACATGCTTGCTTGGGCCCATTTACCATGTGGTGGAGGAAATTTCATGCCTTGGGCGCATTTCCCATGTGGTGAAGGAAATTTCATGCCTTGGGCACATTTTGAGGGATGAGGAGGACTTTTAACACTTAAAACTTTTTATCAAGCATCCTCTACTCTTGGGCGCATTTCACCTTGCATTTGCCAGCTTCAACTTGGAAATTTTCAATGTCTCAGCTACCTCTTGCCACTCCATTTTTAGTAAATTTCGGAGAGGTGTGAATCTCCATGGCTTTTATCTGCTCTGAATCTGGAGCTGGCGTGATATGCCTCCAATGGCCCTGCTACCTTGTTTATACCTGTTGCCCAAGCTCATCTGCTATTTTTAGCTCGCCTGCTATTTTTAGCAAACCCTAAAATTGATTGACCTTTGCAACTCCGTTTGGCCTGAAATTTGTTCCACGTGATCTTGATGCTTTACGTGACTTGTTCACACCCGCCTCTGGCACAGACCTGCTATTTATAGCCATGAACTGACTTACTAAAAATAGTAAGTATTCCGATTTCGTTCAAATTTTGCCCGTAGGTAGCCTGAAAGATGCTGATCATGATGGGGTACTTTATTCTGACAACTCCTGTATTTTACCCCCTATTTTTAGGCATAACAGTGAAGACCCTAATTTGACTTGCATGTGCCCTTAACGGTTTCCGTTTGACTTGATTTCTGTTGCATGTCATTCTGCTTGTTGGGCTGAAGTGTCGGGTGGCTGCCGAAGTGAACTTGCTATTTATAGTAAGTGTCTGAAAAGTGATCAATCCAATGCCAGATGAGTTTGCATGTTACAGTGCCCGAGGGGTCTCAAAAAACTAGAAAAACTCAAAAAACTGGTCTGCATGTGTGCACTGGCTAAAAATAGTAAGTCCCTAATTCATGATCCACTCTGCTTGCATGTCATATCGTTACGAAGCTCTTGAAAAACCCATAAGGAATATCCAGACATGCACTGAAAAACTTTGCATGCAAACCCTAAAAATAGCCTTTGAAGGCTGAACTGCTGAAAGTTATCGTCTCAGCTTGCATGTTACATCATTACGAAGGTCTTGAAAAACCCAGATATATTCTCTAGACATGCATTGAAAAATCATATATGTGCACCCTAAAAATGGCTCTTGAAGCCTAAACTGCTAAAAATAGCAAGTTGTTAGAATTTGTTCAAAATTTGCGTGCAAGCACCTTGAAGTTACCTAGATGTGCTGAAGTAGTTAGAATCCCAAAATTTTGAGGAAAAGACCTCAAATTAAGCACTTACTAAAAATAGTAAGCTGTCAGAACTTAGTGAAAATTCAGTGGGAATCCGCTGGAAGCATCATGATAGCAATGCCAAGCTCATACTTCAATTTGCCAACTCAATTTGACCTCAAACAAGCCTTTAGAATGAAAACCCTAATTTCACATATTTAGCCAAAATTTCCACTTAGGGCAAATGATGGGACATCCCCAGAAGGATAGAAAGATCAGAGAGAGAGAGATGCAAAACCAAAGCCAAAAGACCAGAAAGGAGCAAAAATTAGGGGGGTCCCCATCTGGAATGGGGTGATGTGTGAAAAGGTCACAACATGGCTGTTCATTCTTGGCCTCTACTTCACGAACTTCTTCTATGCCTTCATCCTGACGAGGCTCATTAATCTCTATGGGCTGGGTATCTCCTGAACTTTGGGCCTCGTACCCTGTAGTAGTGTCATCCTCAAGAGCCGCCTCAATCTCACGCTGGATATGAGTATCAATGGCCGTTTCTTCCTCCATCTCTTGCTGATTTTCTTCTCTAGGCATCTTGATGCTCTGGCCAACTGACTCCCTACGAGGTGGCTGATTCGTTTCTCGTAATTCCTATTCTTCATTCAATTTTGCTCTTTGATCAACAAACAGAGAAATCTCCTGCATGCTTGGAGAATGTGCGCTTGACGGCGTATGTGATGCCTCCTCAACTCTTTGAGGCTCAGGCTAGACTGGCTCTTTTCCTCGTGGCTCTGGAGCTTGAGCAACCTGTTTCTTCTGCCTAGCAGCCGGTGATCTATGATCTCCCATTAAATTGTAAGGGGAATTGACCTGCCCTTAAGCCGGTTCACACGCCTCTCCACCCAACTCCGTGTGATGTCAAGATAGGGATGCAAAGCGTATCCAAGTTTGTAATCTCTGGCTCTGACCAATTTGGAAGTGGGAGTGGCGTATTCCTTACTGTTTCATAATCAGCTTGCATGACATTTATGTCTTCATCCACCTGGTCTGGCACTGGAGCAATCTCACATTCCCTGATCATGTCTAGTGGTATCCTTGAAAACATCCTTCTCCTAACTTCAACCTCATCCATTGCACTCGCCCAAAAGTCTTCAATTTGTGCCTTATGTCTGAATTCCTCAGACAGTATCCATCTGATATTTCTCTAAGGATCATAATGCTGTCTGCTGGTATGATAGGAGAGGTAGAAGAATTGAAGCTCATTTTCTGCTTCATTAGTTGCCTGCAGTGATGGACAAACTTCATCCGAATTCCCCATGGTAATAGGGAAGTCAAGTCCACCCTTCTTTTTCTTCTGAATCTTATCGTAGGCAATGGGTTGCCTAGATACTTCTAGCATCACAATCCTGTTTGTGGGATATCGGGGCAATTTGTATGGGTAAGATGAAAACCCTTGCAGCCTGATGCAAGTGAATTTCGGAAATTGGATAAACCAACATCCGTACTTTTCAATCAATTCTTGTGCCTCCTTGGACATTTTGTGATGAGTTATCTACTGCAGCGTTCTCGTTATATGCATCGTGAAGGCACCATTGACTCTCTTGTAATGTGAGGTGCTCATCAAATGCAACTGCGAGCAAGCCTCATGAATTTTGAATTGCTGAGAGCCACACCCAATAGGCTCCTTGTATGATATCCCTCTGTATCTCGTCATCTGGGCCAACATGTAGATGATATATGAACTCATATAAAATGTTTTCGTTCTTCTTAGACTTCTGAGTTGCTCATGCAAATTGTCACAGATCATCAACGCCTAGTCAACATGTTCTTTGCCTTCCAGCACAGGATTGATGTAGTAAAACATCCAAGGTTCAAAGATGAACGCTTGGGGGCACCCTCCAACTCTGCTGAGCATCATGATTAAGTCACAAAACTCCTACTTCAAATCTTCTGAAATTATTTGCTTTGGCAACTTTGTGCAAGTTGGCTTAGGCTTGTTCATCCAACGAGAGTTTATCATATCAGCACATCGATCAAACGTAGATGCATACATTCTCTCAACCCTCTCTCTTGTTTTGTAAATCATTTTCTCATAGGCTAGAATCCCAAATGCTTCCCCAATAGCTTTAGGCGTAAGGTTGGCCAACAACTTCCCATCTGGTGAAATGATAGTTCTTTGCTCTGTGTTGTAGCAATTAGCGCACTCCATAATCAGCTCTGGGCACCGAATTGCTGGTGGAAAACCAGCAACTGCATAAAGTCCACTTCTGACAATATTGTGCGAAGTGAGTGATGGATGATGACCTCCAATCCCCAACATTCATCTTCTGAAAGTCTCCAAGTTGAAGGAGCCAAGATTTGTATCACTTAATTTGCCCAGCTTCGAAGAAAACTTCGACTCTGGCAGGAAAGACTTGCTCAACTTCTTTATTACAGCTTGTCTCGATGCACTCGCTTTGCTGGATTCAACATGATATTCCCTGCCAGCAGCTCTTCTACTTGCTTCAGCGATCCTGCAGAAATGAAAAACAGCCATTAGAAAATAACTTAGAAAAATAATATCATTTTGAGAGTGCCAGCTGAATTCTGAAAACAAGAGGCTGCAACACTTGAAATTTCTAGCTTCAAACCTCAACACCCTTTAGCAAAGTCTCACTTCAACACTTAGAAAAATTTACTTGCAGCAACACAACCTCCAACACTTAGAAATTTTTTGCTGAAGGCAAACTCACTTCACTAACTTTCTCTTCTCAAGTTTGCACTTCTTCACTTGCAGACTTCAAGTTTGCATTCAGCAACTGATGAAGAAAATAAAAAGAACTTGAATTCTTATAGCCAAGTCGAATTCTGGAAGAGGCTAATCTTAGCAAATTTATTTGAATTTCCGTTTTCCCTCCTTTCGTAGTCGCAACACTTGTCACTTGAAACATCAGAATCTTTGACTTCTAGAACTTTGAAAATTTATCTCTCCTGCATAGGTGTGCTTCATCATGTTTGTACTCTGAGATTTAAAATATTAAATCAAATACTCCTCATAGAAAATTATCTCAACTGGCTAAGGCATTTTAATTCCGTGCTTACTCCGGCAAAATTATTCCAGACATCCAGCTTCAATTCATAAGCCAAGGCATATTTTTGTAAAAACATTTCTTTTATTTGCCTTAGAAAAAATTAATTTTGCCTAGGAAATTCATTAAACAAACGCCAGGCTAAAATCTCCATCTGAAAATCCTGAGTAAGGCGTGGAAAATTTTGAAATCATCTCCCAGTGGGAAATGTCCAAGACCCAAAAAAAAAATTTCCCCTCAGAAATCATCATATTCATGTGTATCCAGACGAAGGGGTAAGTTTAATTTTTATTATTTTTTGAAAATAATAAATTTCTGAGGTTTATTCAACCTTTAGTTCTGGGCGCATTTGATACTTGCATTTTTGCTCTTCATGCCATAGGCGTTTTTCCTGTTTTCCTGAAGAAATTCTCTTCATGTTCATGGGCGCACCTCACCTTGCACTTAGAAATTTTTAATATTACCACCCTTGGGCGTATTTCCCAATTTCACCTTGCAATACCTTAGAATTTTTTTTTTTTGTCTTGTTCATGAAGGGCGCATTTCACCTAGGGAGGAGGAAATTGCAAACCCTTAGAATTTTTTTATAGCCAAGCCCCCTTTTACCTTGGGCGCATTTCACATCACATGCCTCTACTTTCAACCCTTAGGCATTTCCACACCTTAGCAACCTTTACCTACCTCCTCCACAAGCAAGGGCGCATTTAGGGGGTGGAGGAGGAACGTTTTTACACTTAGCAACTTTCATGCCTACCCTATAGCCTTGCAAGCTTGGGCGCATTTGAGGTAGGGAGGAGGAATTTGCTTATGCCTTGGGCGCATTTCCTATGTGGTGGAGGAATTTTCAATACTTAGAAACTTTTTCAATTTCCTCTCAACCTCTTTGGGCGCATATGGGGGTGTGTGGAGGAGATCTTCCATACTTAGAATTTTTCTTTAAACATCATGCCTCCTCATGCCTTGAGCGCATTTGGGAGGTGGTGTAGGATTTCTCACGCCTTAGATATTTTCTTCTTCCTCCATGCTTGGGCGCATTTCACATAGGGAGGAGGAACTTTCCATGCCTTGGGCGCATTTAGGGGTGTGAGGGGGAATTCCTCATACTTAGAAACTTTTTGATGCCAGCCTTCATGCCTTGGGCGCATTTCCTATGTGGTGGAGGAATTTGCCATGCCTTAGATATTCTTCACTCTTCTCCTAGACTTGGGCGCATTTCACCACCTTGCATGCCAGTTTCAATTTGTAGACTTGGAAATTTCTAATGCCTCAGCTACCTCTTACCACTCTATTTTTAGCAAATTTCGGAGAAGTGCGACTCTTATTGGCCTTTTCACCCGCTTTGAACCTAGAGTTGGCGTGATATGCTTCTTGTGGCCCTGCTACCCTATTTATACCTCTTGCCCAAGCTCATCTGCTATTTTTAGCCCTCCTGCTATTTTTAGCAAACCCTAAAATTGGCTGACTTCTGCAACTCTGTTTGACCTGAAATTTGCTTCACATGATCTTGATGATTTAAGTGTCCTGTCCACACCTGCCTCTGGCACAGACCTGCTATTTTTAGCCATGAAATGACTTACTAAAAATAGTAAGTAGTCAGATTGCGCTCAAATTTTGCTAGTAGGTTGCCCGAAAGATGCTGATCCTGATGGGGTACTTCACTTTGACAATTTCTCGAATTTCACCCCCTATTTTTAGGCATAAAAGTGGAAACCCTAATTTGACTTGCATGCAACTCAAATGACCTTTGTTTGACTTGATTCCTGTTGCATGTTGCTCTGCCTGTGAAATTGAAGTGTCGGGTGGCCACTGGAGTGTGCCTGCTAAAAATAGTAAATGCCCGAAAAATGACTAATCAGCTGCCGGATGAGTTTGCATGTTACAGTGCCCAAGGATCTCAAAAAAAAACCCAAAAAAACCAAGAAAACTGGTCTAAAAGCGGACACTGGCTAAAAATAGTAAGTCCCTAAAAAATGATCAACTCTATTTGCATGTCACGTCGTTGCGAAGCTTTTGAAAAACCCATGAGGAATATCCTGACATGCACTGAGAAATTCTGTATGCAAACCCTAAAAATAGCTTTTGAAGCTTGAATTGCTGAAAGTCCTCACCCTGGCTTGCATGTTATATCATCGCGAAGGTCTTGAAAAACCCAGAAAGATCCTCCAGACATGCATTGAAAAAGCACACATGCAAATCCTGAAAATGGCTCCTAACGCCCGAATTGCTAAAATTAGCAAGTTGTCAGAATCTGTTCAAATTTTGCGTGCAAGCACCTTGAAGTTACCTGAATGTGTTGGAGTAGTCAAAATTCCAAAATTTTGAGGAAAAGACCCCAGATTGAGCACTTAGTAAAAATAGTAAGTTATTCGAATTCAATGAAAATTTAGTGGGATCCTGCCTGAAGCTTCCTGATTGCAGTTCCAAGCTCAGATTTCAATTTGACAATTCAATTTGACCTCAAACAAGCCTGAAGAATAAAAACCCTAATTTCACAGACTTAGCCAGAATTTCCAACTTAGGTCAAATACAGAGACATCCCCGGAAGGACAAAAGACCAGAGAGAGAGAGAGAGAGAGAGAGAGAGAGAGAGAGAGAGAGAGAGAACCAAAGCCGAAATACCAGAATGGAGCAAAAATTAGGGGGTCCCCATCTTGAATGGGGTGAGGTGTGAAAAGGTCACAACAGGGTCCACATGGATGTGTCCCCTACCCCAAGCACTAGGCCACATATCTTGGACATCTCAAGAATGAGTCCAGGAAAATTCATCGCCAACAATTTACCATCAACAGTTCATTGTCATGACATTCATCGTGTATACAGTTCACCATCAACAATTCATCACCGTGGTATATTCACCGCATATACATTTTTCAATATTTAAGTGGCCAAGAGCACCCAAAAAGGAAAAAGTACAAAGATTTTGTTGAACACATAAAAAAGGTATACGAGATGAATATACCACGACGATGAATTGCCAGTGGTGAATTGTATATAGGATGAATATGTCATGACGAACTATTGGTGATGAATTTTCCATATACCCTCAAGAATGGTGAGACACAGATGAAACATTCAATTGTTGTCCTCAACTCATAGAAACCATTTGGGAGACATCTCAATGGATACCTAGGTGTTCTTGAGTGTCTTAGGGATGTTAGAGCATCCCTATGGACAAAGCCCTTAGTTAGACAAACCAAACACATTTAATAAATTAACAAAAAGGTTTGGACAAAGTTTTGCAAATTTTGTATTTCAATACTGGGAAGTTTGGACCTTATAGGGCTAGCATCATATCTAGATATAATAGGAATTGATGACTACCATTCATAAAGAACATGAATTAGAAAGAAAAATTAACATTCAAAACTAGAGGATTTCATTGCTGTATTCAAGATATTGTTTCATGGGCAGTTATTGATCAAGGCAGCAAGTAGTCTACCAATCCCACAAATGCCATAGAACCTTGTGCAACATGTGGATTCACCATGGGTATTGGAGGTATCAAAAAATTTGGGTTATTAAAACATGTTGGCATCTTTTGGATGTGATCTATTATTTGTCAATTGGAGCCACCAAGGTTTTTGATTTGGTTGTGTGGATTATAGACCATATAGCAGGTTTAAGAAGATAAGTTAATAATTGGGGAGGCTATTGTCAAGTAGAATCCATGAATTTCTCTCTTAATTGCAAATGATTTATACACCCTAAAATGCAAATGGTCCAACTAGATGCAATGCATACATAGGGAACTCGGAAAGTGATTTGATTTACAACACTAGCAATGACTCAACTTAGCCATGTATATTTAGACAAAAACACTTAGACACCATGTTGGTTAAAGTGAAATGACAAGATGATGCATTGACAAAGAGCAAGATCTCATAGGATGAGAAAAATGTTACAATTGAAGAGATAGTCATTTATGAAGGTGAGCATGAAGAAAGAATGAAGAAGAATTGGGTGAAACTTAAGAAGAGTAGGAAACTAATGAGAATGAGAGAACTACTAGACCTAGGCCATTAGAGCTTTCTCTCACCTCTCTTGGATGCATGCCCCCTCCACATTGTTAGTGTTCCTTTGTCTTTTGAAAGACAATACAAGATAAAAAAATATGTGAGCTAAAACCTCTCTTCAAACTAAAAGGGGAAGTTCCCTTATAACAAAAAAATAACCCTACATTCTAGACTATGAACAAAATCTACAAGTACTCAAACAATGCACAATAATTCTCTAGGGTTTCTGTTGCAAAGTGAAATAAACCAAAATAAACTTGTGTCATGTCCCTGTAATGTTCCCCTCTCAGCAGTGATCTTGGTGATGACCGTTAGCCTATTTCTGAGACCCGTAGGCTACTCGGAAGTGGAAATTAGGGTTTCCTATTCTGGTGGAGGTTGTTTAGCTTTTTCTGAAGTTTGCCCTTGGATTTCCAAAGTTCTGTTTGTGGATTCTTTCTGGGTTTTCTGAGAGCTTCGCAACAGTATAGCTGGCATATTATTCTGAGCAACTTCTTGAATTTACTATTTTTAGTAAATTCTATTTTTGGCAGTGACCTTGTTGGCATCAGTACTCTTGGCTTCCCTCTTCAATCAGTTCAGTTGGCAGTGTTTGATTTGGCTTTGGGATGCTTTTCCGGGAGAGATAAGTTATTTTAATAATGTTATATTTTAATATTATGTCCCTTGGCCTAGCCTATTGACTTTTAAGTTGTTTTAAAAGGTGGTCTTCATGGGTGGACGCCTCATCAAGGGGTTAAGTGAAATATTTTCAAAAAAATGATAAAGTGGACTAAGGAGAAAAGGGACGCCAACTTGAGGAAGGTAAATTGTTTTTAATAATGAAATATTTCATTAAAGGAAATGGGATGCCAACTTGGTGAGAGGGTTGAGTCAACTTGGAAATTCAAATTATGTTGACTCCTTGGTTTTGGCGTACCTTCTAGAAGCTTCTAGGGTGCTCTTCACAGGTTATAAAAGGGAGTTGCTTCTCTTCATGTTTTCATCTTCAGTTTATTGCAAAGTTATGCTCCCAGAATGGTGACTGAGTGCTTTGAGGAAGGCATACCCCCTAGCTTGGCTTGACTTCTTGCTTGAAAGATAGCAACTAGTTAAGATAGGATCGTCCATGGTCTTTGAGTTGAGTTTTGAGCATGTTGTAGTTGCTTTATTTGCATTTTATCAGATTTACAGAGTTGCTGATTTTGCTTAGCTGATTGTAGTTTTTAATCATATCTTGCAAAATAAAAATAGTATTGTTCTGGGTGTTGTGCCTATTTGTTTTTCTTGCTAGGGGCAACCCTTCATGTCAAATCTCAGATTTTATTGGCAAGTGTGGAATTTTTAAAGGCAAATCGCCCTTCCTAGAGGGCTGTACTTTTTTGTAAGTGCCTTGGTTTCCGTGCAAATTAAATGAGGGCCGTTTGAGTTGGTTTTTGTGTCTTGTCTTGGTCGCCATTCATGTTAGAGTATTATGCACTTTATCTCATGTCGATTGGCTGGGTTTTGAGCAAGTTATGAGCAATTTAGTGAGGTTACAGATTGCTGGTCTGTACAATTTCAGTCACTGTCACAGTCATATCAGATTATGAGAATCCATCTTTTGAGTGGGCTTGAGTCTAGGAGGTCAAGTTTGAGTATGGGGGAGTTCCTTTACGTTATTGCAGCATTGTATGACTTCTAATCATGTGTTTTTGGCAGGTTTTCTATCACATTGTAAGCTGAACAGTAGTACTGTCAACAATTATCCTCTTCTTATTTAGCTCTTGCAGTTCCCACGATTATGGAAGAGACTGGCCTCATTTCAGTCTATAGCTTCAGGTTCCATTTCTTGCATCACCCGCTGAACAAGTGGAAGAGGCTGGCTCGCCGCCTACTTACTTACTGTAATGCATTATTCATCATATTGCTGATCGGTTGAGCCGTCAACATACTCCTGCTGAATAAGTGGTCGAGTTGCATCTTGAAATTCAGTAATGCACTTTCCATTTCAGTCCTCCCGTTGAATAAGTGGTTGAGTCGATTGTATCCCTTTCAGCTACTCTTTCAATAGTTTCAATTGTGCTAACAATCCCCTTTCGAGTATGCTCTCACCTTGCCCGCAATGGGATCTGGGTTGATCAGAGGAAAGGGTTCCCTTCAGTTGGATTGAGATTTCATTAACGTTAACGGGTGAATTTAGTTGTGAAAAATTGAAAAAATTGCCCGGTATATTTCAGTCCCCTTTTCAAAATAATTTAATTAAGGAAATACTCTTATAGTAATATTTTAAGTTGGGCTCAATCACTTTATTTAAAAAGGGTAACATAAATATATTATTATTTTATTTTTAAAAAGTGTTTTTAAACACTTTGGAAGGAAAAATTCAAATTCAAATTGAGGAACTTGTTGGGACTCAATTTTTTGTTATCCTTTTTGCTTGAGCCCCCTCCTTCGTGCATGCCTATAAAGTATAAAGTATGATCCCTTTGTTAATAACTGATTTGAGAAGTTACCATAAGGGTCATTGTGTCGATTGGTGTTCTTAGGTCCTTTGTCCCTGATAGGCTTCTTCTCAATGCCTTTGCTGTTTTTCAAAGAAGTATGTCGACGGTTCCCATGGTTCCCTGAACCATGGAAACCTCCAACATGGTTCTCGGTTCTTGCTTGACCTCTAACAAAGACGAAGATAAAGAACCAAGGTTGAGGAAAGGCAAAAGAATGAAGAAGTGTGTTTGTCAAAATCGCCAACAAAAGGAGGAAAAAAAAGAGGTTAAGTTCAAATCTACATGCTTCTGCTCCACTTGCTCCACCTACTCGTAGCAATGGCAACGATTATCCCAGCTACTAGAATTGATTGCAAATCTTTCCCTTCAATTTGCAATGCCCATTTCGGGCGGGAATTAACCTCAGCCATGGATTCAACAATGCAATAGTGTGGTGTTTGGTTTTTAATGCCTTGCAGGTATATCAAGGACGATTTTGATAATTTTCAAGAGGTTGGTTCTACTGGTGGTGACTAGAGGCTACACAAGTGTAGGGATTTGTCTAGGGTCTCAACCACACCATGTCCAATTGCAGAAAGGCAATGAATCCATGAGGCATGTGAAGGATAAAGTGTATTTGTATTGTGCAGAGGATGTCTCTAGGCTATTTGTATTTCTCCAGTGAAAATTTCACTATTGTACAGGTTTTTTCTTATCACACTTGCTAACATGAATGTATTGAACACTTGATAATATGACAACATTCTAATGTATAACATGCATTGTAATAATCATTTGTTTGTTACATATGAATTCATGTGGTTTAGTTTGGATTACTAAGTATGCTCTTTGCGTAATGCTTGTAATTTGATGGCATATGTGCCCACACCAACTCTTCTATGTTTCCTTTCCTGTTATTTGTGAATTTGTAACCCAATGGATGGGCACCAGTCTCTAGTCCACCAAACCAATCTCAAATCATTCAAAAAAATGAGACATTAATAAGTAGTGTAGGAGTAAGCCCCATGCATTCATAACCTCATGATATAACCAATGATCTATCTTCAATGAGCCTCAAATGAATTCATTTCGTCCAAGTTATGATTGCATAGAATTATCAGCTATATAAGGGTTTTGAGGCTGCCATTTGTTCTTGGCTCAGCGACAGTCTTTGGAACCAAGACATCAAGTTGGGTTTGGCAGTTAGTATTCATTATTGTTCATTATATGTGATTTCAATACTTTAAAGCTATACCCTTGGGAATACCCTCTTGAGTCTAAGTTGAGCTCGAAGTGTAGGAGATATAACCCACTCTTGTTGAGTTGGCCTTCAACCCTCCATAGTCTGTTGATGAGTTGATTTCACTTACATGATGACAACCCTGGCTTTGTGAGTCTATCATTCGTATCAATCCAACTGAACCGAACCGACTATGGTATGGGGGGCCCTATCTTCTATCACTCGTCTCTATCATTCGTTTGAGACCAGATAGATATATAGGCCAGATCTTTGTATCACACATAGAATATATGATACAGATGTGGTGGGTCTCAGCTCTATCTGTCTGTGGTGGGTCTCAGCAATATGATATGGTGGGGCCACCAAGGCTATATAGTGATGGCAAGTCTCTCCCTCAACTATATGGTGATGGTGATGGAATAGAGGGAGAGGGTCTCGTCCGCTCAGATCTCTGTCTCTATAGATGGAGTTGGGGGGCCTATTAGTGAGCCCCTTGGGGCGAACTAACTCTCCACTAATGGTAAAACCCTTTCTAATTAGGGCAGGCCGGTCATGAGTTGTTTAGGTAGGCTGCACGACAGAGCAGATAGCAGTGCTCATTCATTATATCATAGATATGGAAGCAAGATTGTGTTTATCACACCCAATGGACTCCGTTTTCATCACATAAATGTATTACGTCAAGATCCGTTGCCAAAACCGAATCACGCCAACATCATGGGAGTTCCTAGATCATGTGAAATCGTAGTAGTTCCAAAGGCATTCCGTTCCAATGGAGAATTGGTTATGGAGATTCCGCGTGATCAGAGATTCTTTGTCGATCGGGTCGAGTGCTCTCGGGAACGGGCCAATCCATTGGGGAAAGAGGGAGTCGCACGACGAAGTGGGCATATGATGTTTGATTCTTTACGAGGAAGAACTCTCCGAGGGCATATGATGTATAATTCCTCGGAAAAGATTTCGGCAATCATGTCAGAAAATGACCTTCCGGTCCGGATATGGAAAAACTCCATCCAGTTCTCGATGGAGACAGAGTTTTGCGAATTCTTCCCGAAACTAGATCATTTCGAGATTTTCGAGCATATCCGAGGGTTCAATGTGACTATTGTAACTTCGGCCAACACGCAAGATGAGACTCTACCATCAGACCTTCCTTGCGTCCCTGGACTACTCTTTGTTTCAGTGGTGCAGGGCTGTAGACAACTCCTTTCCGCCTTTGTAGCCATGTTGCAGGGTTGTTCCATGTTGCAGGGTTGAACTCCAAAACTTCCAACCGGGTGAGATGATTTGAGAATACAATGGCCGGATAACAAGAAAGACAAAAGGATGGTCCCCTCGTTTCTCAGCCGGCCAAAGAATGTTAGCAGGAGGGTAGGCAGATTGTCATGCTATTGCCTCCCTGAAAACCTCGTTCTCCTCGTTAGGCCCCCGATAGTCCTTCATTCACTCCTACCTTCCGACACTCTCATCTGTCAATAATTGCCGAGATATCGATTGGAAATACTTGATGCTGGTAGAGATGGGAATCAATCGTTGAGTCCTTTGCCTGGATCCTTTGTTTCCGGAAGTATACAATCGCTTTGTTTCTTTCTGTGAGAAGGTGGGGAGTCAACTATATCCACATGAACACATGAACACCCCAACTATAGCTGCTGGAATTTGAGTTAACGTTATCATCCGGAAGAGCTAGGGCCCCGGGCCACCCTTTCTTTACACCCTCGGTTAGGCACTAAGCCAATCCAACAGGTATTTGGTTCTAGGAAGTCGAGCACTTGAGGACGAAACCCTTTGGTGTGGGAAATCTTAAGGATGAAAACCCTTTTGATTTTTATTGTTGGATTGGAGAACAAAACCCTCTCACCCATCTGAGGTGATTCCATCCGAGAATCACATTTGTGCTGATTATTGTGATTTGTTTTGAAGATTTCAGTTAGATCAATTGAGTATTTACTAGAAAATCAAATTGCCAATTGCCAAATATCAATTGTTGTTGATTTTAGGGTCAATTGGTCATTTGCATCATTTGTTGTTGTAATCAATTCTATTTTCAGGTTGAGCACTTGAGTACGAAAACCCTTTGGTGTGGGAGATTTTGAGGATGAAAACCCTCTTGATTTCTATTGTTGGATTGGAGAAAGAAAACCCTCTTGTCCATGTTAGGTGATTCCATCCAAGGATCACACTTGTGTGGATTATTAAGATTTAATTGCAGATTTCAGTTGTGAAGGATCGAATCGAACAATATTTACAAGCAAATCAAGCAACATTTCATTATTGGTGATTGTGAAGGAGTTTGAGGGCATTGTTTCTACTGCACAGCCCTTTTATTGGCTACAATAGGGTCTATTCAGCTACCGTACAACATATTTTAGCTGCCGTAAGGTATATCTAACCATTGTACAGCATATTCCAGCCACCACTCAGCAAACATCATCAACAAACAACTCAGATCTGATCACTGCCACCATTTACCGACCTATGACCACCTTTACTAGCTGCTAACCCAATTTGTCAGCTATCATACAACATCAAATGTAGTTAAAAATTGTCATTCAGTGGTTGTATATCAATGAATTGAGTCTGAGTTTATTCTAGCGACAGATCCACCATCTGTACAACAGTATGACATCCTGTGTGTGGGCATTTATTATTCTACTTTCTGAAAATCTGCTTTCGAGTTTTGTATATTAAACTTTGTATTTTTTTTCCAGAATTGCAATAAATTGAAAGCCAAATCTGAAGGTTTCATCATTTAGTTTCGTGTTGTTGCTGTTCAATATTTTGTTTCATGCGTTGGAAACATAAAAAAATTTGCATATTTGATTGAAAACCTAAAAAGGTACATTGCAACCTACCATATCTTTCTATCTCAAGTATGAGCACAAGATTAAAATTAGATCCTCTCTCATAGTCAAGTTTTATATTTTATGACTCTAAATTGAATTAAATAGCAACTAATCTAAACACTACAACCACTTTACCTACTAGCTCAAAGCAAAAACCAACAAAGATGCACTTGAAAGAATTGGAATCCAATTTTTTCCTATTAACTTTAGGAACAACCACATAAATTGGACTACCAAAGATTCTCAAATGGTTGATATTTGTTTTATTTTTATCCCAAATTCGAAGTAGAGTACCATGTCAAGGGCTTTAGTTGGAGCTATATTCAGAATATGAATTATTGTATTCATTGCTTTAGCCATAGAAATTTAGGAATATTCTTTGCATGTATCATTGATCTAACCATTTCCATAATGGTTCTATTTTTCCTTTCAGCCACTTCATTTTGTGGAGGAGAGTATAGAGTGGTTAAATCTCTTTTAATTCCACAAAAATACAAAAAGTATCAAATTCAGAATTCTTTATTCAGATATTCTTTCCCATTTCCATCCTAAGAATCTTGACAATTTTGTTAATTTGATTTTCAACCAATGATTTAAACTTCTTAAATTTGCGCAAGACTTCACTTTTCTTCTTCAATAATAAGGCCCGAAATCTTCAATGAAATAATCAATAAATGTGAGGGCATAGAGAGAATCATTAAGAGATTCTACTTGGAAAGGCCTTGATAAGTTAGTATGCACAAGCTCAAGTAGTTCACTAGCTTTCCAAACTTTATCTTTACTAAAATGTGTCAGATATTTTTTCCAAGCACGCATCCTTCATGTGCTTGAGGGTTATGTTAAACCTTGGGTAAACCACACACAAGTTCAATCTTGTTCACATCATAAATACTCATGTTGAGATGATCAAGTCTCTCATTGCATAATCTACATTCATCCATTACTTGAGTTGTAAAGCAAGTTTCCTTAGAAAATCCATCAAATATACAAAGCATAGGTATAAGACTTCAACTTGGCAAGCTGATTTTTGACTCGGCCTTGGACTCAACACTCAGAGTTGGCCAAGACTTGACAAATTGAAAAAACCATAAAATATTGAGATTTTTGAATATTTAAAGCTTTTATTAGGCACCCTTCAATAAATTAACTTTGAAGAAACAATAAACTAATAAAGTTGAAGCTACTTTGATCACATACACAAGTATAGTTCAATTACATGATTACAAAAGAAAATTTTCGTTTAAGGAAACAACATTTTTAAATATATAAAATTACAAATATTATCAAGTGTATACAAAACTCATGGATTATAAAATCCATGGCATCAAAACAAATATCAAAATCGGAAGTATAAGTATACTCAATAGAGCTTGGACCACTCATCCCAACATATATAGCTATATGGTAAGTCCTACACGAGCATCTAAGGTAAGTCCTCAATGATGATGCAGACATGATACCTGCCTATGCATAAATGACACCAACATCTAGGGATTTGATTGTGGCCTATCCTTCACCTCAACCTTTAGATACACTTAATCAATCTATGCCAGTCCTCCTCATTGTAAACAAGATTCTTAGACTAAAGGATTCAATCTAATTGTGCATAGACCTCCTCTAGAGTGATGGGAGATAAGTCAATGCCTACGATTTGTTTGTGATGAAGGCAAATGTTGTAATGAGCATAAACAACCTATTGTGTCTCTTGGAGTGTATGTGCTCAAACATACTCCAATTGTGCTCACATCCTAAAGCACTACATGGTTGGATAAAGACACAAATTGCAATCCTCTAAAGATTTGCCACCTTAACACCAAACCTTTCTTACCATGCAACAGAAATCAGAAAACAAGAAAACTCAATATCATTGTTCCAACATCTAGGGATTTGATTGTGGTCTATCCTTCTCCTCAACCTTTAGATACACTTGATCAATCTATGCCAGTCCTCATTGTAAACAAGATCCTTAGCCTAAAGGATTCAATCTAATTGTGCATAGACCTCCTCTAGAGTGATGGGAGATAAGTCAATGCCTAGGATTTGCTTGTGATGAAGGAAAATGTTGCAATGAACATAAACAACCTATTGTGTCTCTTGGAGTGTATGTGCTCAAACATACTCCAACTGTGCTCACATCCTAAAGCACTACATGGTTGGCTAAAGACACAAATTGCAATCCTCTAAAGATTTGTCACCTTAACACCAAACCTTTCTTACCATGCAACTGAAATCAGAAAAAAAAAAACTCAATATGTTCAACTTCAAGTATAAATATTAATGCATAAAAGGAAAAGTTTTAAACTTAAATTACGCCCTTAATAGTCTTTTACTTAGCTACAATGTTGTCTAAGTTGCCTCACATATATTTCACACAAAAAGTTCCCCTTGTGAAAGTTTATAGATCTCAATCTTAGATATGACCTTCACTCCAAGCTAAGGATTAGTGTCCATCCACTCTATGATTACGTAGAGCCCACTCGAAACTTCCTCATCTGCCTTGAAATTTGGGCATAATTGAAACTCCAGATCCAAGAAATAGGAAACTACATGTAAGGGCTTTTGAAGTTGATAATGTCATCGTCAATCAATGATGTCCCATATGGGACAATATTTATCCTCAATCCCACAATAGATAGATCTAATGGCCTCCATACCCTCATATATATAACACCTTTCTCCTCAAAAGCTCAAAGGAGGACAACTAAATGTTCTATGAACTACAAAAGAAAAGAACATAAAATTAAAAATAAATTAAATTATTATAATTGATAAATTTGTTAAATGAATAAAAATAGAATTGAAATATGAGCTTACATCTGCAATCTCTTTCATTGGAAGCTAGAATCCACACACATTGAAAACCCTTTCAACCATATCAACCTTTGCATTGGTCTTGACATATGAAGATTTAGACCACTCCTCAATAACACACTTTTAGGAGCTGAACTCTCCATATGACGAGCCCTTTTTATGGCATCCTGCAAAGTAATTGGATCAAATGCCTTGACCCAACCACAAAGAGGTTTTGTCAATCCCTCCATGAACAACACAATCAATCTATGCTCAAAAATGTCTATCATCATCATTGAGAGTTTCTGGAACTCTGAACTATAGGAATCAACTGATCCCAACTGTCTCAACTGAGCCAACTCTATAAAATGCAACTCAAGGTCGTCGTTGAACCTGTCAATCACTCTCTATGTAAACTCTCCATTAGATGTAATGGTAGCATGTCCTAATGTGACTAACCCATGGTACCACCACTCATGGGTCTCTCCATCAAGATGAAGAGTAGCATATTTGATAGCCTTTGTCTCCAACATGGGGTTAAATTGAAAATAAGTATCCAATTTTTGTACCCATGATCAAGCGGTGCATCTACTAGAACCATCATAATTAGAAATACTCCACTTTACCTTACGTTGCAAATCCTAGTTAGAACTATGTCCCTTATCACCTTGAGGCATTTTCCTGTATTTAACATTGCAAAAATCAGCTAAGGACATAGTTGCATGGAACTCCTCTTCCAAAGATTGATATTCCCTCAAATAATCAACAAATACTTCATCAACTCCTTGCTGGCCTGGTTGTCTTCTAGTAGGTGCTTCTATGAAGTTAGGCATTAAGGGCCTATGTGTAGATTTGCTTGCTTCCTAGAGTTGTTTTCTAGGACATTAGTGTCACTTGCTTCCCCATTGTTGCCATTGGTGCCATTATGTCATTCACCTGTGTTTCCATTATTGCCTGTGTTATTGTTATTGGTGTTGATAGTTTGCATCATTGGGGTCATAAGTTGTACCAATTGCTGCTGCCCTCTTGCTAAATTGTTTAAAATCTGCATAGTACTAGGATTGTGCTGTTCATTTTTCTCCCCCATACTGCCCTCCCCTTCATAACCCAAGGAAGTGTTGCCTTCTCCCGTAAGTGATATTCTCTATCTTCCAGATTCATAAATTAAATTCAGTCATCAATTAACCCTCTAGGCTAGCACGATATGAAGCTTTGATACCACTAAAATATACCAGACCAAAATTTTGCAACCTTCCCACTGTTTACTATGAAAGCATTTTGTCATATAGTTTGTGACTGTTTATACTGAACATGTGTTTGGAATCACTTGGAAAATTCGTTCAGATCTTTCAAGCATAATTCCCATACAAAATCAATCTTAACATTCACAAAGTATTTGAACAATATGATACCGGTGGTATTCATTCATTCATACAGGAAACTGTGACATCTGAAATTAAATACTACAGCTGCTGGAATAGTTACAGTATTTTATTATTATTTTCAAAATGGCTTGAGTATTTAGTAATAAAATCTCTGACCTCTTAATAGGTTCCAAAATTGATGGTGAAACAGCTCCAATCGCCTAGCTCCAAGCTCCTATCAGCAGCCTTCCCCAAAGACTGTACAAAGCCCTTATTTGTTACTTCACTCCCAAATTAATTCGATAGAGATTAAATATGAAATAGACTTCCCTTTTAGTGGTGGTGTTGACCAAGTTGACTATCAAGTGTTGTGTTAGAATTTTGGAAGCCATGTAGGACATTCACTTAGTTTCATAATTTTCCTTGAGGCATCGAATTCCCTTATGTTGTAGATGTATGACACAATTCCTCTTTGACTTCAACGACCATTCAATATAAATTTAATGTTCCTTAGCTTTGGTGCCTCTCAAGAATTTTGACTCCTTTTAAAACTATATAACTCCACAAAAATATAGTACGGCTCACAAAAATACAGAATGGCTGGGTAGCATTCAGTTATGAAGGAAATAGGTAGAGCTGCCCGCAGCAGATGAAATATAGATATTACCTCAGTCCACCTCTACAAATAACTCCATATATATATCTCTAAAATTTGTCTTGGAACAAGACTTTGCAAATTTCAAAAATCTCCAATTGATGAATCCCAAATGCGAAATCTATATGACTCCGCTTGTAACCAGCTAGGGTAGGTCTTTCACTACCGAAACCGATTTCCCTTAGGTTTTCATCCTAGGGTTTTGCTCCACAAGAAGCTCTCACAATTCATAGTAGAGAAAAATAGTCAAGTATGAAGAAATGAGCTCCAAAATCATCTTTTATTATACCCAAGGAACCTTCCCGAAGGCCTTTTCAATTTCTTGCCTTTTAATAATTCATTAAATTCAAATAATAAAGTGACCCTTTTAATATTTTTTTTAGTTTTTTGCTGAAGTCACTTTAATAAATTAATTAAAATTAGTTATCCATAAAATGTTTACTTTATTGGACAACTTAAAATAATTAATTTAATTTATTCCCTTATTGACTGACTATAGCCTACGGGAATAAGATAGGCTAAGTGGTCAACTTTGACTACTCCTCAGAAGGGAACATTACAAAAATCAAGTGAAATCCCAATCAATGAAGGTGACAAATTAAGACTAGGTGGAAACTCATGAACAACCATCTCCAAAGACAATGAAGATGTGATAACAGTTGTGTTGTAATTGTCATCAAAGAGGAGAGATAACCCCTCAAGTATGTCCTCCAAATTTGCAATATGAGATTCCACAAACAAGTTTGAAATACCCGCTGAGAGAAATCTAAAAGACTACAATCATCCTGCTGAATTGAAGTACTAGAAGCCATGGCAACATTGAAATCTGAAGAAGTAGGAGGTGGAGGAGATGGAAGTTTAGCATAAGTCTCAAGAACACCAAGGTTCAAGTGACCAAACTTCTCCTCAAAAATATGATTCGCACTTGATGCATGAGTGTGAATATCAATCAATAGATCTGTATCATCATTGAGAGAAAAATGGGAAAAAGTGTACAAATGAGATGCATGATCAACCATCCCAATAGCTATGATCTGTCTAGTCTCCAAGTACCTAATGAACACTGAATCAAGTGTGAGCTCAACTATTTTACCTACTCCACTATGTGCAATTTGATAGATGGAGAGGAGATTGGTTGACAAGGATGGAGCACAAAACACATTATTGAAAGTGCTTTCTCCTCTATTAATAGAGCCTTTCCCACAAACACACATATATGTGTTGTTACCCATCAAAATTTTGGTGAAGTATAGGGCTCAAAAGAAGAGAACATACCCTATGATGAAGCCATATGATGGGAGGCTCTAGAATCAAGAAGCCATCTCCCTAACTCAATACTTATAGATGCCAAGAGTGTTTTACCTTTCATTTTATCTAGTCCATTTGCTATTCTAGTTGTCCTTGACTTTGTAGATGTAGATGATGATGATGTCAAAGAAGAGGTAGACAATGATGAAGGCAACTATGCTCACTATGTCCCAACGTTTTGCAATATGCACATTTGGTCCTCTCCTTATTAGATGATTCCCCTTCAAAAGAGGAAGTGAACTTAGGGGTATTATGTCATGGTGATTCCTTGGCTTGCACATTGAGCTTTAAGTCCTTATTGTTTTTTTTCTTTCCTTTGCTATTTGAAGCCTTTGGATCTTTTGTGCTTGGATTAGCAATAAGAGCATGTGGTTTGGAAGACTACAATGTACCCATGTGTACTAACTTTGCTTGCTCCCTAGTGAGTGATGCAGAAAACGCATCAAGTGTAGGCATCTTGTGTGCAGTACCAACATCATACATAGTAGCCTAGAATGTAGAAACAAAACTAAATAATCGAGACGAAGTTTGACAAGGATAGAAATAATCAATTGGTCATCCTCTTTCTCAACACCACATTGTTTCAACTGCAATCTAAGAGATTTGAGCTTAGTGAAGAAGTCCTAGATATTGTCAAAATATTATGGATTAAGACCAACGAGTTCATTCTCCAATGTTAAACACTTCATTTTATCTTGATTTCCAAAGAGATTATCCAATGTAGTCCAAATCTCGTTTGGTGTTTTGCAAGATTCAACATGAAATTGAAGATCTAGAGAAATGGATGAACATAAAGTACCATAGGCTTCATCTCTCCTATCAATCCATTTCTCCTTTTTACAACACCTGTGGGTTTTGGATCTATGCAAATGGTGACTCTCTGTAGCTTTACTTTGAATAATACATTATTCATTCGTGACTTCCACTCATAGTAATTATATGGAGTAAGAGGAACAATTTGAGACATATCCATGATGAAAATAGAGAATAAAATAGAGGAACAACTATTTTACCCTCACATAACAAGCAATCAACACCTTTGTTCAAGAGAAAAATTCACTTTCTTGCAAATTTTCAAAAGGATAACCCAAAGTACTAGATCTGACTTCAAAATAAAACATTGTATACCCGGTAAAAAATCTGCAAAAAGCACATGTGCAGATTTGAAGAGCTCCTCAATACCTTTTCAATGCCACAAAAATCGCAGAAATTGGATAAATAGGCAAAAAGTTACGAGCTCGAAGGTCAAAATGGGAGCTCTGACTTCAATCAGCAACAAAATTTGATGATGAGACCTACACCACTAGAAAGTATGAAACCAACTTTCTAACAATATCTTGTTGCAAAAATCAGACTTTTGTGTGAAAAGTTATGCTTGATTTTTCAAATATGGTATATTAGGCAATGAAAAAAGTTTTTAGGCCCTTTGGCCTAGCTATTGATTGCCCACAAAACTAGGAGCTCAGTGCTAGGGCATTGACCTATTGAAGTGGTGCAGTTGAATGGACTGGCAAGATCCCTGTGTTGCTTGTGGGGTTAAGCCCAAAGCATAGGACACAAAATCGCCTATTCGATTGAGTGCTAAACTCAACATTGCTAATGGGATGCAAAAAATAAAAAATAGTATTTTAAATTAAAAAACCACCAATTGAAATTGTACCTGTGATGAATGTGGCATAGAAGTGACGTAGAAATTACGCTTGCCAAAGGAATATTCGATGTGGATGCCGACTGCAACTATTGTACCGCTCGCAAACGTTTGCAAACCCACACGGACTATATGGATCGGTACAACTATATAGACTATTGGGACCAAAAAACTGCAAATTTTTTCAAACCCTAGCAAAAATAGCTGAAAATTTTCCAACTTCAAAATATGAAATGTTTTATATGAAAATAGAGGTTTTTGGGCCTTCCGAACTCAATAGTGAGGTCTATTTTGTTGCAAAGTGCACCCAACAAAAGCTCTTACTTGATTATCTCCAAGATTTGAGAAGGGGCTTGCACATCTGAAGCTCTGATACCATGTTAGAGTCACCAATGAACTCAAGCTCCCAAGATTACCTACAACGCCAAAATATGCCTTCCTCAAAAGAGTAACAAGAGCAAAATATTGCCTAATTATGGTGCAAAATAGATTATGATCTATTGATCAAAGATGAAAATGTGCATATAATGCCTTGCTTATATAGATAAAAGTTTGAGAGATAGGATTAACTAGGATGATGACAAGTGTCTTAATCCTATGACATGTGACAACTAGAGCATAAGAGCACATGTTTACTAAAGACTTCTAGAAAAATTTCCAACTCCCCAAGTAAACTTAACATGTGAATAATAACTAGATAGATAATGTGCCTTGTTCACACTACAAAACGGGAAATCAAACAGGAAATACCCCTATTTAAGGGGAATAATCAACTCCATCAACCCATTCATGTAGCAAGGTACTACCAAAATCCCAAGTTTTTCTTCTCTGATAACTTCACAAATGCTAATGGGTAGATTATGGAGGGCCTCTCCACATGCATCGAGAGGATGAAATCTGAGGTCGAGGTGAGAGATGTCATCATTTCTGAGTTGTAGATTTATAAGCAAGCTAGGGGGAGGTTGTTTTGTTTTCCATTAGCTATACGAGGAAGATCCACCCAAAAGCTAGGTAAGAAAAAGTGAAGTCTTATATCTTGCAAGTTATAAATTACAATTATTAATAGAACACTATTTATTTACAAACTCTCAAATATCTTATTTGCAGGTTCTTGGTGGAAAGATTGGGGCGGAAATACTCCAAACTTCCAAAAGCTAGTCCTTTGAATTTTGTCTCAACCTTGTAGTGCTTTTAGGTGTGAGTGCAATTGGAGTTTGTTTGACACCATTCACACAAAGAAATAAGTAGTCTCAACAATGTCTTATATCTTGCAAGTTATAAATTACAATTATTAATAGAGCACTATTTATTTACAAACTCTTAAAATATCTTATTTGCAGGTTCTTGGTGGAAAGATTGGGGTGGAAATACTCCAAACTTCCAAAAGCTAGTCCTTTGAATTTTGTCTCAACCTTGTAGTGCTTTTAGGTGTGAGCGCAATTGGAGTTTGTTTGACACCATTCACACAAAGAAATAAGTAGACTCAACAATGTCTCAATGACTTAGTTTTTTGCGATACAACCTTCAACTTTGCACAAGAAAGGTGTGGAGGACAAATCAGAACAGCCTATTGATTTGGATGAGATTGATCCCTACAATGACTTGACCATGTAAAATGATGAGCCCTCCTTGTTTACATAGGATGAGATTGTTGATTTTGAGAGGCAGGTTATAGAGGATGTGGCTGCAACAAAAACAAGGGAGATTGGTGTAACAACCACCCCTGATTTTTTTTGTTTGTTTGTTCAGTGTAACGTAGATTGCAGATTGGTTCTTGTTTCAAGTGTTTTCAACATAACATAACATTCATAGGAAATATAATAAAGAAGGGAAATGAACCACAAAATTGCATTATCTTCACATTGAATCATTACATATCATATTGGCAATTGATAAAAAATGAAATCAGACTTAATGAAAGATGTTTCAGGCCTGATAAACAATGATTCTCAGACCTGGTAACAATCATACATGGGCAGAAAATGCATTCAAACTTGCACAACAAGATAGCTACAATAGGAGATAACCAACCACCGCGACCTCACATCGATGAACAGCTGCACGAATCCTGAGAGAGGCAGATTTCAGGCCTATACATCAGCAAACGTGACTGTGCATCAACTCTCAAAACGCACAGCTCCCTAGGAGGGGCAATTTGCATCTAAAAATCAACACTTACCAAAAAATGCAAATGAATACTTCAAATGTGGCGCCCAGCTATAAGGAATCCTTATAAATAATACCCAAAACACATTTCCAAACACCAACAGAGTTATGAGCAATTTAGTACTTCCAGCCACTGTGAAAAAGCAAATTTCCAGAATTCAGAAAATGCATATCAGACCTTTGAAAATGGGTTTGAACCTCCAAACACACACCAAAATGAAGCAATTCATCTATCGCACCAAAACATCCGATCGCACATCAAAATACGGAGAAAATCGTCATTATACAACCTCCAAAATGATGAAAATAAAAAAATCTATGAATGCAAAGGTGACCCTTGAAGTAGAATCACTCCTTCCGGCTAGGGTGTATCTCTCACCATAGAAACCAGCAACTAAAGATGAGGGTTTTCATCCTCAACTAGCAGAAAATGGGAACCTGGAAGCAATCCAGCAACATCACATTATGTTGCCAAAGTAGAGATAATGAAATGAGAGCCCAAGAGGTGAATATATAGAAGAGGGGAGGAAATTAGGGCAACACAAATTTGAATTCACTTTTCCCTCCAAGAATGCTACACTCCCCTTCATGAGCCCTTTTAATTCACTTTTAAATTCCCTTATGCCTCCCCCAAGTTTGGCATCCACTTTTGGAGGCTAAAAATTTGCTTTTAAAAACAACTTAATTCACCTTTTTCCTAGGCGCGAGACAATGGGTCCTTTTTATGAACACAAGACCCTCACTTAAATTATAAAGTAACTTTATAATAGAACTTAAGTGACGGAAATATAAATATTAATTTGATTACCCTTAGAACTCACCAACACCCAAACAGGAAATATTGCACTACTGGAGAAACAGTGGTTGGGACCAGTTGCTAAAAATAACACATACTAAAATAGCAACTACTAAAAATAGTGTGTGCCCAAACACCAAACTAGCACAATTTGAGATGCACTGAAAACTTACTATAAATAGTAAGTGCTGAAAATGGCCACTACTATAAATAGTAACCCCTGCCAGAAAACGCCAAAAACCACCATAAAGCCTAACACAAGCTCTGAGTCCCCTAACCAACTCCACTTAGCCTATGGGAACCCTGGAATAGGCTAATGGAACACCCAAACTGATCAGGTGCAAGAAGGGGACACTACATTTGGATTGTCATTGGATGACATTGATGTGGCAAAGGACTCATCATTGCCATCTAGCAGCAAGGTGGAGCCACAGGCACAATCTTCTAGGCCAAGCAAGGAGTCATAACTCAATGCTTGGATTAGACCCTCTACTACCCAATTTTTCACTAGAGTGGGGAAGAAAAAATTGTAAAAAATTTGTAGTTTTTTACTTTCCTACATATTTAATTTATGATGATGATTTTAAAAGACAATCATGATAAATTCATAATAGTTATCAATTAATCACTAACTATTGTATCTGGCTCCACATGATGCGATTTTGTAATCCATTTATATTCAAGAATCAAATCTACTAGAAAACGCTTCCTCATGGCTTTCTAGACTCATTTCATTCATGTAATTGAATTTTGCAAAAAAAAAAATGTTTTTTAAGAAATTTAAGTATTTTTTAAAGTTGTCAAGTTTTTGTCGACTCGGAAATTTTGGTCTTGTTGATTACTCATTGAGTATGAGTCTATGAACTATGCATCCATGTTCATGCATTTTTGTAACTGATATATGCTGTTTAGAAAATAGATTAATATGTTACAAAATCAATTGAATGTAAAGACACGTCAGGGTAGTTAATTTTTTTCCTAGCACACCCAATAGTTAAACATAGATAGATAAAGTTGTTGTTTCCCCTCCTATGTCAAAGGAAAGAATGTTGTCGTGTCTGAGTTATATTCAATCTCATACAAGAAGTGTGTTTTGTCAAAACCTATATCCCATAAGAAACAAGTACCCTAGACAATCAAGAGTGTTGTGTGAGAATCTATATTTGGTCCCATAGATTATAAATTTTGCATTGGTCACATTTGATATCAAGGGTCTATGGGGGCACTCTCAGACCCAAAGTTTAGCATCCTAACAATCTTGGGCATGGGAGGACGAGGAAGAGACGTCCCCCTGCCATCCCAAATACCCAAGCCCCAACAAGGCACTATTCCCAAGATGAGTCCAAAGAGCAAGGATGCCTTCTTGTTTCTGGGACGTTTAAGGGACATTCAGCATATCTTGTTCATCCTAGGGCCATCAGGGCATCCCCAACAGCCCAAAAAAAGTCAATTAAATTTTCAAAAGAACACAAAATTTTAAACAACTCTTATGCATCCATTTTGTTAAGCAAAAGAAAGAACATATACAAGAGAGCATCATTGGTTAGAAGCAAGGAATATGTTATAAAACACACAGCCATTAATGAAATTTATGGACTTGTTGACTGGAAATCAAACTTGTCCTCTCATCTTATTGGTGATCAAAGGTTTATTTGAAGGCCAATTAAGAGTCTTGTTTTAGATGAAGGTTAAGTTAAAGTTAATCTACCAAAGTGTCGGAGGCTGCTCAGAAATGTCAAGAAAAGAACATTATCTTATGTAGTCAGGAGGATGTACATTGAACCATTTAAACTTATTTTTTTGTTAAACAATGCCTTCAATATGTCTGAGACTAGACAAACTTACACCAAGTGAGTTGAATTCACCAACATCATAATTGAATGAGTCTTAGAGATTGTATAGGCTCATGTTTATACTTTTAGTAGATATATTCAAACATTCACATTTTTAAAATTTCAGCTTCTTTTAGTTTGTCTAAGTTATTTTTGGTATTTTTAATTTATTTATATTTTAAAAACACAAAATATTAATTTTAATAGCCCTCTCGATTGTCCCCAAAATCCAGAAGAAAAAATTATGTCCCCAATTTCATTCCCATGTCCCTGCATCACCACATCCCCAAATCTCAGACAAACACTGGTTGTTATTTGCTTATTTTCTATAAACTTTGAGAAATATTTATTTTTCCAAATATTTGGCGTTCCCCATTTAGGCAACTTAGATTTGTATTATTATGCACTGATCACTTAATCAATCCTAAATGTTGTGATGTGTTGTTGATCTTCTAATCCAAAATTGGCAACATAGTTTTGACTGTCAAGTTACAAATTTTACACCACAGACCCATCTTAATGTCTATATTTATATGCCCTCATAAAAAAAACCACTTGCTTGGAATGAAAAGGAACACACTACAAGGGTATATCAAGAAAGAAACACAATGTCTAAATAGGAAATAAGAATTCAACGAAGGCAACAATAATGTTTGTCAAGCATCTTCCTTAAGACACCAAATATCAGCTTGCTGAAGAAAATATTTAGTGTTAGGATTGCCCATGAAAACGTGCACGCTGAAAATGATTTTAAGATGGCAAAATGGTACTCTAAGTTGGAGAAAATGACATTAAACTTCATGTTACAATAATCAATTAAAACCCAGAACTATGCAATTACCTGAAAGGCAACTCCAGCAAGATGCCCATGATTTTGGAAAGCACTAAAGTCCTTTGATGAAACAGTGACAACTATTGCTGCATTTGCCCATCTGGATGAGCGATTTGAGAAAGACATGCCATTTATACAAAGCTCTGATGGATTTGTACTGGTGAGAACCACCTGCATGTTAACTAGCATGAAACCATTAAGGGCTGTCAGATGTTTTAATCCTTTTAGCTATTGAAAATGAGTTCCAGGGACTTGTTAATGGATGACTGACGCATGCTGAAGCTTGCGGTTTCATACCTGGCCACCTGGACACATGCAAAAGGAGTAACAAGCACGACTATTGTTCTCCCCTCTTAAAGGTAGCTGTACATCATGTTCATTCAAATATGTTGCTAATTTGTAGTCAGCAACAGGTACCCTTCCCCTTCCTTTCTGAACCTCATCTGCAAATTTAGAATACTGCGCATGTAAATCAGATTAGTCAAAAATTTCCTTCAGCAAAATGCCTCAATTGCCAGTAATAATAAGTTCTTTTATTCCATAGTTGAATATAAAAATCCACATAAGAGGAATGTCCTGCCAGTCAAAACTAAAAAGGATTTGACTGAGAGAGCAGGGAATTTAATGTACATGATACTGATTTTCATGTAAAAGTCAAAGATACCACTTTGTGCCATTATCACTGTCAAATCTCTAACATGGTAACTTAAAACAAAGTACATTGACAATATCATCAATCCAGTAAAATATTTTGAGCAAATTATCACAATTCACAGAACCATGATACCACAATACACTATCTTTGTTGGAACCCGATGAACCAAGAAGAGATTGTAATTAGCATATGGTAGGTACATGTAAAATGAAAAGAGTACATGCAAAATATTCCTACCTTTAACAAGGAAAGCACAGTATAATCCTAGAAGCTAAACTACTAAAAAAATGTTACAGACTAGGTTTCATAAGTCCAAAAGAGTTGAGAGAAAAGTCACGAAAATCAGTTGGCATGTCCCACTATTACGGGGTGTTAGTTTGATTCCTTGATATGTGAACACCTTTAGCGACCAATAAGTGGTTTCGCCTTGATTACTATTTTTAGGTGAAACCCTCAATTATGTTACACTCCGAATTGTATAGTTACTATTTTAGTAATGCTTAGAGCATTCTGTTTATAAGGAAGGATTTGAATGAATAAAATGTGTTGAACCTTGTTATCAATTTGAGAATCTTTTTACATGTTATGATTGGCTCATTCTGTGTTCTTGATTGATGTTATTCTTGGATAAAGCAATGCATAAAAGAGAGTAATTAGCCTTGTTTTTATAATTGATTTATATACTGCAAATGTTATGAGCAAGTAACTGCCGTGGTTTTGTGCCAATGGACGCAGTGTTGTACCCAAACCAAATTTTTTGCTTTATTAAGGCATTTTCCTTAAAATGGTCTAAACCTTGTAAAAGTGGGGTCAAAACTCAGTTTTTGGGCAAATAAAGTATGGGCTTTTAGTCAGTGTGATGCCAAGAAGATACTGGCAAAATTTGAAAATTTTGAAAATTAGGGTTTCCGAAATCTATTTTTAGCTCGAAACCCTAAAAAATAGGAACTTGTCAGAATTGGCTAAAATTAATTTTGATTGGCTTATTTCACATCACGATCACAGTGGTGAAGTCAGTTTCAGTTAAAAGTCAGTTTAAAGCTGGTGGGTAGTTATAACTTTTTCAAGAGAAAAGTTAAGACCTCCGAGGTCGCCAATGGCAGTTGCCCAGTACCAGGTATCAATATCTAAGCCTGAAACTCAAAGAAGAACGCTCTACAAAGAAAGATGTTGAAAAATATGCTTTTTGACGGAAGGGATTTTCAGATTGGCAAAAACTTTTCACTATGCAATGTGGGAGAAACTTGCGCAATCAACGTGCAAATCAACTTTACAGTGTCCGTACATGTGAAAATGATGAAGTATACCCATACACACGCCTCCGCAGTCACAACACTTCAACGTGGTCAACCTCAAGCAGCGGATATAGTGTTTGCAAAATATAGAATGGTGAAAATCAATGAATTCAGAACAAATCCGCTCCCCTGTAGCCCAGGGGCGCCCTTCTATTTGAAGGTCAAGATTTCATTGTTTTGGATTAAGAACACATTCATTGTTTTATGTTTTCAGTTAGCTTTCCGACTAGTCATGGAGCAAGATCATCCAAGTTACAGAACTCCGGCAAACGAAGGCAGAAGCAGAGACTACGAAGGGTTTTTTCATCATGGAGACAATCTAGAAATGCAGATCCGCTCCCCTCTAGCCCAGGGGCGATTTTCTTTTTGAAGGCCCAGATTTAGATGCATGTGTGTTTTGATGGTTTCAGTCTTTGCTGAATTAGTTTGGCTTTTCAACGAGCTATCAAGCGAAAGCGTATCCAGTACAAAACTCCAGTTATCAGCGTCAGAAGTGGAAATTGCAGGTAGGATACATGTTAGAAGAGGTTTCCAAAAATGCAAATCCGCTCCCCTGTAGCCCAGGGGCGATCCTGAATATGACTGGTTTGATGGATGAATTTGCAATCGAGGTCTTCCTGAGATCTTTTCTAGTTCAGTCTAGCTTTGCAACGCAGCAGTTCACAAGACGATCCGACATTCTGAGAGACCATGATAGAGGTTCTGCTAAGCACGTAAAACAGAGGATGGTGAAGCATAGCTACACAAAGCTACACATCTGTAGGCTAGGGGCGCCCAGCCTTTAGGCCTGACAGATGGGGTTATTTGCAATTGTAGTCTTCACAAGACTTGTGTGCAATTACTCCAACCATTCAACAAGCGGCACACGAATCGGGGCATTCCAGCTCCTGGTATCATGGGTCAAAGTATGGTGTTCAGATGAAAATCAAACTTTTGTCAAAATGGTATTTGTGTTATCACAGAATAGGGGCACCCATTCTTTTGGGATTCTTGATACAGTTTGCAGATACCTCACATACAGTCGTTGGATGCAGAATACTTCCAGTCACGCAGTGAATCCACTATTCAGTCAACAGGATTCATCATTCACCATCAATAGCAGTTTGAAGCATCAGAAGGCAATATGAAGAAATGGCTAAGTCTGGAATCAATGCATCAATTTAATCAAAGGCGCCTAATTTTGTAAGGTGTCAGATGATGATTTTAGCAGTTGTTGCTCCCAACAAACATTTCATTCTTGTCGTGCAGGCTTCGCGATGGATATCTCAGCACGGTCGCAGGCTCATTCAATCAGCCAGAAATCAGAGTTGAACATGGTCAATTGTAACTTTGTAGTCAGCTATAAAATAGGAGATACTCAAATATCTCATAACTTTTGCAAATGGACGCCTAGAAGGTCAAATTTCGGCTTTCTAAAATCAGTGAAGTTTGCTGGGCACATTCAGATGCTATTTTTAGCAAAATGATTAAAATAATATTTTTGCATGCAGAGCATTAAAAAGTGACGAATTTCTTTAAAGAGCTAAATATTGGTGCCTCTTTTTAGTTTGCATGTTTTAAATTAAATATTATTTTTATCTAAGACTCAGAGACAGTGGCAGTTCAACTAGTGAAGGGCCAATCAAATTCTTCCTTCACAGTTAGGGTTTGAGCTTGCAGTCTTGCTTTTGTGGTACGATTTTGCTCTAGTTATGCAAGCATGGCATTCATCATTTCATTCATCCAGCTTGAGCAGAGGTGAATTCTTTCCAGAGTTGGGCGAATTTCTTCAGCAGTCAGTTGTGAAGGCATCAAAAATCTTCTTTTGCAGGTACAAGTCAAGATTCATTAGCAGAATTCAAGGCAGAGTGGCGATTTTGACAGAAGAAGATAATAAACAATTAAAATAATAAAAAATATCTTTCTTCTTCTCTAAAATTCTTCCATCTTCTCGTCTTAAATTCTCTTGCATGTTTGAAAGAATTGGCGTTTTTGGCAAAACAAATCGTCTGGGTTGATTCAGAATTGCTTTCTCAGTAAAACCCATGTGCTAGAATTTTCAGGGAAAATTTGTTCCAGAGCATCAGTTCTTAAGGCTCTGATTTTCTGAAGTGAAATTCCTTTGCATGGTGAAGTAGAAGTCGATATTTTTCGATTCTAACATTGTGGGTTGTCTTAGAATTACCTTCTGGACAAAACCCATATATCAGATTTTCTCGAAAAAAAATGTCCTCACAGCCCCTCAGATCTCAACTGAAAACCTTTTTTTTGCATGCGGGCCTAAATCACATTTTTTCATAATTCTGACATTGTGGGTCATCTAAAAATTTGATTCTACATAAAACCCATGTCTCAGAATTTTCTGTGAAAATTGCCCTCCGACAAGCTATTTTTAGCCTCATTAGGAGAGATTTTTGGTTTTCTAGAGAAGTTGTCAGAATATAGCCATGTTCACAGTCAACAGGAGAGTTTTTCAGGATGCAGTTCATGCAGAACGAATTCAAGAACAAGTCAGTCTTAATTCATGATTTCATCAGAAAAGCTGACATCGATTTTTATCAAGCGCATTGGAGAGGTTGACAAGCGTAGTCACTCAAGTTCACATGGTTTCATGCCTCGTATAGCTGATTGTCTTCCAAGGCCAGTTTAGAGGGTTGATACCGTTGGGTTTCTGCGTATGCAACAAGTTCATTTGCATTTCTCACAACCAAAGTGTTTGCAGTCAAACTTTGTGGTTTCATCATGCAACACTCTTCCATAGAGAAAATCGTCAAAAACGTGAGAAGCATCAAGTTGTAGAAGAAACAGTGGCCATCACTTCAATTGCAGAGCCGCCAGAGTTACCAGTCAGTAAAGTGCCAAGAGGTTTCCAGGTTTGCCTGAGTTGCTGACAAGTAGTAAATTGACAGTTAAGACATGTGATGACCTCTAGATGGTGATGCAGTCACTAACCTCGTGGAGGGGTTACTTGCTTGAGATCACAGCCAGTAAACTCCAGATCAGGGCGTCCCACCTTTTCCAAGATAGACATTAGACACAAGAGTTAAACTCGAGGCTTCTTTCCAAGTTAACTTGTTGTTACACATTGCATGCCATGTCTTTCTTGGAAACATCTACATACACTTGGAGCATAGATTAGATCTTTCAGTTGACTGATGATAGCATTCCAGTTGACTTGCTTTCAATAAGGACGTGCATGTTGCACCTTGTCCATTTAGATTAGATGTTTCAGTGAACTAATGATAGTTTCCCGGTTAACTGTATAGTTTCATTCAATTAGGGTTTAAGAATAAGATCTTGAATGTCTTGCAAGACTCTAGTTGACTCAAGGTGATTTTAGGGTTGCCTACACCTTGAAGTCTATAAATAAGAGCTTTAAGCTCATTAGTAATTTAACTTTTGCTTGATAGCATACATGCTGCACCTACCTTGCCTGTAGTATTGCTATTATTGTATCTGTTCAAAGAGTGATTGCTGTTATAATAAATTGCTGCGCCTACCTTGCCTTCATGTTATTGTCATGGTGTTTATTCGATCTTAGTTAAATGGAGTTGCTAGTTTGATTGTTATTGCATGTGTGTTGCGTCTATACAATATACTATCCCAGTTGTTTACCTTGTGTTTTGTTTATCATGAGCCTATTCAGAAGAGCAAATAGTTGTGCCCACCTTGCCTTCATGTTGCAAAACTGTACTTAAAGCTTATTGTTTGATGTGTGTGATAGTAGACTCATTCAGCCAAGCAGATAGTTGCGCCTATCTTGCCTTCATGTTGTGAAGTTGTACCAAGTTTACCGTTTATTTGTTTGTTTTAATAAACTTCTTCCCGGATTAGCAAATAGTTGTGCCTCCCTTGCCTTCATGTTGTGAGCCCGCACCTGAAGTTTATCGTATAATACATTCCTACGCCATTTCCTCATGCTTTGTTTCTTGAGGAAACTGGATAGATTTAAAGAAGTTAGCTTAGTTGTAGTTAGATGATCTGCGAAACCAGAAAATACTTAGCTGCAACGTTCTAGGTTTTCTTAAACCTTGTGCCTCTACCAGCTGAAAACAAAAACATAAGATTTAGTTTAGTTTTCTATTTCATGCATTCCAGCACAACGAGGGAGCTTCCCCTCCTAATTTGAAGAGCACTCATTACATAGTGTGCATAGCTGTATGTACAAACTCACACTCCAGAGGTGTTAGTTCTTACGCCAACACGCAGGAACAGAAACTATTCCTCCAAGCGGAGGGGAGACATCACTCCGGAGAGGGGCTTGGTCGGATAATCGGTAAAGTTAATCAGTTGAGCATACCCACACGTCACTAAGGGTTTTGGGAACTGAGTTAGATAGAGTTATCTTGATAAGTCATCCTTAGGCTTAGGAGTTTTGGATTACTTCTTTTTGGTTTATGAGTGGTGCTACTTGTTATCTGACTTACTGTTCTCTGAGCCTTGAATGTGAAATGTGAATTGATAAGTATGGTATAGACAGGATGTATATGCGTATACGTGTACCACTCATATGTATGTAGCAACATGTATGACATGTCGATACAGATGTATGATGGGCAATTATTATGCTATACACATGTGTCGACATGGCATACATACAGATACATACACATGGCTAGCACACCTATAAGCATATGCACACTATCTATGATGTTTGTTATAACATTATTATGATGCCTTAAATTTACAGTTGAACGTATATATACATGTTTGCACAAACAGGTGTATTGAGAGTATGTTGACTAGCTCGCAATACACGTATTTGAATGTTTTAAATGCAAATATGTATATGTATATTTATGTGTAAATATATGAATGACTTTATATATATATTTAATATTATATTTAATATATACGTTATTATAGTCTTACCAGGAATAAATATATATATATATATATATAAATATATTTATTATGGTAAATAAAACTATAATAAAATATATTTAATATAATATATAATATAAATATAACATCTTATTTATATTTTAAATAAATAAGATCTTGGAAAATAAATGAATTTGACTTCTAATAGTCACTTGGTAATAAAATATATATTCACTAGGAGTAAAATAAATAAATGACTTTTATAGTCTTTTTGCTAAAATTGTATGAAGTTTATTTGGTAAAATAAACGTATTTTACATTGGACAAAATGTAAGAGGTTTTATCGAATACATTTCATAAACTTAGAAATGCTAATATTTCAAACCATGGGAAAAATACACGAACTTTATTTGTTTAAGCAATGGTCGAAATTATGAATAATGGAAGAAATCCCACGTAGCTATGTATACGCGCGCACAAGCATAGACCAGGTCGCAAATGCCATCCGCCATTTGGAGAATGTGTGAGGAGGCTGAGAGAAAGGCCAGATGGGACGCATTTTGCATATGAATTTTTCCCTGCAAAGTTTAATCCGCCATTTTTGGGCGCCCAGGCTGAGTACGCCTGTAGGTGTCTTTCATTCGCATTTTATCATGTGTAAGTTGAAAAGTTCTTCCTGGTTAAAGGTCGAATCATCCTTTAAATTGCTGAGTAACTTGTTTTTAAGCTGCCACTTCATGAATTGACTGGTTCAAATTTAAAAGGTGTCAATTCTCATGCCAAAATGTTAGTAGGCATGAGAATTCGAAACCTATATATATTGAGCTTCTCACTTGCTATCTTCACCAATTTACATCTGCCTCTGCAAATTCCGAATTTCCTTTGAGAGAGCCACAATTTGTCTTTGTTGTAATCGCACTTGTTTAGAGAGAGCCACAATTTGCCTTTGCTGTAATTGCACTTGTTAGAGAGCCAATTCACAATTTGCCTTTGCTGTAATCGCACTTGTTAGAGAGCCAGTTCACAATTTGCCATTGCCAAATTGAGAGGACTGTGGAATTTACTTGCTGCAATACCTGGAAAATACTCCATCCATTCTGTGAAAAGAATCTGGAAAAGACAAAAAGGGAGTGAGTTCAAAAGAAGAAGCTACAGACTGAATTCGTTAGCAGCAAGGAAACAGGCATGAGAGTTATCTTCTAATATTCTATTATTTTAATTAAATAAATCTACTTGCTTAAATTATGCATTGCTTTGCACTGTGGTATGAAGTAGGGTAGGCAAGTATAAGAGTAATTTTGTTTCCTATTTTAGCTAATTACATAGAAAAGCTTGTTAAAAAGGAATAGCTTGATTTCATAGGAAAAACTTGTTTATTAAGGAATAGCTTGATTTCATAGGAAAAGCTTGTTAAAAAGGAATAGCTTGATTTCATAAGAAAAACTTGTTTATTAAGGAATAGCTTGATTTCATAGGAAAAACTTGTTAAAAAGGAATAGCTTGATTTCATAGGAAAAGCTTGTTAAGAAGGAATAGCTTGTTATAAAGGAATAGCTTGTATGTGAAAGAATAGCTTGTTCAAATTATAAAAGAAATGTTTGAACACTTTTATAGAATTTACTTGATGAATTGTAATTACGTGAATACTGCTTGATCTCCTTATATAAAGGAAATGAGGAACTAGTTATTAAATACTAGGTCAAGGGTGGAATCAAAACCAAGGTAGTCTAAAGCTTTAAAGTTAGTAGGTTAACTAGGAAAAGCTATGTACTCCATGGATAAAGAGTTCCAGGATAGGAGTTACCCGAGGGACCCTTGTTGACTGCATTTCAATTCCTGATTAAGTAGATGATGTAAGAAGTCCGGGGTGATTGACTACCCACAGTAAAGGACTTAGCCTATGCGTAGGATAAGACAGCCTCAAGTCAAACTGAACCTGACTTAGTGCATGTGATAGATGACCGTCAGTTTAAATACTACCGAAACACTTTGGCCAAAGTAGTGTAGTACACCTACGTCCACTTAGACTGTGAGACGATTACACTATCAGTTCACTGTAGTCCAAAATACATACTAGATTGAGATTGTGAGGACACAAGGATTTAGTCATGTAGGACTTCACACTATGCTCAGTTGGTCATACCGAACTGGTTACCCAACCAATCTCTTCGTAGAAGGGAGGGTCGTCTACTTAACAATAAACGTGTGGGGGACCGCATTATAAGTCCGTGGTTGGCGGAAAAGCACCTGAGTAATGTTTCTCCTCCACAGCAGACTTCTGATGAACCAAGGTTTGAAAGGGAAGAGCCTGGACCGTCTTATTCCTATTTGCTCAAAAGCTTCCGAGCTATGATTGAAACTTGTAAAATTCTTACTTTGTTATTATTTGAAAAAAAAGTAATTATGAATTGCGTACTCTGTTATTTACTTGGAAAGGAAAATAATGATGTATTGTGTCAATAATTTCTTTATGATGAAATGTTGCATTAGAATGAAAAGAAAAGTTTATTTACTTTGTCATTATGTATGTCTTTCCTTGTATCTTATTTGTGAAAGTAGAAATTTTTTATTTACCCGATTTGGGGGTTGTTGCAAATTAGCCTATAACCAATTAGGGTTAAACACACACACACACACATTTATAAATGTATCGTATTGTATCATTTCTACTCCTAGTGGTATTATTGCAATTGTTGAATATTTTGGAAACTCAAAAACCTTAAATCGTGTGTCTAACTCTATATGTGTTTTTTCCTTGCTATGTGGAGCTTGGCTGTACTGATCTAGATGGAATATTAATAAATATCGTTATGAAAGTCCGAGTTGAGGACTCATTCACCAACATTAACCTATCTTGTGTGTGTGCTCATGCATTGGAGCATTTTCCCTAATTGTCTCAACGAAGAGAGAGAAGACTCTACTTGTTTCCAATGAATAATTGTACAAAAAGGGTGATACAGAGCAATCAGACATATCTTTCTGGTTAGGTTGTCTACTCCCAGAGAAGTGCACTTGTGATTGTTAACACTCACTTTCCAAATTTTGTGATTCTACCAATATTGCCTATAGCATAGATCTCAACAGGTATGAAATGTGGACTATAGGGTACATAATGCATTATCATCACTGAAAAGGTAGCTAGCAATCTTCAGGATAGAGAAGGGCAAATGATGAGACACAAGGATTCTATGCTCCATTACCAGCTCAGTATATGGTTGATAAACAATATGAAAGAGGATAATTACTATTTAAAGCAAGAATTGAAGATATACACCTGAAAAATGACCTTACTAACATTTCATTTCATTAAGACTTGTAGGCGTTAGGCACATTCACCTCCTGTTGACGTGTTTTTTATGACGACATCAACACAGAATAAAGTTGTCGAACGGTCGCTCTATTCTCTCTTGATCAAAGTATTCCGCATGCTAAGATTGCGTGAAAGTTCATGCGTTCAACTCCAAGGTTCCTTTTATCGCGAATAGACTCAGTTGGTTGATGTGTATATGCTGGTTATTCCAAGGGGACTTACGTAGTTGTTCAATCACAGTGAAACAATGAATGATTTTGACGATATTGCTTTGATGTTCGAATCAATCGAGAAATACTGAATTAAAGGGAAAGGAATAGGAATCCTACAACCTATTTCTAAGGATGGAAGGCAAAACTAGCTTTAACGATCTCCAAACCAAACTTTGTATCGTCTCCTCTTCGGACAACTCTGACAAAGCTGATGCAATCTTCAAAGGATAGGTAGATATTCAGATCGAGATTCAACATGCACACCCCTTCACCACGAAGCAAGTGGACACACAAATCGCAACCGAAGTTAAGTGCTGAAATTCCAGTTGACCACGCAGGGCAGACTTACCGTCAGCAAGCCTGCTAGTGGTATGGATATAGGGAGATATGCTCAAACCAATGTTGCATTCCACAATTAACGCTACTTGCATGGAAACAAAATCTATTCTACTTTACTCTATTCGAATTGGAAAGACGAACAAGCCTTGCTAGCTACTCACAATAGAAGATAGAACCACCAAACAATGATAAATCTTTATATTATGAGAGTGTTCACAACAACTTCTTACAAAGTCCTCAATGGGAAAACTTCCTTTCCTCCTCAATCTAAGCTAACTTCTAAGCTAAATGCTATATGCCTTCTATTCTCTAGCTCAACTCTATCTCTGATTCAATTCTAGTTCTAATGAATTACAAATGAGGGGGGATACCCCTTTTATAATAAACCCAGTCCAGTGGACGGTTCAGATCTGATTACAATAAAGGGCTCAGATTGAGCCACCCATGCCCTAATTAGGGTTTATGCCCTAAAAACCGCCACTGAGAGGAGTGGGGCAATGAATGTGCAGAATATTCTCCACTCCTCTGCAGGCCCACTACCTGCAATCAATGCACATCATCCTCCTGCAGCAGATCGTCATCCAGAAGAGCGTTTCCTTTCTCCTTCTCGCTGGCTGCAAATTTGGTGAATCTGGCTAATACTTCCTCAACTTCCTGATCGGAGATAGGAGGAATGTGATCCAACTGAAACTCTAAAACTGCAACTGTTTGCCCATGCCGGGCACATGATTTCTTCCAGGCAACAAGGGCATCCTGGGTGTTCTGTATGATACTAGAGAACGTGGCAGTGTTCTCGAAATCATCCTGAGTGAAGGTTTTCACCTCAGAGAAGAATGGCGTCAATCTGTCCTTTAGTCCATCTGCAGTTATCTCTTCAGAAGTCAACCTCCTGGCAAAGATTGCCTCCAATGTGTTGAGAACTCCATCCAAGATGTTCGTCATGGCCTTCCTGACCCTGACCGAATCTGCTTGTGATGCATCATAGAATCCCCGGCCTGTGACTACTGAAGAATACCATCTGGCAAAGTCGTATCTATCTCCCTGCTGGATAACACCTCCCTCAACCAAAGTGTGTTGAGGTATGCTCATCAAAGCCCCTAGACGGAGAACAACTCTCGTCTGATAGATGCGAGCCTCACCCCAAGCATGGTTAACTGCCTCCACTCTAGCCATAATATCGGAAGCTTGCCCATAGGCATGTGCAAGATCTTCCATGAACTTTCTTGTCTCTGTACGCACACTGGCAACCCACGTGTCTGCCTGCTGTGCCATTCTCCTTAAATCTTCTAATCCACTGATTGACTCCCTGGAAAACTCAGCTGGGAGCTCGATTGCAGGATTTTCTTGCCCACAAGGACGGGACAAGTGCTGCACGTAGCCAATCAGTGTCCGATGCTCTACCTTCAACCTTTTGTACTTGCCCTCAACATGGGACAATCTGTCCTTGAGTGCCCGATAGGAATTATCGCACTCCTCTACCACCTGTGCCCCAGTAGGGCGGCCTAGTTCCATGGTTGTCACAATATAGTTCTCAGGAACGGCCTTGTCTCTATCACATTCCTCCCGTGGAATTGCCATATGCAAGGTTCGGGATCCATCCTCATCTGTGGATATTCTGGAAAACTTCCTAGCCTTCTTCTTCGTGGGAGGTGCATTGATCCTTTGCAGCAATTCCTCCATCTCGACTGCAGGATCAGTCTCATCCACAGGATCACGCCTCATCCTATCCCTCAGCCAGTCTGGCACCTCCTGTCGTGTGTCTGCTATGATGAAAGGCTGCTCTACCTCGGCCTCTACTTCATGGCCCTCGTTCCGACGAGGCTCATCATCATCTATGGGCTCAGTGTCTCCTGAGCTCTGGGCATCTCGATCGGAAGCAGCATCATCCTCGAGAGCTACCTCAATCTCATGCTGAAACTGAGTATCTGTGGCAGTGCCTTCATCGGTCTCCTGCCGGTTCTCCTGTTGATTATCCTCTCGGGGCACGTTGATGCTCTGGCCCACGGACTCCCTACGAAGTGGCTGGCTCTCTATTTGTACTGCCTGTTCCGCCTGTTCTGCCTGCAACCTCTCCCTCTGATCAGCAAATAGGGACACTTCCTGTATGCTCGGAGAATGTGTTCGAACCGGCATGTGCAAGGATTCCTCAACTATCACAGGCTCCGGTCGAGCTGGCTCTTTTCCCCTAGGCTCTGGAGTTGGATTACTCCGTCTCCTCGGATCAGTTGTCTACAACCTGCTGTCTCCCATCAAATTGTAGGTAAGGGGAATTGACCTTCCCTTTAGTCGGCTGACATGTCTCTCTATCCAACTCCGTGTAAATGTCAGGACTGGGATACAAAGTGTATCCAAGTCGATGATCTCTGGCTCTGACCAATCTGGGAGTGGCAAGGGCGTGTTTCTTACTGTGTCGTAATCAGCCTGTACAACGTTTATGTCCTCCTCAATCTAATCTGGCACAGGAATAATCTCGCACTTTCTGATCATTGCCAATGGTATCCGGGAATACATCCTCTTTCTGACTTCGACCTCATCTACTGCACTTGCCCAAAAATCTTCTATTTGTGCCTTGTGTCTAAACTCCTCTGTCAATACCCACCTGATATTTCTATGAGGATCGTAGTAGTGCCTGCTGGAATGGTAAGAAAGCTGAAAGAACTGGAGCTCCGCCTCTGCCTCCCTTGCTGCCTGCAGTGATGGGCATACTTCGTCTGAATTTCCCATAGCAATCGGGAACCCAAGTCCGCCCTTCTTCTTCTTCTTTTGGATCTTATCGTAGGCAATTAGTTGCCTAGAAACTTCCAGCATCACTACCTTGTTCGTGGGATATCGGCGCAACCTCTATGGGTAGGAAGAGAATCCCTGCAGCCTTATGTAAGTGAATTTTGGGAATTGGATGAACCAACATCCAAATTTCTCAATCATTTCTTGCGCCTCCCTCGATATTCTGTGATGGGTCCTTTGCTGCAAGGTCCTTGTGATGTGCATAGTAAAGGCATCGTTGACTCTTTTGTAATTAGTAGTGCTTGTCAAATGCAATTGCGGACAAGCCTCGAATATCTTGAATTGCTGAGAACCGCAACCGATTGGTTCTTTGTAAGAGATCTCCCTATATCTTGTCATGCGAGCCAGCATATAGACGAGGTAAGAGCCCATATAAAATGTTTTAGTCTTCCTCACATTGCGAAGCTGCTCATGTAGACCATCACTGATTAACAGTGCCCAATCCATGAAATCCTTGCCCTCCAGTACCAAGTTCATAAAGTAAAACATCCAAGGTTCGAAGACGAACGCTTGGGGACACCCTCCAACTCTACTCAACATCATAATCAGGTCGCCAAACTCTTGCTTCAAGTCTTCGGAAATTATTTGTTTGGGCAACTTCGTACGAGTTCGTTTGGGCTTGATCATCCACCTAGTGTTTATTACATCAGCACACCGGTCCGTTGTAGATGAATACGTTCTGTCAGCCCTGTCCTTTGTTTTGTAAATCATTTTCTCGTGGGCGGGGATCCCGAATGCCTCTTCGATTGCTTGTGGTGTCAGGTTAGCCAGCACCTTGCCATCTGGCGCAACGATCGTCCTCTTCTCTGAATCGTAGTGGTGAGAGCATTCCATAATGAGTTCCGGGCACCGGATGGCTGGTGGAAAATTTGCAGCTGCATATAACCCACTTCTGACGATACTATGTGAAGTCACTGATGGTTGATGGCCTCCAGTCCCCATTATCCGTCTTTTGAACACCTCCAGGTTAAACGAGCCCAGGTTCGTGTCTGCCAGCCTGCCCAACTTTGATGTGAATTTTGATTCTGGCAGGGAAGACTTGCTTAATTTTTTGATTATTGCCTGTCTGGACTCAGCGTGGACGTTCTTGCCTGCAACTCTTCTGCTTGACTCAGCCATTCTGCAAAAAGGGTAAGATAGTCAGCAAACAAGATTTCATAACAATAAAATATCACTTTTGAGGGTGCCAGCAGATTTTAAAAGAAAAAGGCTGCAACACTTTGTCACTTTCAGCTGCAAACCTCAACTGCGCCTATTTACTTCAAGGTTTTCTTACAAGTTTCTCTACTTGCAGCAACACAATGTCAGATGCTGGGAAATGTTTGCCTGCAGCTATTCGCCCTCAACAGATTTGAAACTTCTCCTTTTAAGTTCGCACTTCTCTTTCTAACTTTGCACTTTCAGCAACTCAATTTCTTTTCTTAAATTCGTACTTCAGCCTCCAGCAACTTGAGACCTCTCTTTGCAACTTCGCACTTCTCCAGTAGTTCAAGAAGCTTCTATGTCTATAGACTCCTACTTCAACAAGTCAACTTGAGACTCCAGAAGTTTGCACTTCAGCAATTGAGAAGCTTCTTCTCAAATCGTACCTTTCAGCAAATCCACACCTTCACTCAAATTCAAAATTTTTCAGCCACTTCAAACTTCTTTCTCAAATTCGCACTTCAGCCTCAGAGAATGTTTTGCACTTAGCAATCTGTGAGAAGAATGAAAAGGATTCAAAATCTTATAGCCAAGTCGAAATCCAGTAGAGGCTATACTTAGTGTATTTTCGAATTCCATTTTCCCTCTCTTTTCCAGTCGCAACACTTGTCATCCGGAGCATCAGAATCTTGAGCTTCTAGAATTTCGAAATTCCATCACTCTTGCACAGGCCTGCTTCATCATATTTGCTTCTTTAAAAAATTAAACCAATCACCCTTTCGAACAATTTTACTTTATCAGGCTAAGTCGTTTGATTTCATGCTGTAAAATCATTCAAGTCATCCAGTTCAATTCTTGAGCTAAAACATCCTTCGAGAAGAGATATTCGTCTCTTTTGCCTTAGAGAAATTTTAAATTTGTCTTAGGAAATTCATCAAAACAGGCACCGAGTAAAATTCTCTATCAAAACGACACAAGCGAGGTGTGGAGTAAGTTCAAATCATCTCTGAATTGCGAACATTCAATACCCAGAAGAAAATTCCCTTCAAAACTTATAGTTTTCATGTGTATCCGGATGAAGGGGTACGTTTAATTTTTATTATTTAAAATAATAAAAAGGCCAATGTTTATTTTTTATTTTTACTCTGGATGTCTTTCACTCCTGCAATTTCGATCTTCTCGGCCTTGGCAAACTATCTTGATTTTTTTTGAAGAATTTCCCTCTAAAGATTTTTTTTGTGTACCTTTGGCAACTGGCATCATCCTCTAGGCGTCTTCTTTATTTTCCCTTAAGAAAAAGCCTTAGGAATATTTTATTAAATTAACTCGACTTTGTAGCCTTGGGCGCAAATCTCATGTAGTGGAGGAAATCTTACCTTAAGAGTGCACTTCACACCTCATGATTCCATTCAAATTTAAATTTCTTAGGCCTTCCCACGCCTAGGCCCTTTTTATCACACTTTTCACAAACAAGGGCGCATTTTCTATAGTAAAGAGGGGAAGAATAAAATAAAATCACGCCCCTCTTAGTATTATTCCCTTCTAGGCATGTTTCACAAGGCGACCCTTCATATCCTTCTAGCGCATCCCTCAAGTGTAGCTTCCACCTTCACCTTTTTACCTTTCATCCTTACCTTTTACTTGGGGCGCAAATGCCATGAAGAACTCTCATGCCTAGGGTGACTCTTCACCTCCTTTAGGCGCATATAGGCCAAACAACTTCCATTTCCCAAGCGCATTTGCTAGTGCTAGGATGGAAAACCCACGCCCTTCAAGTGTCTTTTCACCTCCTTTAGGAGCATATAAGGGGGTAGACTTTTATTTCAACCTTGAGCGCTTTTCTCTTCACCCCAGGCCTAGCTAGTGGCTCTTCAGCTTCCTTGGGCGCATTTAGCCCTGTAGACTTCCATCCTAGGCGCATTTCATGGTGGTCAAGGAAAACCCACGCCTTTCAAGTGTCTTTTCACCTCCTTTAGGCGCATTTGCCAGTGCTAGGAGGAAACTTCTTTGCCTTAGTGAATTTTTTGATGTGTTTCCGATGACCTTTCAGCTTCTTTAGGCGCATTTGAGGATGCCTCCGGAAATTTTGATGTCTTGGGGAAATTTCGATGCATTTCTGGTGACCTTTCACCTTCCCTGGGCGCATATAGCCCTTGCTCAAGGAAATCTCACACTTAGGAAATTTTGAAGCTTTCATTCCTCCGGGGCGCATATGAAGGTGTTTGCCTGTCAGTTATGTTTGTAAAATTTCCAACGCCCTTTATGCCCTAGCCTGGCTTTCTATTTTTAGCAAATTCGGAGAAATTAGGGTTTCATTGATTTTCACCCTGTTTTGTACTGGAACTGGCGTGGTTGTGCCTCCATCGGGTGCTGTCATCCTATTCATATCTTATCTGACGCAATACATGCTATTTTTAGCCATTTGCTATTTTCAGCAAACCCCAGAATTGACCAATTTTGTATCTCTGTTTGCTTTGAAATTTGTTCCATTTGTACTCGATCTAAAAGAGACTCATTCACACATTTTTCCTGACGAGGACGTGCTATTTTTAGCCATGAGGTGACTTGCTAAAAATAGTAAGTATTCAGATCGTGTTCAAATTTTACCGGCCGGTAGCCTGAAGGATGCTGATTCCGGTGGCGTTGCTTCACTCTATTATTTCTGCATTTTGCTTCATCTATTTTTAGATGTGGCAGGGGAAACCCTAATCTGATCTGCATGTGCTCTGATTTGTTCTTGGCTGTCCTTGATCGTGCCTGATTGCACCTGATTGCTGGACTGGAGTGGTGGGTAGCTGCTGGGATGATACTGCTATTTATAGTAAGTGTCTGGAAAATGGTTACCCGGATGTCGGGCGAGTTTGCATGTCACAGTGCCCATGGGATCTCAAAAAACCCAGAAAAACCCAGAAAACTGGTCAAAGTTTTGGCACTGGCTAAAAATAGCAAGTCCTTGAAAACTGACCCGATCCATCTGCATGTCATATCATTGCGAAGGCCTCGCAAAACCCACATTGAATATCTGAACATGCAATGAAAATTCATGCATGCAAACCCTAAAAATAGCCTCGGGAGGCTGAACTTTGAAAGTCACCATCTCGGTTTGCATGTAACATCATCGCGAAGGTCTTCGAAAACCCAGATCAATTCCCCTGTCACTCACCGGAGAATTGCTCGTTTAAATCCTGAAAACAGCCTCTGAAGGCTTAACTGCTAAAAATAGCCAGTTGTCGGAATCCATTCAAATTTCGCGTGTAGGCATTCTGAAGCTGCCTGATTGTGGTGGAACTGATAGAATTCCAAAATCTCGATAAAATAGTCCCAAATTGAATACTTACTAAAAATAGTAAGTTGCCGAAATACAGTGAAAATTTAGTGGGACCCTGCTGGAAGTCTTCTGACTGTTGTACTAAGCTCGAATTTCAATTTTACAACTCAGTTTGACCTTCACTAAGCCTGACTAATGAAAACCCTAATTTCACAGACTTGAACAATACTTCAACCCAGGTCAAACGACGAGACACCCCCGGAAGGACCAGAGATAGAGATAGAGAGACGCACCAACAAAAGCCAAAAGACCAGAATGGAGCAAAAATTAGGGGGGGTCCCCATCTGGGATGGGGTGATGTGTGAAAAAGGTCACAACACCTCCCAAGTGCAGGATTAAGGTAGGCCAGCTTGAGTGCTTGTCAAGAGGTTTCCTGTAGGTTGTTGTTATTGCCATAGCCTCCCTCTTCGTGCCCAACTTTTGTCCTCTTACAACCTGACAGGTTTACCCTACTTAGAAATCCTTATTGGCTTCCTTATTCCTTTCTAATTGCCTTTTTAAGCCTAAATTGGTTTGGCCAACATTAATTAATAATGTCCATGGACGATGATGTACAATGTTATTATTTTCCCTCTGAAATCAGTATTTAGACTTCATACTACTATTTATAGGGTACCTAATGCCATTTCCAAAGGAAGAAGTTCAGGATCTGCTATACTCATTCTTGAATCTTCTTATCTTCCCTTAGAAGATTCTAAGGGGACTATGTAAAAAAGTACTTCACCAGAAGATGAGTCACACACAAGGACCATTGAAGATTCATGGATGGGATGTAATATCCCACCCCTAGTAGGATATTTAATTTCGAAAATTTGCTTGTTTGTTTTCTTGTGGTTTTATGTTTTTATGATATATTTGCAATGTTTGATACAGCAAATATAATGCAACAAAATAAAAGATATTGCAATAATAATTTCAACTCAAAAACAAAACATTACATAGGAAATACACAGCTGAAAATTCCAGATTTTTAAATCATCTTAGATACTCAGTATTTTCACAAAATATTGACAACCCAGTTCATAAAATATCCCCTATTATTTAAAACAACAATACCCAAAAAGTTTGGGGGTTACATATTATGAACTCATAGGTAAGATATGCCTTGAAACCCTCTGAAATGGATGCTAGAATGAAGTATAAAGTTTGCAGCAGTATAACAGCAGCAAAAATGACAATAAACTCCAGCAACGATCACTATCACCAATCCCCACGCCTAGTGCAAAGCTGCATACAATTAAATTGCCAAAACCTTTGCCTAGCAACCACCTGTTTATTGAAGTTCTCCTGTAGTTCTCTTTGCTCTTAAAATAATGATCAATATATTTGCATTATTTTGATATTTCTTTCAAACCCTTGTAAACTTTTGAAACTCTTCTCTAATGAAGCTCAGATGTGACCTCCGTGTGAAGCCATCAATTAACTGCAACCCTTGGGTGATCTTTCTCACCTATAGGAAGCACAATCGAAGAGAGGCTATGTTCTCCAAGATTGAAATTACAGCAAAACCCTAGGTTTCGCCTCCAAAGCCAAAGCATAAAGCCAAGTTGAGAGAAAATGATCAATCATAATGAAATGAATTCCAAAAATGCCCTTTTATAATATTCAATTTGCGTTTGACTCCATCTCATTTAATTTACTTTAATTTCATTTTCTTTTCCCTCCTTTTTGGTGCAAAACTTATAATATAAAGTATACTTTATTATTCACTTATATCTCCCCTTTATTTAACACTTATTATAAAGTATACTTTTAGAAGCATTTAAATCCCCCTTTTAAATAAAGCCACTTAATTCATTAATGATATGCACTTAATAATTAATTATTATTAAAGTATAACTTTAATAATAATTATAATATTATAACTCCATCATTAACCATCGTAAATCAAATTTGACTTCACCAAGAGGTAGCCCATTGCATTCACTGCTAACCAGGGTGCCTTACCATAAATAGTAAGGTTGGCCTCTATCATCTATTGATAAGTAGGACATATTTTTCCACAGCGTGTCAAATTATGATATTGCTATTAGGATTCAACCGTGTTGTTTTCAAGTCAAACCAGTGAACCCCTGGGATGCGTCCTTGCCCCTAAGCCCTAGCGTTCCCAGAACGAGGACGTCCCAGAGACGTGGGGACGACGTTCCCAAGTCTCTGACGACGCCACCATTTTGTTCCCTCGCCGCCGAAGACGCAGAAACGTCTCGACGTCTCCAAGATGCTGAGGGAGACACTTGGACGTCCCTTGAGCGTCTTGGGGACGCCCAGGCGTCTCCCACGGCGGCAAATTAAAAAAGAGCGTTTTAAAAAAAATATTAACACATTTTTTTAATATATTTTTGGTTCTATTCGAACTTTAAGGGCAAGTGGGGCCCATCTACACTCTTCCATGCCTTCAAAAGGCCCTCCTAACTTCATTTTTATTCACATTTGCATTTCTACTTGTTTGCTACAGCAAGAAGAAGAAGAGTGAAGAGCTGAGGAAAGAGTGATTGGAGGAGGAGTGAAAGGAGTTATTGCAAGTGAAAGAGGAGTGTCAAGGAGCAAGAAGAAGAAGAGGAGGAAGATTCTTCACCTTGTTGAAGAGATTTTTCAAGCAAAAGGTAGGGTTTTTAACTGATTTTTTATTTTATTTTCTGATTTTCAATGTTTTTTCATTTTCTTGTTTCATTTCTTGTTGTTTCATTTTCTAAATTAAATTAAATTTAGATTTTGTTTTGCAATTTAAAATTTAAATTTGTTAAAAAATTTAAAATATAGAGTTTTATTTTTTTAATTTTAAAGTAGGGCCAAGCCGAAACTATGTGTTTATTGATTTTTTTTTTCATTTTATGAAATGCAGTGTCAAAATGAGCTCCCACAGTCATGAAATGAGTGAGGATGAGATGAAAACTCATTCTCATAGTGCAAGCCAATCAAAATATGAACCTGAGCATGAGGGTGAGCCCAATAAGGGGGGTGAGCATGGGTCAAATCCAGAAGGGCAAACTAGTTCCATAGCTAGTGCACCAATTGCTATTGATTGCCCCTCCCAGCTTTTCGCAGAGTGGGCTAGGGGTCCTTATGATCCTAAATCTCCTCTCAAACAGTTTGCAACGAGAATAACAACCCCAACGTCATCAGGTGGTTGTACGAGGAAATGGAAATGCAACATTTGTGGTGATGATTGGTTTGGGAGCATCACCAAAGTTAATGCACACTTCCTCTTTTGGCAACGAAAAGGTGTGGAAGCATGTAATTTTTTGAAGGAACCTAAAAATCTGAAATACGGAATTGAGTTCAACAAGCTTTGGGGTGTTCCAGATGATGTGGGAATTCCAATGCCTACTACCTTGTCTGGTAGGCAACATATTCAAACTATTTAGCAAATTCAGGAGCAACAAATGCAAAGGCAGCCACATATTTTTACTCCTACATCGCATTAGAGAGTAGGAACATTGTCAGGGTCAGCCTTAGAACCTTCATCACTTATAGTGCTATGGCTGAATCACAATAGGGCAAGGGGAAACGCAAGATGCAAAGTCAGCCTAACCCCATAGCTGATTTGTTTAATGTGCACCCGAGGGATCAAATAGATGATTCCATTGGCAGGTTCTTTTTTGCCAATGGAATCCCATTTCATGTAGCTCGATCTCCTTATTATAAGGAGATGATGTTGATGGTGGCGAAGGGAGGACCATCATATGTGCCACCAGGTGAGCACAAATTGAGGACCATGATCTTGGATAACAACTATGCCAAGATCAATTCATTGATGGAGACGATGAGGGCATGTTGGGAGGAGTCTGGATGCAACATAGTTATGGATGGGTGGACGGACATTAGGCATCGTCCACTCATCAATGTCATAGTTACATGCTCAGAGGGCCCATTCTTTCTCAGAGTGGTTGATTGTTCAGGGCATCGAAAAGATGCTGATTTTTAGTTTGAGATCCTTTGGGCAGCTATTGAGGAGATTGGGCCACAAAATGTGGTTCAAGTAGTGACAAATGCAACACATGTGTGCAGAGCTGTAGGGAGGCTTATTGAGGCAGCATACAAACATATTTGGTGGACTCCATGTTGTGTGCATGCCATAAACAATGCACTCAAGGACATGGGGAAGATTGAGTGGATTAGAGGAGTGGTCAGCAATGCAAGAGATGTGCAGATGTATATCTGCAACCACCACACTTCACATGCCATCTTCAGGAGCTTCGTGAAGGAGTTTTTGAAACCAGTTGAGACCAGATATGCATCCTATTTCATTCTTTTGGAGAGAATGATTGAGTTGCAAGAACCACTGCAACTCATGGCTATGACGCAAGAATGGAATCGGTGGGATGGGGCCAGGACAGAGCAGGGGAAGAGGGTGAAGGAGATAGTGAAGAGTGATGCATTTTGGAATGATGCAAAATATATTGTTGCCATCATTAAACCAGTTGTCAAAGTCATTAGATATGAGGATGGGGATGCACCTAGCCTTGGAGAGGTGTATGAGTGCATTGATTCTATGCTTGGCCAAATGAGGGCAGTTGTACCAGAGAAGGACCCCACTTTAGCATTCTACAATGTTTACATTCAACCTATTATTCAACACAAATGGGACAGCCTAAACACTCCCTTACACATGGCTGCTTATGCATTGAATCCAAAGTGGTACATGCCTAGGCCTGGTAGAGTTACACCGATTCAGGATGATGAGGTGAAGGAAGAGTTCTTCAAGTGCATTGATAGGATGTATGATGTTGAAGTTGCTAGCAACATTCACACTGAGTGGACAAAATTTGCTGCTCTTAGGGGTTACAAGGCTACGACAAAGGCGGACATAAGAACTATGGCACAGGAGGATCCGATTTTGTGATGGACTTGTCATGGATGAAATCACTGACTACCACACTAGCCATTCGTTTGTTGTCTCAGGTTTCTAGCTCTTCAGCTTCTGAGAGGAACTGGTCTACTTATAGCTTCATCCACTCTCTTAAGAGGAACAAACTTACCTCTAGGAGAGCAGAGAAGCTAGTGGTTGTACATAGTGCCTTGCATATCACTGACCACGTGACATGTGTGTACAAGGAGAGCCCAGTAGCACAATGGGATGTAGAGCCAGAGGAGCCATCACAGATTGATGAGGATGAGGATGCTTCAGATTTAGGGCTGGTTGGTGTTCCTTTGGCGGATCTTGACCTTGGGGAGTCCAGTGGTTCCAGTGATGAGTTTTCCGATCTCTCGATGGATGATTAGAGGCCTCTGCCTCCTTCACTACATTTTGACATTTTGATTTTGTACTTGTTTTGATATCATGCTACTCATTGTAATCATCTTTATGATCAGATATTTAAATTTTTGATATCATTTAACAGAAATCTTCCATTTTCCGTGTTACACCCCGGAATTTGTATAGTTACTATTTTAGTAATGCTTAGAGCATTCTGATTGTAAGGAGAAATTTGAATGAATAAAATGTGATTGAACCTTGTTATCAATTTGAGAATCTTTTTTTACATGATATGATTGGCTCATTCTGTATTCTTGATTGATGTTATTCTTGGATAAAACAATGCATAGAGGAGAATAATTAATTTTGTTTTATACTTGATTTTTATATACTGCAAATGTTATGAGCAAGTGACTGCCGTGGTTTTGTGCCAATGGATGCAGGCTCAGGAACTATTCCTCCAGCTGGAGGGGAAACATCACTCGGGAGAGGAACTTGGTCGGCTAACCAGTAAAGTTGATCATATGAGCATACACACACTTCATTGAGGGTTTTGGAAACTAAGTCAGATTGAGTTGTCTTAGTAAGTCACCCTTAGGCTTAGGAGTTTTTGATTACTTCTTAATGCTTTGTGAGTGGTGTTACTTGTTGACTGACTTACTGTTCTGTGAACCTTGAATGTGAAATGTGAACTGATAAGACTGGTATAAACAGGATGTATATGCGTATACATGTACCACTCATATATAAGTAACAACACGCATGACATGTCGACACATATGTATGATGGGCAATTATTATGCCATACACATGTATCGACATGGCATACATACAGATACGTATACATGGCTAGCACACCTATAAACATATACACGTTATCTGTAATGTTGCTATAACGTTATAATAATGCCTGGAATTTACAGTTAAACGTATATATACGTGTTTGGATAATTTAAATACAAATATGTATATATATATATTTAAAAGTAAAAGTTGAATGTGTTTATAAATATATTTAATATAAACATCATTATAGTTTTACCAATAATAAAATATATTGATATATCTATAGTAATATTTAAATATTATATAGATATATACATATATTTAAATAAGGTAAAATAAAACTATAATAAGTTGTATTTAATATAATGAAAAATATATATATATATAACATTTTAATTTATATTTTAAAATGACTTTGCCTTGGAAATAATTAAAATTGACTTATATAGTCATTTGGTAATAAAATGCATTTACCTTGGGTAATAAAAGTATTTTCGATTTCCATAGACTATTGGAAAAAAAAATACATTGGAAATACCTTGAGAAATTAAAAAGGTAAACTATAGTCTTTTGAAAGATTTGAATCAAAAGCATTTATAAAAACTTGAAAATCGCGGATTTCCTCCATGAGGAAAAACGCGAACTGTGCAAAGGCTGAAATATGGAAAATGGTGGAAGATGAACCCCGCAAATCTCTCACGCCTTGGACCTAGTCACGATTGCTAATGTGCCACCATGCTGGAAACGTGTGGGAGAAATAGGGCCAGTTGGCTGCGTTTATTTCATTGACATTTTCATCTGTGAATAACCCGCCATTATTCATAAAATGCGCCATTTTTGGGAGACGCCTGTAGGTATCAGTTTCCTTTGAAAGTTTGAATCATTCTCTGAACTGCTGGAAGTCGAATCACCTTCTCAAATGCTGAGTAAGTATGGAAAATTCGCCACATTTCAGTTTGAAATATTCAAATAGTAGTTTTGTCAATTTACATGCTTGCATGAGTGGAAATTGTTTGGCTGAGGGCTCTATAAATAGCCACCCAGTTCATTCGGCAAAACACACTTTTGGAATTCCGAATTTTCTCTTGTGAGAGCTGCATTTTGTCTTTACTGTATTCTCACGAATTTCCTATCTATCATTGCCTTAAGTCAAACTAAACCTGACTTAGTGCAAGTGATAGATGACCGTCAGTTAAAGTACTGCCGAAACATTTTGCCCAAAGTAGTGTAGTATACCTAACGCCCACTTAGACTGTGAGACGAATTACACTGTCAGTTCATAGTAGTCCAGGTTACATGCTAGATTGAGATTGTGAGGGCACAAGGATTTAGTTATGTAGGATTACACACTATGCTCAATTGGTCATATAGAACCGGTTACCCAACCAATCTCTTCGTAGAAGGGAGGGCCGTCTACTTAACAATAAACGTGCGGGGGACCACAATATAAGTCCGTGGTTGGTGGAAAAGCACCTGAGTGATGTTTCTCCTCCACAAAAGACTTCTGATGAACCAAGGTTTGAAAGGGAAGATCCTGGACAGTCTTATTCCTATTTGCTCAAAAGCTTCCGAGCTATGATTGAAACTTGTAAGATTCTTACTTTGTATTTATTTGAAAGAAAAGTAATTATGAAATGCGTACTCTGTTATTTACTTGGAAAAAAGAATAATGATGTGTTGTGTCAGTTATTTCTTTATGATGAAATGTTGCATTAGAATGAAATGAAAAGAAAAGTTTATTTACTTTGTCATTATGAATATCTTTAAAGCTTTTCGACGAGCTAAAATACTGTAAAATTGACTAAGTTTGGATTGAAAAAGCGCCACTCTGAGCTAGGGGCGTGTTGATGCGTGTTTTGTGACACACACGAACACAGAAGAATAAAGTGTCCGGAGATGCTCTATCCTCTCTTGATAAAAATCACCTTTCGTGCTAAGATTGCTAGATAGATCACAAGGTAATTCCAATGTTCCTAAGTTGGGGTGCGGATAGGCTCTGTGGTAGTATGAGGTTTGCTGTTAACCCAAGGGGGCATAGTATTTCAGTAATTTACTTTGAAAGCAAGGGTTTGAATGCAGTGTTGTATCCTTTTGGATTTTCTGATTTTGGATAAAAATAAAAAGAAAAGGAAAGGGGTGAGAAATCTTATGCTAATCCTAAGGAACTAGGAGATGGTAACGATCAAATGCAACTTAAAGGAAACCATGCTTTGCTTCGTCTCGAAAAACGACAACTACACGAAAGCAAGTGCAATCTTCTGGGATTTATGCTTGAGATTTTTCACTATAAATAACACCATCAATTCGAACAATATTATTCAAGTAAACGTTTTAAAAGCATTTATATCAAGAGCTCAGTCTAACTTTGCACATCAAATGAAAAGCATTCATTTGAAAAAAGTATGAGCTAAGTTACTTTGAATCCTCACCATCAATCTCTCGCTCCACTAACAAATAAATTTTAATCTATAACAATCCTATGAGAAAGAGCAAATATGCAACCATGCACCCATTTGACAATAAAGGTTTCAAAGCAACTCATGCACTTATGAATTTTATTATCTCAATGGTTTTCACAACAATTTCATACAACTCTTCTCTTACTTCTAAAAGAAACTAATTCTAACTCAAAATCTAATCTCTAATCCTCTGATAACAATTTTTTTGATTTCTTCCGATTGTCTGAAATGAAAAAGAAAGGGTACTTATAGAATTCCCCGATACAATGAATGGCCGAGATTGAAACAAAATCAAGGGCCCAGATTTCAACACGAAAACCCTAATTAGGGTTGCCCAAAACATCGATCAGTTAACTGACAGATGAGTCACCCACTGGCGGTTGTATACTTATCCACTCATGCAATGCCTCGTTCGACGAACCTAGACACAATGGCGCCAATCTCCTCGATGGTAATGTCTGGCAAGGTGCTGACATTGTATTCCAGCAGGTCCAAACTATCTGCACAATCAGCAAAGACAACTGCCCATTCTGATTCATGCTGCAAGAAAGTACTACGGATAGTCAACATGTCAAATGCCTTAGTCAGATTTTCGCCCAAAATTGGCATGATGGAGAAAATCTTTTGCACTTCCTTTTGCATATTATCCAGCCACAAGTCATTTTCTCGAACAATGTCTTTGTTCAATATATCTGCAGCCATATGAAAGATGCCATTTTGGATGTTCCTTACTTGCTCCTCGACCTTGATACTCTCTGCCTTAACCTTTTCAAGCATTTCCCTACGAGAGACCAATGCGCAATACCAGTTGCTGAAGTCGTAAGCCGCCCCAGCTGCAATAATCTTCTCGTCAATCAGCCTTTGCTTAGGAATTTTCCTTATATCACGGAGGCAAGGAATGATTCTGCCTTGCAAGTCTTGCAATCCGTCCCATGCCTCAGTCAAATTTGCAATCCTTGTGAGCAAGGAAGAAGTTTGCCCATGAGCGTGTACTAACTTCTCTACAAATGCCATTACCTCTCCCTCTTTTCTTGCCATCCATTCTTGTGTTTCCCTAGCAGTAGTTAGTTCTTTCTCAAGACTTTCTACCGGCTCTTGTGATGCATTTGAGAGCAGAGGGTTTGATTGGTTGCCTTGGTTGAGTGGCCTTGTCAAATGCCGGATATACTCCTTCAGGCGCTCAACCTCCATCTTATATTCCCTTTTTTTCTGAGTCTCCTTTTCTAATCTGGACTTAATGGTGGAAACGGAATTGTCCAGATCTTCTACTTCTTGCCCTTTGGTAGATGGACCAATATCAATCACAGTAATGGCATAATCGGCAGGAGTAATTTCATCCTGCAGTTTCTCAACTGTCGGGACTGCAATTTGCACTGTGCGGTTACCAGTCTCATCTCTTTGAATAGTAGAGAATTTCTTGGCCGGTTTTTTCGTATTTACTTGCTCTAACCTTGCCAAGAAATCGTCAATATCATCTGCTTCTGGTGCTGCAACTGGTACCTTAACCTTAATTCTTTCCTTAAGCCAGTTTGGTATTGTAGGCTGCTCGACTCCATTGTCTTCGCAGTCCGGAATATCCTGAATCTCTTGGATTTCTTGTGCCGGCGGGTCCTCATGAATCCCCCTTAGGGCTGAAATCATCCCTTCTTGGAAGTTGCCTTACCTGTCATTCAGGTCCTCATCTGATTCACAAATCTCTGTGCCGGTTGGAGAATGGTGAAAGTCCTACTCAATCTGCATAGGCTCCATCTTTCCTTCAACCACTAGTGAAGGAATTCTTATATTTCCCCATGATTCTTCTTCCATAATCAGTAGCTGCTTGATATTCCCAAATGCGGCTGAGTGAAGGGCCTTAGACTTCTTCAGGATCGGCTTCTCGCTTGTTGCCACTTCTTTGCCTTTCCTCTTCTTCGGGTTGACAGGCTCAATCCGTTCATTTTCCTGAGAAGCGCCATTATTTGAAGAACAAGATTCAGCTTCGCCCATTAAATCATAGGTAAATGGCACACCTTGTTGCTTCAATGTTTGTACCCGCTGATCTACCCACCATTGTGAGTATTTGACCACTGGTCTCATAAGAGTTGTCAAATCACTTAACTCAGGCTCTGACCATTTGACAGGAGGGAGCGGCAATCCTTCATCATATCCTGGCTGTATGTACACTTCATCGTCATCTAGCTGGTCAGGCACACGGAAAAGTTCTGTTGTCCTGATCATGCTCAAGGATAACCTTGACCAAAGTCTTCTCCTTACTTCATACTCGTCAGCAGCATTTGCCCAAAAAATCTTCAAGGTCAACTCTGTGCCTGTATTTCCTTCCATTTACCATTCCCATGTGATTGAGTGGATCAAAATCCCCTCTGGACTTGTACGAGGTTGTAGAAACCCCTGTTTCCGCTATCTCTGAAATCTGACTGTTTTTATTGTTTTTGAAGGTTTTTGGTTTTTTTGTGTTTTTGAGCATAAATGAAAGAATGCGATTTTGATAGAAATTGATAATAAATTCAATTAAAATCATTCAACTCTGGAAACGATAGTATCTAATGCAAATACTGATGCCAATCTATTTATTTGTCTTCCGGAATGATTATAATATAGATCCAATGACATGCTATCTAAAAAGCAATAATTTTTATTAAAAAAACCTGGTATTATCAGCAACTAGAAATAATCAGATCTGGTACAGCTGCATTCAACACTCCTTTCTCCCTCCGTCTGGTGACCCTCAATGATGCCAGGAAGGTATGCGCCCAAACTGGTAATGGCAGACTGATGCTAAAGTAGGCGATTTGCTTCTGGAAGGAGGTACGCCCCTTTTGTTGAGAGGTAAGGCCTGGTACAGAATGGTACGGCCTGGTAACAGCAGCAACAATAAATAAAATGTACGGCCCTTCCTTAGATTGCTAGATCTCAGATAAATAGGCGCCTAGATTGATGAATCCCTGTTGGAAGATTATTACTCTGAAAACTCTGAATGTAACTATCTCTGAAGATCAATGATTTCCTCTGGATGAAGAAACCTCTGCTGGCAATAAATCAGGTGTTATTTCACACCCTCTGAACTGCTTCCAATGGAGATGGCTCATTCCCCAAGGAATTCGAACTTGAAACCCTAAAGCTTCTTGCTCAGATCAAAGTTGATCAATTTTCAATTCACAATAATCACATAATGGCTCGATTTTCAATGCAAATGGCTTATATTTCTCAAAAGTGCGATTTCCTGAATAATAGGGTTTATTAAAATTCGAACTTTTAATTCTTTTAATCTTTCCATAGTCTCAGCCAAATTTTTATAATAAAATATAATTGTCAATTTGGCCCCTTCTGATGATGGCGACCCCCTCAATTAAGAATCACTTAAGTTATAATATAATATTATAACTTTATATTATAATCATCAAATAATTAATATTTAATTAATACAATTAAATATTAATATCTCCCTTGTTATTCATCCGATGACTGATCCGTCTGAAGTTGACGAACACTGAAGTGATTCTGAACATTGCCAAATCCATACTGCTAAAAATAGCAGGGGTCCCACGCCGACTGCCAAGAACTGCTAAAAATAGCAACTTCTCCGAATGAGCCCGAACGAAAGCCAACTGATCAAACTCTACCGACTGAAGCTGAGCCAAGCTCCAACATGACCCTCTATCCAGTCTATCAGCCTACGAGGGTCGTATGATAGGCCAATCCTGTACTCCGAGAGATGTCACTGAGAAGGGGACATGACAGTCCGCCCCTCCTGAAATTGCTTGTCCTCAAGCAATCTCAATGCCGGATGCTGCAGAATATCCTCGCTCTCCCATGTAGCATCCTCAACTGGCAAATCTCTCCATTTCACCAAATATTCCCTAATAGTCCTCCGACGCAACTGTCTCTCCCTGTACTCCAGGATGGACTTAGGTACTAAGATCAACTTTCCCTCATCATCTAAGGGAGGTAGAACTACAGATGGTACCACACGATGTCCCAACGCCTTCTTGAGGCGTGATACATGAAATACATTGTGTACCCTGCTCTCTGCTGGAAGCTCAAGCTCGTAAGCCACCTCGCCAACTCTCCTCAGAATCCCGAAAGGACCGTAATAACGTGGCTTAAGCTTCTCTAATCCACTCTTCCCAAGAGTGGACTGACGGTAGGGCTGCAGCATGAGGTAAACCATGTCACCAACCTCGAAATGCCTCTCCGTCCTCTTCTGATCCACATACTATTTTTGCTGATTTTGTGCCTTGGCTATATTTTCCTTGAGAGCCCTCATAGTATCCTGACTCTCCTGCAACCAACCTCCTGCACTCGGCACTCTACTGTCGCTCAGTAGCAAATCAAGGAAACTCGACGCCTCATACCCATACAACGCCATGAAAGGGGACATCTGAATGGTCATATGGAATGTCGAGTTATAGCAATACTCACACAAATGTATCCATTTGACCCATGCCTTTTGCTGCCCCGCAATGTAGTTCCTGAGATATCCTTCCACCCACTTATTCACTATCTCCGTCTACCCATCTGTCTGTGGATGGTAACTGGTGCTCGGCGTAAGCTCGGTCCCGCAAAGTCTGAATACCTCCTGCCAGAAGTTACTCAGGAACCGACTATCTCGGTCGCTCACGATGCTCCGAGGCAACCCATGAAGTCTGAATACCTCGCGAAAGAATACCTCTACTACCTGTGTAGCTGTATAGGTCGTGGTGATCGGAAAGAAGTGGGCATACTTCGTAAGCCGATCCACAACCACATAAATACAATCTCGCCCCTGGGCTTTAGGCAAGCCCGTAATAAAGTCCATCGATAGGCATTCCCACTTCCTGTCAGGAATCGGAAGTGGCTGTAGTAAACCTGTCGGGTACGTGTTCTCCTGCTTGTTCTGCTGACAAACAGGGCACTCACGCACGTATTGAAGAACATCCGCCTTGAGTCCTTTCCACGTGAACCTCTCCCGTATCTGCCTGTAGGTTTTGAAGTATCCAGGATGTCCTGCTGTAGGCATGTCATGAAAGGCTCGCATAACAATGTTCTTCACCTCTGACCCTGGGATCAAAAATATCCTGTTCTTGTAAATGATCAAGTCATTTACAAGCGTATACCTGGTATCAACTACTGATCCCTCAACAATGTTGGAGGCCCAACTATCCTTGGCATACTCTGCCACTATCATATGCCTCCAATCCTCCGAGATATGAACCATAGTGCTCAAATACTGTCTACGTGAAAGTGCATCAGCCACTATGTTCTGTGTACCTTTGATATATGAGATATCAAAGTCATAAGCTTGCAACTTACTGACCCACTTCTGCTATCTATCATTGAGATCTCGCTGCCCCAAGAAGTGTCTCAAACTGTTATGATCAGTTTTAATGCAAAATTTGCTGCCAACAAGATATTGTCGAAACTTTGCTAAGGCATGCATAATCGCGAGCATCTCCTTATCATATATGCTATACAGTCTCTCTGGTCCTCTGAGCTTGCGGCTCTCATACACAATCGGGTGCTTGTCCTGCATAAGCACCGCACCAATGCCCTCACCTGATGCATCGCACTGAAGCTCGAACGGCTTCGTAAAGTCAGGTAGTGCCAAAACAGGGCATGTGGTCATCAACTCCTTGAACTTCATAAAACACTCCTGTGCCTCAGAAGTCCAAACAAAAGCCCCCTTCTTCAGTAAATCTGTCATCGGGGCTGCATGTCGTGAATAACCATTCACGAATCTGCGGTAGAACCCACATAAACCGAGAAACCCTCTCAACTGTGTCAGGTTTGCCGGTGTAGGCCAATCAACAATGGCGCGGATCTTTTCAGGATCCATACGCACTCCATCTGCACTGATAATATGACCTAGATATAGCAATTCGGTCATCCCCAAGTCACACTTGGATTCCTTGGCGTACAAGGACTCCCTCTCCAAAATACTCAATACGGTCTCCAAATGAGCCAAGTGCTCCTGCCATGTCCTGCTGTATATGAGAATATCATCGAAGAAGACTAACACAAACCTCCTCAGTAATGAATGAAAAACCCTGTTCATCGTAGACTGAAAGGTAGCTGGCGCATTAGTGAGCCCAAATGGCATCACTACGAACTCAAAGTGCCCACAATGACATCTGAAGGCTGTCTTCTCTATGTCCTGCTCACGGACTCTGATCTGATGATAACCCGACCGTAAATCAATTTTGGTAAAGTAACAGGCACCATGGAGCTCATCAATAAGCTCGTCAATCCTCGGTATCGGGTACCTGTTCTTAATTGTCCTCTTATTCAGGACCCTGTAATCAATGCACATGCGCAATGTTCCATCCTTCTTCTTAACCAAGACAACCGAAGAAGCGAATGGCGATTTGCTAGGTCGAATGTGACCCATAGCAAGTAACTCCTTTATTGTCTTCTCTATCTCATCCTTTAACCTCTTAGGATGCCTATAAGGAGTTATCATCACGGGCTTAGCGCCCTCCTTGAGCTCAATAATGTGCTCTATGCCCCTGTCTGGAGGTCTACCTGGCGGAATATCACTGAACACCTTATCATGCTTAATCCTCAACTTCTGAATGTCCAGATGATATTCTATCATTTGCTGTCCCTCCTGTATAGGTGCTAAATGACACTCGGCAGCCCACTCTACCATGTCGTGACGCATGAGCCGCTCCATCCGACGAAAAGAAATTGTTTCGATGTCGCTGTCCCGTATTGCTTTTAATATGTGTGTCTTCCCATTGACATCAAAACGGATCTCCATATCCTTGAGACGAAGAGTGACTTCCTCCAATGAATGAAGCCACTTCATTCCCAAGACCAAATCAATATCCCCCATATTAACAACATAGTAATCAGCCTTGAACTCATAATTGTTCAAGCGTAAAGGGAGATCCTTTATCATGCGTTCACACCTCAGCGTGTGCCCGTCGGCTACCTTAACTCTAATCCCTTCGAACTCCTCAGTGATGAGTCCGCGTTTTTCAACAAACCTAGCATCAATGAAATTATGTGTGGCTCCTGTGTCAAGAAGAGAAATGACCCTCTGTCCTGCCAACACACCACGAATCCTGAAAGAGCCCTCCTGCTGTATGCTAGACAAGCGTGCCTCTTGTAACTGAAGCTCTGGCTCTGTCTCAGCTCTAGGCTCTGGAGCCTCTGACTCTGAATCCTCGGAACTCTCCTGCTGTTCGGAATTTTCTGATTCTGAGTCCTCATAATATGCCCACATCACTTGATTTGCCCTGCCCTTAGGTCTTAGAGGACAATCGTGATTGGCGTCATACGGTCCTTTGCAGTAGAAGCAAAGCTTCTTCCTACGTAGGTCATTAAGGGCCTCACGATCCAAAGGTGGAGCTGCTGATTTACCTTTTGAATCGTTTTTAAAGTCTGATCTTTCTTTGTTAAAATCAGATTTGTCCTTATTTCTGTTAAAGCCCTTATTATCTCTGAATGATGGAGAACCTCTGGAGTTAAATCTACTAGAAGGTGTTGCTAACTCCATGCTTCGTGCTTTCTTCATCGCCTCCTGTAAAGGAGGATCAAAGGCTTTGATCCAACCTCTTAATGGTTCTGTCAACCCCTCCATGAAGAGTACTACCAAACGCCTCTCTGATATGTTCGGAACCATGACTGAAAGCCTCTGAAAGTCACCGATATAGGCCTCTAGACTGCCACTCTGTCTCAACTGGGCTAAGTCTCTAAAGTAGCATTCCGGATCCTTCTTGTCAAACCGCTCAACTAATCTGTCCACAAACTCCTGGTATGACGTGATCCTGTCATGCTATAAGGTCACCATACCGTGGTGCCACCAATCGTAAGCTACTCCCTCAAGATGCAGTGTCGCATACCGGATAGCATCTCTCTTAGCCATCGGGCGTAATGTGAGGAATGTGTCTAACTTACTGATCCATGCCTGGGCTGTCACCTTGCCACTACTATCGAACATCGCTAGATTGAGTTTGTTTGTAGCATGTTTTAGGTCATTGTTCTGATGTCTAGGTCTCCAATCCTGTCGTCCTCTGCGATATTCTCTCCTCTGTGTAACAAATCGGTCAAAGGAAATCCTCTCTCTGACATCAGGTGGTACTAACTCCCACTCCTCATTCGCTGCCATAAGTGTATCTACGAACAACTCCTCATGCTTCTCACCTGCAATAGCCTCATCGGGCTCCTGTCTCACAAAAGTAGGCCTAGTGGGCCTGTCTGCTGTCCGTGAAACAGTCCTAGGTACTCTCCGAGATCCTGCATCACTCCTGTTATCGTCACGCTGTGGTGACGATCTCCTCTGTATACCTAACCTCTGGATTGCCACTGCCAACTGCTGTAGCACATCGTTAGACTACCGTTGACCTGCTCGTAAGTCTCTGAGAGTGTCTAAAACCTCGGCATCGTCCTGATCTCTGTTATTGGGTGGGATCTCTGTCCTAGGTATATCTGTTCTGTCAGCCCTGTCATTCCTGTCAGCCATGTTTCCTGGCTGCCTACTCAAACTCCGTTGCCTGTCAATCAAGGCACGTCTGCGAGTATAATACCTGTATGGTTCAAACTCTTCTGGCTGCATATGATGGCTAAACCCTCAGGATGGCAGGATTTAGCTCTGATACCACTGTAGAAACCCCTGTTTCCGCTATCTCTGAAATCTGACTGTTTTTATTGTTTTTGAAGGTTTTTGGTTTTTTTTTGTGTTTTTGAGCATAAATGAAAGAATGCGATTTTGATAGAAATTGATAATAAATTCAATTAAAATCATTCAACTCTGGAAACGATAGTATCTAATGCAAATACTGATGCGAATCTATTTATTTGTCTTCCGGAATGATTACAATATAGATCCAATGACATGCTATCTAAAAAGCAATAATTTTTATTAAAGAACTTGGTATTATCAGCAACTGGAAATAATCAGATCTGGTACGACTGCATTGAACACTCCTTTCTCCCTCCGTCTGGTGACCCTCAATGATGCCAGGAAGGTATGCGCCCAAACTGGTAATGGCAGACTGATGCTAAAGTAGGCGATTTGCTTCTGGAAGGAGGTACGCCCCTTTTGTTGAGAGGTACGGCCTGGTATGGTAACAGCAGCAAACAATAAATAAAATGTACGGCCCTTCCTTAGATTGCTAGATCTCAAATAAATAGGCACCTAGATTGATGAATCCCTGTTGGAAGATTATTACTCTGAAAACTCTGAATGTAAATATCTCTGAAGATCAATGATTTCCTCTAGATGAAGAAACCTCTGTTGGCAATAAATCAGGTGTTATTTCACACCCTCTGAACTGCTTCCAATGGAGATGGCTCGTTCCCCAAGGAATTCGAACTTGAAACCCTAAAGCTTCTTGCTCAGATCAAAGTTGGTCAATTTTCAATTCACAATAATCACATAATGGCTCGATTTTCAATGCAAATGGCTTATATTTCTCAAAAGTGCGATTTCCTCAAAAATAGGGTTTTTTAAAATTCGAACTTTTAATTCTTTTAATCTTTCCATAGTCTCAGCCAAAATTTTTATAATAAAATATAATTGTCAATTTGGCCCCTTTTGATGATGGCGACCCCCTCAATTAAGAATCACTTAGGTTATAATATAATATTATAACTTTATATTATAATCATCAAATAATTAATATTTAATTAATACAATTAAATATTAATATCTCTCTCGTTATTCATCCGATGACTGATCCGTCTGAAGCTAACGAACACTGAAGTGATTCTGAACACTGCCAAATCCATACTGCTAAAAATAGCAGGGGTCCCACGCCGACTGCCAAGAACTGCTAAAAATAGCAACTTCTCCGAATGAGCCCGAACGAAAGCCAACTGATCAAACTCTGCCAACTGAAGCTGAGCCAAGCTCCAACGTGACCCTCTATCCAGTCGATCAGCCTACGAGGGTCGTATGATAGGCCAATCCTGTACTCCGAGAGATGTCACTGAGAAGGGGACATGACAGAGGTGAACGGATATAACTGTATTTTTATCCTGGCATTGTCTGCTGCCTACGATGACGGACAGGATTCTACCATGTCTCCTATGAACAAGGGAAACGTGACAGCTGCTTTCTGCTTCGGTCTCTGGATATTCTGGAATGTTTCTAGTTGCCTGATTACTTCTAGTAAAATCATCTTGTCAGTAGGATAGATTGGCAACCTGTAAGGAGATTCCGTGAATCCCTGTATTCGGATGTACGTAAATCTTGGAAACTGGATGAACCAGGATCCATATTTACTGATTAAACTTTTTGCTTCGGGTGTAAGTCTTTGATGCGTTCCTCCCTGCAGCACCCGAGTGATGTACATGAGGAAAGCGTTATGTGCCCTGCGCCAATGTGACTTCTCACTCAACTACAATTGGGGATAGCAGTTATAAACTTTGAGCTCTCCTTTGTTGTTGCCTACTACACCTTTGCATATCAGACCGATATATCGGTACGTACGAGCGAGTGAATACACAATATAAGAACCCATATGAAAGGATTCAGTTTTCTCCAGGTTGACCAATTGTTCATGAATATTATCACTGATCATCCTTGACCAGTTGATCATTTTTGTCCCAGCAGATACTTCATCAATGAAGTAATACATCCAGCTTTCAAAAGGCGCTCCTTGAGGACTGCCTACTAGTCTGTTCAGCAACAAGACTATGTCTCCGTATTCTTCCTTAAAAAATGGCCTGAGTAATTTCTTGGGCAATCTCTTGGATGAGCATCTAGGTTTTTCCAGCCAGTTCTTGTTCATGTTGGCCATGCAAAGAGTCTGTTTATCTTCGTACAATTTCTGCGCATCCTCCTTCGACCGGTAGTACGTTCGGTGGTAAGTCGGAATGCCAAATGTTTCTTGTATAGCCAACTCGCCTAAGTATGCCAATACTCTGCCATCAGGGGCCTCAATTTGTCTTTCTTCGGCGTTATAGTGCAAGGCGCATTCTACCATCAACTCCGGACACCCGACTGCTGGCAGAAATCCTGCAGCTTGAACTATACCATTTCGCATCATCCTTTGCGCAATTGGAGTCGGCATGCGTGTGTCACTTCCGTACATTCTTTTTCGAAATTCCTCCAAGTCAACATGGCCGAGATCAGTGTCCGCAACATTCTTCCATTTGGAGATAATTTTAGACTCTGGCTGCGCACCCTTGCTTGCAAACTTCATTTTCTTCTTTGATGATTCTCTGGCGTTCAGCATAAATCTGCAAATGAAAAATTTAATAATCAGAAATTATTTACGCATAAATAAGTTCTAGCAAATTCGATAAGTTAATTCGTGAAAACAACCGTTGCTGAAAATGAAAGAATTAAATCGCTCGCAAAGAGAAAACTTCGTCAAAAATAGAGGAAGTAAAGTCTGCCTGTCAATGAAAACTGTGTTGCTGCTGAAGTAAATTCGCACTTTCAGCCTTTTACTTCGCAAAATAATATAAAACTTCACAAACTTCTCTGCCTTAACAAATTTTCTCAACTTCGCTTTCGAAAGAATGAATGAAAATGAAATGCAAAGCCAATTTAAGGCTGAGAAAATCGACCTAATTAATTGTTTCCAATTAATTTAGTTTGAACTCGGCTGGCACTTGTCTTTCGAATGGCAATTTCCGTCTCCAACATAAGTCATTAAAGAAATTTTCTATTTTTGCCGCCAGTCGAGTGAAGTTTATTTTTCTTCTTTCCTTTCTCAGCAATTTGCCTAGAGAAATTAGAATTTTCTCATTAAATGGGTTTTGGAAAATAAAATATTAAAATAATATTTTATGTGTTGTTCCAACCCGTTCGTTAAAATAATTAAATAATAATATTTAATTATTTTTTCATCCAAAGGCAATTTCGAATTTTTCAAATCTCTCTGTGCCTGTGCGAATTGTAATCTTGCCAAGATATTTTTTTTTACTCAGGCGAATTTCAACTTTGCCAGACATACCATTTGATTTTTTAATTAAATTTCTAATCGTCTAGACTTAGGCAAAAAAAAATTTTTTAAAATCTTTTGATTTTTCTAGGCAAACAATTAGATCTTTGTTCATCCAAGTGATTTTCAATGCGATACACGACTCCAACGTATTTGCCTTGTGCAATTTTTCACTTTATCCATGCTTGGGCAAATTTTTTACTTAGTAATTGTCATTTAATTTCACAAAATGGCGAATTTTCCTTGCATTTTCACCATCTCCAATTATCTTGGAGCGCACCCCTTTAGTATTTTACCCCTTTCCAGCCTTCTTGGAGCAGACTGTATGAGTATTTTGCAATTTTTTACTTGCAAGTGTTTGGGCGGACTTCATTTATTCCTTGCAAGTGTTGGGCGGACTTTGACATTACTTTGCAACTTTTCTCTTGCTTTATGCTGGGCGGACTTCATCATTTCCTTACAAGTGCTTGGCGGACTTTGTCAACACTTTGCAACTTGCTTTATGGCGGACTTTGTCAACACTTTGCCATCTATCTTGCTGGGCGGGCTTGCTAACTTTTTTGCAAGTGCTTTGGGCGGACTTTACATACCTTTTGCAGCTGCATGGGCAGACTTCAAGATGTTTTTGCAAGTTCCTTGGGCGGACTTTGTTTACATTTTGCAAGTGCCTTGGGCGGACTTTGACATGACTTAGCATTTTCCTTTTGCATATGGCGGACTTGCCAACCCCTTTGCATGTTTGCCTATGGCGGACTTCAAGATGTTTTTGCAATCTATCTTGCTGGGCGGACTTGCTAACTTTTTTGCAAGTGCTTTGGGCAGACTTTACATACCTTTTGCATTTTCCTTTGCACTTCACCATTTTCATCTTCTCCATGCAAGTCCATGCCTTAGGCGAATTTTCTGGTTTTTCAAACTTTTACCCATTTTTCCTTGCAACCTTCTGAAGTTGATGTTTTTGAAGCCATGACTTGCATACTTTCCCGAAATAGAAACTTTCTAAAAATAGAAATTTTCCAAAAATAGAAACTTTCTAAAAATAATCCCCTAAAAAATAGGTATCCCAGAATGTACTAAAAATGCCAAAAAAAAGTCCCTAAAAAATAGGGGCCTAGGGTCAAAACCCTAAAATTTAGGAAGTGTCAGAATTGACTAAATAGACAGTCGATCTTCGTCCACAAGGCCTTCTAAGCGCTTTGGCAACGTTCTATCATTGATTCGGGTTCACAATCATTTCTTGACTCAGATGACCTTCAAAATTTCAAATTCTAAGTACCTCATCACACAGACCGAAACTCAGAAGCAAAACTACCAGAGGATAAAACCACTAGGGTCCCCATTTGCTATGGGGCGATGTGTGAAAAGGTCACAACAGGGTGCCCATCATTCTGGAAGCTTTATTCAACTTTTTGTGACTTGTCTCTACCAAGATGACTTCTCCAAATTCCTGATAGCTTCGCAATGAGCCAGCTAGCCAGTCCAACGGAGGAGTAGATCGCCTGAAACCAGAGATTCAATGCAGAACGAGGGAAATGCAAAAGTGATTGACACTAAGCTCAAAAGCGCCCCTGGAGGCCAAGGGCGCCCAAGGTTTTGAAGCCTTTAGTGGAATCTGTTTGATGATTTCAGATACTCATCTCGTTCGTGTCAGCTCCAACTTTTCGTTGCCTGTCTCAGCTAGGTCAGAAGATGTCTTGGCAGTCTACAACCGGAAGTTTAATAGTTTTTGGTCAGTTACAGAAATGGCTGACATGGTTGGGAAAAGCGCCCCTGGAGGCCAGTGGCGCCCATGATTTAGGAAGGTTAAATGATCTTTTATACGAAGTGCTCTCCAGGAGTCCTTTGCTCAGAATTCAGCCTGCTTCGCAGTGAGCTAGTCAGTACGTTCTGAAGTTTTGTCAAATATTGGGAAACGTCAAGTGAAATATAGTCAAGTTATCAATGAAAATGATGAAAATGCCTGAAAATATACTAACACTAAGGTCAAAAGCGCCCCTGGAGGCCAAGGGCGCCCATCTTTTTAAAGCCTCAAATTATGAATTTTGGATTATCACCTCAAGGAATCTTCTTGTCAAATTTGGTCCTGCTCTTCGATGGAACTGTCAGCCAGTTGATCCAATGCGGCAGTCAATCAGAATCAGTGATCGAACGTGAGCTTCATTTGAGGTTTCTAGATTCAAATTTTCAGAAAAATGTCTAAGTATGGAAGGACGCATAAAAGTCAAATGTTGACTTTTTCAATTCAAAAATAGAAGTGCGCATGGGAAGAGTTTTCAATTTACTAAAGTTAGATCTTCAGTTGAACTCTTTTCAAGTCTATTTCTGATAAACCTATTTTTGGTCATAATTGGCTAAACTTAGTTTGCATGCACTAGTTAACTGAATATTTCAAGGTGGCGCCCTAATTAGGGTTGGTTCTACATCCAGTTAACTGAGTTTGAAGCCAAATATAGGCCATGCGTGAGTTTTGAAGCACCAGTTGTACTTCAAGAGCCATTTCCAATGCTTAGCATGCATTTCACACGCCTTAGAAGATATTTTTCTATATTTTTACTAATGGCGTCCATTATTCTTCATCAGAGTTGACATGAAACATCTTTTCTTGAGCATAGAATTGATCTGCAGGTGCTACATGTGTCAGATTTCAGTGTTCTTCGTAGCTACAAATTCAGATTGTTCAAGAGAAGATTATTTCAGACTTCGTTTTCCATTTGCATGCAGATTTCATCAGTTCTACTTCAAGCATAGGCAAATTTCTACAGAAGAAGAGAGAAAACAAACAAATAAAAAACTTCTATTCTTCTATCTTATTTTCCTCTATTCTCGTCTTAGATTTTCTTCGCATGTCAAAGAAAATGGCAGAATTTTCAGAAAAGCATCATCTGGGTTCGAGTATTTCAACATCAATGACAATACCCATGTCTTAGATTATTTTGTGAAAATCGTCTCGCTGCCTCTTTTCTAGAGCACTATTTTTTTTCCAGGATTTTCTTTGCATGTGGGCCTAAATCACGTTTTTTTGCAAATCTGTCGATCTGGGTGGTCTTAGGATTCATTTCTACACAAAACCCATGTTCTAGATTTTCGCAGGAAAAATTGCCCCCAGTGCCCCTAACTGCCAGTTCAGATCCAAACTGAAAACCCTTTGCATGCCGGCCTAAAACTCAATTTTTCAGAAAACAGAGGATCTGGGTCTTTTCAGCTCACCAATGCCTACAATACCCATATGCCAATTTTTCTCGCGGAAAATGTTCCCGAGAACCCCCTACGGTTGTTAAATCTCTCAACCGAAAAGCTCTTGCATGCCAAGGCAAAAGGTGTTTTTTCGAATTTCTGACGTTGTAGGTTTGCTTACAATTATTTTCTGCACATGACCCACATCTCAGAATTTTTCGTGAAAATTGCCCGTTAATAGGCTATTTTTAGTCTCATCATAAGCTGGTTTAGCTTTCCAAGAAAAGCTGTCAGAACATAGCCGTATTTATAGTCAACAGGTGAGTTTTTTAGAAGGCAGATCACTCAAACTGGATTCAAGATCAAATTGGTCTTAATTCACAATTTCATAAGAAAAGCTGACACTGTTTTGCATCAAGCACATCAAGAGAGTTGATACCATTGGAATTCTGCGTGTGCGGTAAGTTCATGTGCATTTCTCATAACCAGAGTGTTCACGGTCAAACTTTGCAGTTTCGTTACGCAACACTCTTCCATTGAGAGACATCAAGAAAAGCGTCAGAGGCGTCAAGCTATAGAAGGAACATAGATCATCACTCCATTTACGAAGCCGCCAAAGTCACTCAGATCCCATGCCATTATCTTCATGAAGATGGTGCGTATCTTGAGCTTGATGCTATGCAGACTGAGTTCGAAGAGTTAGTTCGTGATAACCAATGTGGAGGGCCAGAGGCGTCCAGGATGGAGGAGTTTACAATGCTGACTATCAGTTTCGAAAAGGTGACCACAGAGGTTAGAGATAGTCAGAGGGAAATCCGGGATGGAGACAAAGAGTTAGACAAACAGTTAATCATCGTGGACAACGTCAGAGTGCTAGATGATGATACTATTGATAAATTCCTGGAGGAGATGATAAACTTGGCGTAGACTTTCAGTTAGACCATGCAGTTGTTTACAAGGATGAGTTATAAGAAGTAGTTAACCCGAGGCTTCTTTCCGAGTTAAACTTGTTGTTACACATTGCATGCATGTCTTTCTTGGAAACATCTACGTATACTTGGAGATTAGATTAGATTTTTCAGTTGACTGATGATAACATTCCAGTTGACTTGCTTTCAATAAGGACGTGCATGTTGCACTTTGTCCATTTAGATTAGATATTTCAGTTAACTGATGATAGTTTCCCAATTAACTGTATAGTTTCATTCAATTAGGGTTTAGGCATAAGATCTTGCATGCATTGCAAGACTGTAGTTGACTCAAGGTGATTTTAGGGTTGCCTACACCTTGAAGTCCATAAATAAGAGCATTCAGCTCATTTGTATTTTAACTTTTGCTTGATAGCATACATGCTGCGCCTACCTTGCCTGTAGTATTGCTATTATTGTATCTGTTCAACGAAATTTTACAGGAGATTAAAATATGCTGCGCCTACCTTGCCTGTAATATTGTCTTCGTTGGATCTGTTCAAGAGTATTTTTTTTGATAATGAATTGTTATGCCACTTGGGTTCCATGCAATTATTATGATGAACGCTTGCCTTATTTAGATATAGTGGCTAGTTTGATCGTGGATTGTATGCGTGTCTCGCCTATGCAATTTGCTGTCCTAGTTGGCTATCTTTTGTGTTTTGTTATCAATAGGCCTATTCGAATTAAGCAAATAGTTGTGCCCACCTTGCCTTCATGTTGAGAAAATTCGTACTTAAAGCCTATCGTATGATGTGTGTCATAATAAGCTTATTCAGCCGAGCAGATAGTTGTGCCCACCTTGCCTTCATGTTGCAAATCTGTGCCCAGCTTATCGTGTAAAAACCATTCCCGCTCCATTTCCTCACGCTCTGTTTTCGTGAGTAAACTGGATAGATTTTAAAGAAGTTAGCTTAGTTGTAGTTAGATGATCTGCGAAACCAAAAAATACTTAGCTGCAACGTTCTAGGTTTTCTTAATCTTGTGCCTCTACCAGCTGAGAACAAAAAGATAGGACATTAGTTTAGTTTTCTATTCCATGCATTCCAGCACAACGAGGGAGCTTTCCCTCCTAATTTGAAGAGCACTCATTGCGTAGTGTGCATAGCTGTACGTACAAACTCACACTCCAGAGGTGTTAGTTCTTACGCCAACACATTCGACATCAAGTACATTCCACGTATAGACAATAGCAGAGCTGATTCCCTTGCACTGTTAGCCGCTCTTTTCATGCCGCATTCTAACTTTTGTCAGAATTCTTTTGCTATTGAACTGATCTACAGGCCAGCTGTTCCAAATAATTCAAACAACTGGCAAGTCTTTGATGACGACGATGACATTGAAGAGTTCCTCATCATGGGAGACAACTATAAAAAATTGTTCTTTGAAGAAAGTTCTACTCCTTTCAAAGAGTCAATTACAGAAGACTCTGAAGCTACAAACTCTGGGATCATTCAATTGAGAGGAAATCAAATTCCTAAGGGTTTTGTTTCTTTAGAGATATTTTTTTAACCGGCATGAGACATCCAAGATCAAAAGATGTCAGGTGTTAATATTTCTACAGAGCATTACGAAATGAACATCGGCATTGAAGACATGCCTCGGCTTGTTAATCTAGGCAACTGTTGTACTCCAGAAGAAGCTGAGAAGTTTACCGCCTTGTTCAAGCAATACAAAGATGTATTTGCCTGGTCTTATGAAGACTTGAAGGTCTTCACACCCATAGAATTGTTACATACAATTCCTCTGAAGTCTGATGTCAAGCCTTTCAGGCAAAAGAAGAGACATTATAATCTGCGAATTCAAGATACTATCTACGCGGAGATTCAAAAGATGGTGGACTCGAAGATAATTTTTCCAATCCATCACTCCACCTGGGTGTCTAATATAGTTCCTATGCGCAAAAAGAACGGTGAAATCAGAATTTGCGTGGATTTCAGGAATTTGAATCAATCACCCTTAAAGGACAATTACCCGTTACCAATCACAGAGCATACCTTACAGATAGTCACCGGTTCGAAGATGCTATCACTTTTTGATGGTTTCTCTGGATACAATCAAATTGCAGTGGCAAAGGAGGATCAGATCAAGATAGCTTTCACCACACCATGGGGAACGTTTGCTTATGAGAGGATGCCTTTCAGCCTCATCAACACCGGTGCTACTTTTTAGAGGGCCATGGATCTAGCTTTTGGGGATCTCGAGAACAAAATAATAGTTGTCTATCTTGATGACTTAATTGTTTTCTCAGATAAACAGGAAGACCACTTTTCACATCTCGTGAAAGTGTTCGAAAGATGCAGACATCACAAGATCTCATTGAATCCTAAGAAGACTATCTTTGCGGTGACGGAGGGCAAGCTACTTGGCCATATCGTTTCCAAAGAGGGGACTAAAATTGACCCAAATCGTGTGGATTCAATTAAGAACCTGTCTCTTCCAACCAACAAAACACAAGTGCACTCCTTTTTGGTAAAGTCAACTTTAGCTGAAGGTTTGTACGATTTTTCAGAGCTGACGAAGGAGATCTCAGCTATGATGAAAAAGACGTCCACTCTCATATGGACAAAAGAAGGCAAGCAAGCCTTTACCAAAATCAAAGAAGCTATTGCTAACGCACCAATGTTGGTTAGTCCTAACTTTGAGAAGGATTTTATCCTCTATTGTTATGCGTCGGAACACACGTTATCTGCTATATTGACTCAGAAGTTTAGTGAAGAAGGAGAATCTCCAATTGCTTTTATGAGCACCTTTTAAAGATAGCAAATCACGCTATTCTCAAATTGAGAAGAATGTGTATGCTGTCGTCAGAGCTATTAAAGGTTTCAGGTTTTATATCTTGAATTCTCATACAACGGTGTTTGTCACTGATCCAACAGTGAAAAGTGTGCTAACTCAACAGGAGATGGGCACGAAAAGAGGAAACTGGATTGCAAAAGTTCAAGAATATGATCTAGAGATCAAGCTGACTAAGCTCGTCCGCAGGCAAGGTCTTTGTCAGTACTTGGCAGAAGATGGAGAGCAAAAGTATCAAAGCAATGGTGGAATTGAAAATGAACTTGAAGAGTACCTTCCTTTGGTCCTATTAGTTGATTCTACGGAGGAATGGTACACACCTTGTGGTATTATTCATGTTGTGACCTTTTCATACATCGCCCCATTCAAATGGGGACCCCCAATTTTTGCTCCATTCTGGTCTTTTGGTGTTTGTTTTGCGTCTCTCTCTCTCTCTCTGATTTCTCTGTTCTTCCGGGGATGTCCCGTCTTTTGACCTAATTGGAAATTTTGGCTAAGTCTATGAAATTAGGGTTTTGTTCTTCAGGCTGAATTGAGATCAAATCAAGTTGGTAAGTTGACATTTGAGCTTAGCATTGCAGTCAGAAGGCTTCCAGCAGACTCCCACTGAATTTTCATCGTGTTCTGACGACTTACTATTTTTAGTAAGTGTTCAATCTGGGAGCTTTTCATCAGGATTTCAGGATTCTGACTACATCAACGCATTCAGGTAGCTTCTGAGTGCCTACACATGAAATTTGAACGGATTCAGACAACTGGCTATTTTTAGCAGTTCTAGCTTCAAGAGCCATTTTCAGGGCTTAAACATACAACTCTCCGATGGATGACAGGAGAATTGATCTGGGTTTTCCAAGACCTTCACGATGGTGTAACATGCAAATCAAGATGATGACTTTCAGAGTTCAGCCTTCCGAAGCTAATTTTAGGGTTTGCATGCAGGAATTTTCAATGCATGTCTGCATATTCCATGTGGGTTTTGCAAGAGCTTCGCAATGATATGACATGCAAGGGGAATGAGTCAATTTTCAGGGACTTACTAATTTTAGCCAGTGCTGGAACGTTGACCAGTTTTCTGGGTTTTTCTGGGTTTTTTGAGATTCCACGGGCACTGTGACATGCAAACTCATCCGATGTCCGATCGACCACTTTCCGGACACTTACTATAAATAGCAGTGTCATCCCAGCAACTACCCAACATTTCAGTCCAGCAATCAGGAGCAATCAGGGAATCGGGACACAGAAATTAGGGTTTCCACTTTTATAGGGGCGAGACACAGAAATTGCCAGAATAAAGTACCCCACCGATATCAACATCATCCAAGCAACCTATTGGCAAAATTTGAGCGAAATCGGAGAACTTAATATTTTTAGTAAGTCATCTCAGGGCTATAAATAGCAGGTCTGCACCCGAGGTAGGTATGAACAGGGCACTCAAGTTATCAGGATCAGGCATCGCAAGTTTAAAGTCAAACAGAGCTACAGAAGTCAGGCAACTTTGGAACTTACTATAAATAGTAGGTGGCTATAAATGGCAGGTCAAAGCATGGGACAGGCAAAACAGGTTCATCAAACTACAAGGATCCTATGGTGAAAATTTCACAACAAACGGAGCTGTGAAAGTCAAAAATCAAGGGACTTGCTAAAAATAGCACAACTTGCTAAAAATAGAATGCATAAGCAAAGGCAAGCAGAGGCATGGAAAATTTTCTAAGTGTGGGAAAATAAAAGCAAGGGCTCCAAAAGGTGCCCACCTCAAGCAAGAAGACTTTGAAAATTGTCCGAGTCACAAAAGGTTGTTGGAGGCTTGAAAAGTTGCCAAGGCAAAATTAAAAGCTCACATGTGTAAATGCGCCTTTAAATGAAAGTTGAAGATGTTAAATGTGCCCACCTTGAGGAAGTGCCTTTAAAATTATTCTAAGGCATTGGAATTCCTTGAGGCATCCTCAAATGCGCCCAAGGAAGGTGAAGAGCCACTAAATGTGGGCGGAATTCCTTCACACCCCTCCAAATGCGCCCAAGGCATAGGCAACTTCCTCCTCCCTATAGCAAATGCGCCCAAAAGTTTCTCCACCCAATGCTATTTGCGCCCAAGGAAGGAAGTGTTTAAAAAGTTTCTAAGGCGTGGACTTTTCCCTCACACACCCTCAAATGCGCCCAGGAGTGGAAGTAGCATGAGTGATATGTGCCCAAGGGTGAAGATGGAAGTTGACATGGGCAAATGCGCCCTCAAGCAAGGGAAAGTTCCTCCAGCACATGCCATTTGCGCCCACAACAAGATAAAAAGACAAAGTTGAAAATACGCTAAGTGGTGGAAATTCCTCCCCACCCCTTCAAATGCGCCCACATGTGGAAGCCAACTAGGCTAAATGCGCCCAAGGTGGAGGAATCACAAGGGAAAAGTTTCTAAGTATGGGAAATTCCTACACACCACCCTAAATGCGCCAAGGTTGAGAAGGTGGAATAAAGTGTTCTAAGTCAAAAAAAAAATTGCAGCTGCATACTCCAAATGCGCCCAAAATGTCGACAAGGAAAACGCGGTTGAAATAATTTTCTAAGTGTGAAAAGTTCCTTCACATATTCTCAAATGCGCCCAAGGGGCTAGAGGCAAGTTTTCATCCCCACCATGTCAAATGCGCCCAAGAAGGTTGGAGCTTAAAGGGAGAAAATTGCTAAAGGCGTGGAAATGCCCAAGGGATTAAAATAGAAACATGATAGGTGAAATGTGCCCTTTATGGGTGAGTTAATTAAATTTAAATTTTCTCCAAGGCATTACAAGGTAAAATAAAAAAAATACACCTAGGAGGTGGTGTTGGAAGTTCCAGAGGCAAGATCAAATGCGCCCATAGACAAAAGGGAATTTCTTCAGGAAAATCAAGAAAATACTAAGGCAGAAAAAATGGAGATTACAGGCGTGGAATTCCTCCAGAATGAAAATGGAATAAACCTTAGTAATTTTTATTATTTTTCAAAAATAATAAAAATTAAACTTACCCCTTCGTCTGGATACGTATGGAAATTATGATTTCTGAGGGGAAGTTTCTTCTGGGTATTGAACATTTTCCACTGGGAGATTATTTAAAATTGTACCTCACCTCGCTCAAGCTTTTTCGACAGATGTTTTTGCCTAGCACCCGTTTAATGGATTTCTTAGGTGAAATAAAAAAAATAAAATCTCTAAGGCAAATACGAGAAAAGTTTCTATAAAAAAATGCTTTGGCTTGTGATGTCAAAGTAAGCGCCTGGATTATAGTGGATGAAATTCATAAAGTAGGTAAAATTGTCCAAGGGAAAATAAAGCAGCAGGGGGTCAAATACACTCACAGGGAAGAAATTTGTCTAAGGCATGGAGGAATTTGAAAATGAACTGAAGCTCGAACATCAAGCGTTCAAATGCATCCTCAAGATGAAATATTTTCTAAGGCACAAACTCCAGGCAAGGTGGTGGATACGCCCATGATGAAAGTTTGCTAGAAAAGTGATGAATTCTATCAAGATCCAGAGATCAAGCGGTCAGAACATGGAAATAAGGTAAGTAAAGTGAATTCAGATTATAAAGTGTTCTGATAATCTTCTTTTGTTTTGCAGGATGAACGTTGAAGCCAAGGCATGAGGACTTGATGAAGCTTTGGAAAGAAGAAAGGACAGTGAAGATTTGGCTAAGACACTAAGAACGTGATGCAAAAGAAGCAAATGCGCCCAAGGCAATCGGCTAAAGAAATGTGAAAGCTACAGGAAGGAAATGCATCTAGGAATGAGAGCAACAAGAAGAATCAACGCAGAAGAGCTTTTTGCAAGGAGGATTTGAACCAAGTGTTGTTGCCTCCTCCTAACGCAACAGAATTGGCAGAGAAGAACAATGGGAACGCGTTTCTGGAAGAGAATCTTCTAGAAGAAGACAGTGAGCATTAATTGCAGATAATGGTTCCTGCAAAGGAGTGGAGAATATTCGGTGCATTCATTGTCCCACTCCTCTCTGTGGCAGTTTTTAGGGCAAAAACCCTAATTAGGGCATATATGGCTCAATCTGAGCCCTTCATTGTAATTCAATCTGAACTGTCCGTTGGACTGGGCCAACTATAAAAGGGGCATCCCCCCTCATTTGTAATCTATTAGATTAGAACAAGAAATGGTGGTTCTATCTTTTATTGTGAATAACTAGCAAGGCCTTTTCGTCTTTCCAATTCAAATTGATAGAGTAAAGTAGGCTTTATTTTATGCAAGTAATTGTTAATTGTGGAGTGTGGCGTTGTGGTTTGAGCATATCTACTTTCATCCATACCACTAGCGGGCTTGCTGATGGTAAGTTCGCCTTGTGTGGTCAACTGGAATATCAGTACCTAACTTCGGTTGCGATTCGTGTGTTCATTTGCATCGTTGTGACAGAGTGCACATGTTGAATCACAATTTGAACATCTTACTCATCCTTTGAACATTGCACCAACTTTGTCAGAGTTGTCCGAAGGGAGACGAAGCGAAGTCTGGTTTGAAGATTGTTTAAGTCGATCCTCGCCCTCCACCCTTTAGGAGTAGATGATAGCATCTCTAATCCTTATATCCTTTTACATTCAGCATTATCCGGTTAGTTTAAGAACCCGAGCTTCATTGACAAATCTCCCGAAATTTGAAAATCCTTTCTTCGAAATCGAACAATTACGTAAGTCCCCTTGGAATACCCAGCATATTCACATCAACCAACTGAGTCTATTCGCAATAAAAGGAACCTTGGAGTCGAACGCATGAACTTTCATGCAATCTTAGCATGCGGAACACTTTGATCAAGAGAGAATAGAGTGACCATTGGACATTTTATTCTGTGCTAGTGTTGTCATAAAACACACGTCAACAATTCAACTTATGGAGAATGTCCACGTCACATGGACAAACATTAAAAGAGAACTTTGAAGCTGAAAGCACACAACTTCGTGCTTGTCAATAACGTTTTGTACAAGCGTGGCCTTGACGGAACTTTCCTGTTATGCGTTGGCAGAGACCAGCAATAGAGATTGTTGGATTCTTGTCACAGTCAAGCATGCGATGGTCACTTCTCATCAAGAGTCACTGCATTCAAGATCCTGTGAGCACAGTTCTATTGGCCAACCATGTTTCACGACGCATATGAATGGGTGTATAGGTGTCAGACGTGTCAGCAGTTTGTTGGAGTCAGATTGGTGGCTATTCCACTCAAGCCAGTGGTTGTCGATGCTCCATTTCAGCAATGAGGTATCGATTTTGTAGGTCCCATCAACCCGCATTACAGTAAGGGGCATGTCTATGTCCTTACGACAACTGATTATTTCACAAATTGGGTTGCAGTTGTTCCTACCAAGTGAGCTACCTCGGAAGTCGTCTGTGACTTTTTGAAGGAGAACATCATTTCGCGCTTTGGAGTGCCTCGCAAAATTGTGGCTGATAATGCAACATGTTTCTCGTCAAAGGAATTACTCAATTTTTGTTTTGATCACGGCATCACGTTGTCGCATTCATCAAATTATTACCCACAAGGTAATGGATAGGCCAAATCTTCAAACAAGAACATAGTCACAATCATGCGTAAGCTAGTTGACTCAAATCAGAAAGCTTGGCACAGAAAGATATATGATGCTCTTTGGGTGGATAGAATCACTCCCAAAAGAGCCATCAACACTTTTCCTTTTACACTTTTGTATGGTACAAAAGCCATGTTACCCATTACGCTGGAATTGTCCACCTTGCAGCTGGCATCCACAGTGGAGGATGGAGAGTTCAAAGATCCATCGAGAAGAGGATTTTGTACCTGATGAAGCTAGAAGAGGAAAGGGTGGAGGTCGTCGACATAATCACTCAACATCAAGAGTCAGTGAAGAAGATTTTTGATAAGAAGGCTCGTCACAGAGACTTCAAGATTGGAGATCAAGTCCTATTGTGGGACAAAGGCATGAGCCTAAAGGTATGCATGGAAAATTTGATTCCTTATGGCTAGGACCCTTCCAAATCTATGAATCAAGAGGAGAGAACACATACATTGTCTCACATCAAGATGGAAGGCTTCTCCCGTTGCCATATAGCGGGCAATATCTCAAGCACTTCATCCCTACGGGGGAGGAGTGATTTTTTGTAAATAATTTGTTTATACTTTTTCGTTATGTAGTAATGTGTTTCCCCATTCTATGATGTTATGTCGTGTTTTAGGTGATTTTTAGGAAAAGTCCAAGTATTAGGTGATTAGGAAGAAAGTCCCGACTCCAATGCCCAATTGTTAAGTCACTAGTCTACAAAAACTCAGAGACTCCCGGATCCTCCTATGCCGTAGGTATCCGACATGGTCACCAGACGGAGCCTAATGTTGTACCCAAACCAATTTTTTTGCTTCATTAAAGCATTTTGCTTAAAATGGTTTAAACCTTGTAAAACTGATGTCAAAACATAGTTTTTGGCCAAATCAAGTATGGGCTTTGAGTCAGTGTGATGCGAGGAAGATACTGGCAAAATTTGAAAAAAATGAAAATTAGGGTTTTGGACCCCTATTTTTAGATCAAAAACCCTAAAAAATTGAAACAAGTCCGAATTGGCTGACAATTGTTTTGATTGGCTTATTTTGCTTCGCGATCACAATGGTGAAGTCAGTTTCAGTTAAAACTCAGTTTAAGCCTGGTGGGTAGTTTTCACTTTTTCAAGTGAAAAGTTAGGATCTCTGAAGTCAACAATGGCAGATGGCTAGGTGCCAGGTGTCGAAATCTAAGCTTGAAGTGCTCCGATGAAGTTTCTATGGCAAGATATGTTTGAGATGATGCTTCTTCTCGGAGGCGATTTTTGTCGAGGTGAAAATGCTATAAATTTTTCTCTGGAGCAAAAGCGCACCTGGTAGCCAAGGGCGCCCTTGATTTTGGAGGCCCATATCAACTTTTTGAGGTTTGTCACTTCCAAGAAGACTTCTCCAGAATCCTGCCAACTTCGTGATGAGCCTACCAGCCAGTCTAAAGGATATGTCTAGCACTTGAAACTGGAGATTGAACGTGAAATGGGGGAGATGAAAAAATGACTTACACTGGAGCAAAAAGCGCGCCTGCTAGCCAAGGGCGCCCATCTTTTTGAAGCACCAGATGGAGGTTTCTGATCAAATCACACCCAAGATGTTTGTCTCAGACTTGGTCTGGCTTCGCAATGCATCCGTCAACGAGTGAATCTGAGTTGCTGAATTGCCGATATCAGCAATCAAACATAGGGTCTTAGTCATGGTCAAAAATGTCAAGAAAAAGCAAAAGCGCCCCTAGCTTGGAGCCTCAAATGGAGTCTTTTTGGTTAGCTTAGATACTCATCCTGTTCGTGGCACTTCCAACTTTCCGTTGCATACCTCAGCCGGGTCAGAAGACTTGACGGCAACCTGCAGCCGAAGTTTAAGTGGATTTTTAGCCAATTGCAAAAATGGCTCTCTAAGAAGAAAAGCGCCCTTGGAGGCCAAGGGCGCCAATGTTTTTCAGTTGTCAAATGATGTTTTTAAGAGAAGTGCTCTCCAAGAGCTCTTGTTCAGAATCCAACGAACTTTGTAGTGAGTCTGTCAACTAGTTCTGAAGTTTTCCCGAACACCAGGAAACACGAGATGAAGTAAGGTCAGAATCACCTTCAAAATGATCAAAATGCATGAAAAATTGTCTGAGGTCAAAAGCGCCCCTGAAGGCCAAGCATGCCCTGAATTTTGAGGCTTCAGATGTTAGAATTAGGGTTTGCACCCTCAAGGAGACTTTTGTCAGATTTGATCCTACTCTTCAATGAAATTATCAGCCAATCTATCCGACATGTCAATCAGTCAAAATCAGTGATCAAACGTGGGCTTCGATGATGTTTTCAAATCCAAATTTTCAAGAAATTGGCTAAGTCTGGAAAGAGACGCCTAAAGTGAAAGGTTGACTTTTTGAACTCAAGAGAAGTGGTGCCCTTTAAAGGTGGAGACAGTTAACTGAAACTAACTCTTCAAGTCGACTTCTTCTTGACTTCATTTTGCTTGTAACTAGGCGACTTCTTTTTGCATGCACAAGTTAACTGAAGTGTTGGAGGTGGTGCCCTAATAAGGGCATAATTTTCATTCAGTTAACTGTTTTAAGGCCCAGCAAGAAGCAAGGCGTTGGTTTTAGAGGTCCAATCAGAAGGCCAACACCATTTTCAAGATAATTCATGCATTTGTGACGCCTTTAAGCATAAATTCTTATTTATTAAGGCATAGGTATCCGTTATTCTTCATTGCAGGTGAGAGAAAACACATCTTTCTTGAGCAAATAAAGATCGAAAGGTGCTACAAATGTCAATATTCAGTGTTCTTCGCAACGCTAGGTGTAGATTGTTTAGAGGAAGAATATTACAGACTTCATTTTTCGCGTGCATGCAGACTACATCAAATCCAATTCAAGTATACGCGCCTTTTTCAGAGATAGAGCAAACAAAAACTTCTATTTCTCTCTCTAAAAATTATTCTATTCTCGTCTTAGGTTTTCTCCCGCATGTCAAAGTAAACAGAGAAATTTTCAGAAATAAATCATCTAGGTTCACATATTTGAGCATCAGTAGCAAAACCCATGTCTTAGATTTTTTCGAGAAAATTGCCCCACTGCTTGCATTCTGAAGCACTGTGCTTTTTTTCAAAGATTTCTTTGCATGTGGGTCTAAAACTCATTTTTCCAAAATCGAATCATTTGGGTTGGCTTAGAATTCCATTGTCTACAAAACCCATGTTTCAGAATTTCTCGGAAAAATTGCCCCCAGAGCCCCTATAGCCCCTACAGTTCTCAGCTGAAAACCTTTTGCATGCCTTCCCAAAACTCATCTTTTCGAATTTCTGACGATCTAGGTTTGCTTAGAATTCAATTCTCTACAAAACCCACGTCTTAGATTTTTTCGAAAAAACTTTACCTCAAACTGCGATTTTTAGCCAATCCTAGAGTTTTTTTCAGCTTTTTCTAAAAGTTGTCCAAACATACCTGACTTTATAGTCAAAAATCCAGATTTTCAAAATGCAATTCAACCCCATAGATTACAAGGCCAAATCGGTCTTGATACACGACTTTTTGAAAACTATTGATATAGACTTGGGTTATATTTATCCTGTGGTCAATCCAAGCACGTTGGAAGGCACTAGCAACTCTACAATCAGAAATATTGAGTGTTCCGAGTTGCTGGCAGCAACGTCTATTCCTATCGCGGTTTTCGATCTTGAGTTTGTGATTGCTTGCATCAAGCATTACGACTCATCTTCAAGACAAATCAGATTAGCCGAGGGATGTTGAGAAGTGTTTTGCTATTCCTCCTCGCTCAAACAATTTAACCGTATCCATTCCAGATTGTGACAAGATATGGGAAGAGGACAAAGACAAATCACAAAGAAAAGTTGCTCAGAGATGGTTGAAAATTCAGAAGACCAACATGCCGAAGATGGTTGGGTGTGGTGAGTTCAAGGACGACATTGCTATCTTAATAACTTTGCTCAACCAGGTTACTGGTCAGGAGGAAGCACATGTTTTCCGACCTTGGATGTTCTATATCATCTCTCGGATTATCGACAAAAAAGAAAACTTTGACTGGGCAATGTTGATCAACGAGTGTCTTCACCAGCAAATTATAGAGTTCCTCAAAATCCACGAGTTTCACATGGTGTCTTTTCTGGTCTACTTAATTGTGTTTCAAGGCAATTACAGAACTTTGAAGACCAATGTAGCTCTTGGCGTTCAGCACGTTCACGAATATTACTCACAATTGGAGTTCTCGAAGGCCAAACAGGATTTCAAGATGGTGAATGATCACTTTCTCATGAAGACAGTCAGAGACCTCGATAACGAGATGCATATTAGGATTTCACCAGAGGCAAAATCAACAACGAAAAGTTGGGTGGATTGGTTCATTCAATTCCCTACTTTCACCTATATCCGAGTGTATGGTTACACCGGAGAACCTCTGATGCTACCGAGGTACCCGTCAAACAAGGTCCTATTTATGGAGTTTCTAAGACAAGATCAAGAAGTTCACTCTTTTCTTCGCAATCGCCACAAGCCAACATTCACCTTTCCTTTCGGATTGGGTATTTACAAGTGTAGGGTTGTTGCTGATTGCAAGTTAATGACAAACGAGTTAGAAAAACTCCAGCTCAAGTATCTCACTCAGAGGCATACTTATGATCCTTTGGGTCATTATTTAGCACGGTTGGAGCGAAGTAATTCACACAGGGCAGCGCTTGAGGATTTCTGGGTCAACTGCGAGGATGAGTTTGAAGTCCACTGACGTCATTACTGCAGACTTACTCTCCCACAACTTGTTGATTTCTTGTCGGAAGATGTTGAGGGTCTGTCCAATGATGACGGAGAGGTACTACTCAGTTCATTCGTTAGAGACCAAGTTACTCGCCAGCCACTTTGCCAACCAGATTGGTATGTCAAGGAGAATACTTCAATTGAGGACTTGTCGAAATCAGTTATTAAGACAAGCATGTACTTCTTGGAGAGCAAGAGAAGCCGAAGGACAGTTCTAGTTTTAGAGCCGTCAGTAGGGTTTTCTTCACTACCTTCCACTTCTAGGTCGAGGCCTCGAGTCAAAGTTATCTCGAAGCCGCCTGAAGGTGTCAAAGTTAGTGGGAACTCGAAGGGGAAAGGCATCACTAAGCGAAAGCAGGTTGAGAAAGCGCTGGAAGTCACAGTAGAGCTAGTAGTACAAGTTGAGGCTAATTCATCATCTCCCGGTCCACCTCTTTCTCCACGGTCATCTCCTATTGACATTGACTCGGAGCCTAAATCTCCAATTCGTCAGACTTTCATTCTAGATGATCCACCGGTGGTTGAGTGCGAATCTGGTAACTTAGGATCTCAAAGCTCCTAAAAAAGAAAAATAGACCCACTAGGTCAAAACTGATCTTTTGATGATTCTGACTAGACCAGCCTGATGAGGAAATATTTTCGACCAATCAAAATCAGTTTGAACCCTAGAAGCCAGACTTTCTATTTTTAGAAAATTTCGCTAGCATCCATTTCAAAAGAAACCCAAGAAAAGGTTCTATTTTTAGAAAGTTTCTAAAAGTAGGAATTTTCCTAAAATTTAGGGCCAAAAAATTGAGATTTGGGTTTTGTAGACTTGGTCACACTGAGCAAACCCAGATCAACAGATTTTTGAAAATTTTGAGTTTTTGACCCTCATGCGAGACATGCAAATTCCCAATTTTGACCTTTTTTTAACAATTTTAACAAGACTTTGACTTATTTCTTCAAAATACCTAAGTGTAGCAAATTTTTTAATTTGGGGTACAACACAACCTAAAATTAATTAAAACAATTTTGGGCAATGACAAAATAGAGGATATGGAAAACTTTGCACGAGGGTGTCTAACCTAGAAGATTTTAAAGAAAAACTGGTGGCGACTATCTAGGTGGCAAATGTGAGTGAAAGTTCTATAGAGCTACTAGTGAGGCCTATGGATGTGGTGGAGAAGGTCTCAGAGTTCAAGATGGAAAAAATGCTTCCCATGGTGGCTTAGGATCCTGGAAATGCTAGAGAGTCAGGGCTGAGGAATAGAGCAATGCATAAGAAGATTTAGAACTTAACCATGCAGGTGAACAACCTAGCAGATTTTTTCCAAGATCTATGTATGGTGATTAAGAACTTGGTGGTATCTAACAATAAAGATCTACTACAGGTATCTAGTGGTCACACATTGCTTGACACTGAAAAAAGACAAGGTGGTGAGCTCAGTTAGGAGAGTGGAAGTTATCAAAGGAATTAAATTTGGTGGTTTGGATGTAGTAGTGGGTCCACTAGTGGCAACAATACAAACAATGGAGGTCTCTAGCAAAGGAGTACACAATCGCGCAAGCGACAGATGGAAAACTACTCCCAGTGGTTAGGTCTGGCCCATTGGGATCTTTCTCAGCTCCCCTAAACAGGAGCATGTAAGTCATGTTCTATCTTGTGGGTTTTGAGGTACGGTTTCATTAGCAGAATGATGTTTGTGGTTTATCTTTCTCTATGGTAGGTTTTGGCTGTTGTTTTTAATAGTATTGTATGTTGTTGGTCTCTAGTTGTCAGCTCTACCCATTTATGGTTTGTTTACACAGCTTTGTTACTGCTTGTTTTGTATGTCATGATTTTAGTAGAAGGGCTAGGGCCCCATAATAGAACCCCAAAAATGTTTATCTAAAAAAAATTTAAAATGACAGTAGAACTGAGAAGGCTTTTTTCATGCTGTCCTAGACATGTTTCTACTTTAGAAAATGTTGAATTATGGAGGCTACTATTGGATGAGCTAACAAATTGGACTTATGAATCAAAAGGATATGCTTCATGGGTAGAGAAAAGCCAGTTTTGAAAGATAGAATCTCTCTACCTGATATTAGTTTTATACTGCATATATGTTTAGTATCTGTTTGGGAACTTCTACTGTTGCTAGTCTTTTTTGTCCAGGCCTGCTATTGCCATTCACTCTTTTGAGTATCGCTAAAACTAATTTGTGTTGATTGATTTGTTTTAGAACTCATTGTAATAGAGAACTGTGGGCACACATAGTTATATTATGAAGAATGTTTGGATATACAGATTACTGCAGGAAAGCACATGCTAAAGGACGAGTAAGATAAGAAGACTCTACATCAGCAACACATCATTCATAAAATTAACATTGTACAATTGATTTACCCATTAATGTGCCACTGCTTATTCTTACATATACATAAAGAGCAGTACAATACAAGAAATATTTCCATGATTATCCTTGATGCTTAATGAGATCAGATAGATAAAAGTATTTGCTAATTAAGATGAATGTCTACTCTGTTGGCCAGCTAGTAAAATGAAGTTCATGAACCACCACATAAATTATAGAAATTATATTAGATCATCCTAGATATATTTTCTATTTAAGATTAATCACTAGACAGAAGCTGTCTCAGATTTATCTGACATTCACCTGAAAGAGAAGCTCATCCCGTTTATGTGAAAGAAAAACAAGAAAATTACCAAATGAGACAATCTACTGAGACAGTAAAAGCAGCTTCTTCATCACCCACCTGTATTTTATTTATTAAATCCTGTGGATGTTCAACTCGGAGCCCAACCTGATTCAAAAAAGAACAAATAATCTGCTTTAGGAATGCAAAGATACAGAGTAAAAACTGGAATAAGACTATCTCAAAGCTGAAAACGATATACCGAACACATAAGAGAGCATAATTGTCATTATATACAAAATAAGTACCAACAATGACCTATTTAACTTTCCATAAAGTGAAAAGGCGGTTTGTTTCTAGAAAAGGAACATATCCAACAAAGAATGGAGCAGCCAATCTAAAAATAAATCATTAAACCTAGCTTGATAGTCCTTGAAGACAAACACGTTACTAATATATTATTAATAAAGTTAACAGGGATATATAGATGGACACTAAAGATGCTTTGCAAAAGCATAAGATCTTAGGTCAAAATGAGACATTTGTAGGCCATAATACCTAGAATTGGCTTGACTTGGTTCAGAATCATGTGTCCAAGCTTTAGTCTAAGGTAAAAGAAGTTCTAGCAGAAGCTTTAAAAATCTATTCATGCTGGAAGTCACTTCAAATGAAACCTTAACTTGGAAAGCTTGTGGGAAATTTTATCATCTATTCAACACAAATCGCTGCAAGTGTTCTAGCATTCAGCACACCTAAGAATTTTGGAGTAATCCACTCACAAATTGGCTAGGAGGATTTCCATCATCAAGATTCAAAACCATTATTTGTCGAAGGGTTTTTGTCCTAGGGTTGAATAGATGAACACATTCAATCATCACAAGCTAGGGTTTGATAAAAATGCACAGAATGAGTTTCTCTTTTCCAGCTTTGCTCTTTATACCCTTTTTTCGAATAACTAAAATAGTATATTTCATTTCCCCCTCAAAGTGACTTTTAAAATTTCATTTTAATTTAGCTTTACTTTTGGGCCCTAAATAAGTCACTTTTTAATAAACTATCCAACTTTAATAAATTAATTAACTAAATATAAGTTGCTCGCAAAATCGATGACTTTAGACAACTTGTTATTTTCAATCAAATTTGGCAGATCAGATTCAGGATGAAGAACTACAGATGTGAAAACTACTTATGAATTTATATCCTACAACTATGTCTGAATTCTTCTTTGCTGCGAATGCTCAATTGCAGAACATTATCTAATTTCTATATTTGCTTTGAGGATTCGAATCTCTATTAAATAGAGAGAGGAGGGGTCACGTCCCAAGTTCAAGGGACATACGTCTTTACCAAGACCGAATCTCTATTAAATAGAGAGAGGAGGGGTCACGTCCCAAGTTCAAGGGACATACGTCTTTACCAAGACGCGTCTCATGAGAGACACGTCTCAAGGAAGATGCGTCTCATAAGAGACACGTCTCAAGAGACGTGTATCTCATGGGACGTGTTTAGCGTCCTTAAAACAATCGAAATTAATCTCTTAATTTAGGCGATCAGATTAAGTTCGATCTCCCTTATGAATATATCCTCAAAAGTATATTTCGAATTTATGTTTGGATGAAGCGATCTGATATAAATGATGATGATGCATGAATGCACTCATCATTTATATCTGACTGAAGCTATCTATCTTTAACACTCCCTCTTAGCAAGGGAAGATAACTTCAACCAAGTACATAGTGATCACCTTTACACGTAATATCAGAAGATACGAAATGCCATTTTAAAGTGACAAATCACATGACATTCTTCATAACACATCTTCATTATGGTATGTGCACTGACATCAAGTCTCATGATGTCTACCATAATAATTCATGGCATATCCACGGATATATATATATCCACCATGATTATCTCATAAGGATCATAATGATCTTCAACTGACATTAAGTCCCATAATATCTATCAAAATGTCCATGAGATACTATCATGACATGTCCACAGATATCAAGTCACATGATATCTATCATGATAGTTCAACTAATCATTGTAGAGTCGTCACTGTACAATGTCAAATACAAGTGTTCATTATTAGAAAGATCATCACCTTTCAATAATGTATATAGGGGGATAGAGGGCCCATAAAGTCATGGAGTCACACACATGACAAAAGTGTTTACATATTAAACATCTTTAAATATATTAGTATAACTAAACAATTTGAATCTCAATCACAATATCAAATTACATTTCAACCATACCAAGTTTCTTCCTGAAGTGTTCAACTTTAACTCTAGAGAGAGGCTTGGTGAGAATGTCTGTTGTTTGATCATTTGTACTAATATACTCCAACTGGATCACATTCCTTTCTACCATGTCTCTTACATAGTGGTAAGGGATCTCAATATGCTTAGATCTATCATGGAATACTGGATTTATTGAAAGCTTGATGCAACTCTGATTATCACAATGGATAACAGTAGGATTCAAGGGCTCACCAAATAGTCCCACTAGCAGTTTCTGGAGCCATACTGCTTCTCGTGTCCCCATAGAGGCTGCAATATATTCAACTTTTGTCGAGCTTTGTGCTACTGAAGACTGTTTTCTGTTGATCCAAGAGATCATAGCCGATCCTAAACTGAAGCAACAACCTGATGTGCTTTTCCGGTCGGTTACACTTCCAACTCAATCTGAATCAGAGTATCCATGTAAATCTAGTTGGTCATTTCTGTAAAGAAGACCATATCCAATAGTAACTTGAGGATATCTTAATATGTGTTTCATAGCCATAAGGTGAATTTCCTTTGGCTCACACATGAACTGGCTTAGAGCATTCACTGCATAGCAAATATCAGGTTTGGTGTTAACCAGGTACATCAATGATCCAATTATTTGTCTATATAGAGTGGGATCTGCAAACTTAGATTCTGCTGCTGCTTCTTTTAGTTTGTGTAGGTTGGTTTCCATAGGTGTAGACATGGGTCTACAATCCAACATCCCAAATCTCTTCAGAATATCAATAGTATACTTTCCTTGATTTAGTAAGATGCCATCTGATTTCTGCCAGACTTCTAAACCCACGAAGTAATGTAAAATGCCCAAGTCTTTCATGTCAAATTCTGAAGATAGATCCTTCTTTCCTTGAGCAATGAGGTGATCTTCTCCTGTTATCAATAGGTCATCAACATATAAAATGATTATTAGCATATCACATTTAATTACCTTAAAATAAAGATTTGGGTCTGCATCATTTTTGGAAAATCCTAGTCCCAAGAGATAGCTGTCAATTCTTTCATACCAGGTCGTGGGAGCCTGTTTAAGTCCATATAGAGCTTTCTTTAATCTGCATACATGTGAGTCAGGTTTATGTATCACAAAACTTGCAGGCTGCTCTAGATAGACTTCCTCTTCAATGGTCCCATTCAGGAAGCCAATTTTCACATCCATTTGATGGATCTTCCAGCCTTTAGTTGCTACAATAGTGTCATGTCCCCAAAATAGCAACACAAAAATAAATAAACAAATAAAAAACCTCAAACATTTAAATGCAATTTGCATTAGAAAATGCAAATAAGTAACAAAATATATTAAAATTATAAAACTAAAAATTAGTAATTATAATTATCATAAGATAGTATTACAATTGTAATCATCAAATATAATATTGAAATACAAACATTAACAATTTAATTATTATTATGAAAATATATAAATACAAAAATAATAATAATAAATAAATATTATAATCATTACACATCAAAGATTGTAATACATTAGAATAAAATAATAATAAGATATTAACAAATTGGTTTTATTATTATACTTTAATGGTAAAATATGTTCAATAAAACATCAAAATAAAATAATAAAATTAGTATATAATTTGAAATATCATAATTATTAGTAATAATATATTATTTTCAAAAATAGATATTATTGTGATAATAAGCCTTTAAAGGAAGCAATTAAATCTAACAAAGGGATATATTTTATGAAAAGTCACCTCTTTCACCAAACAATACATTCCCCCCATGAGTCACCTATTTTGAATGGTATAAATAGAAGGAAGAGGGAAAACATTGAGAAACAAAAACAGCAGCAACAATGATTGTTATGCATTGGAATATAGAGCCATTTAATATATATATATATATATATATATTATTTAATAGGCATACAAGTATATATGCATAGATATAGATAAATTTTATAATGAATAAAGAATGAATATATGAATAAAAAAAGAATAATTATATATATATATATATATATATATATATACTAATGGATATAAGTAAAAGAATAATTATAGATATATGTATATGAAGTATATATATATATATACATACACGATTATGCAATAATGATACTTATAAGTAATGATGACTCTTTAATATAAACATAAGTAGATTATGTATATTTATGAATTGTCCTCATCCTATGATCAATTCAATATAAGGTTGAAGGAGGCGAGTAAGGAAACATGGAGAGATATAGCAACTCAGGTGATGTACTCACTTAGCAATAATATTTAGCATATTGTTGAATATAAGAAATTGATATTGCTAATTTGATTATTGATATAATGCTTTCTTTAATCTTATCATAATGAGAATTATTCTAGGAAATGATGAACTTAAAGAACCATTGATAAATGAAGATATATTTGATTATAGGTATGAAATAAATCTTGGATGAATGCAAATATAGCTAATCGTGTAAAGATTGTCTTCTTTGTGCATGTAACCTTATCAGGAAGGGTGAACCATGGTTTAAGTAGATTGTCTAAAAACCCCACTTTCAGCCCCTTAGGCTCTAGACAAGGGATTGGGCCCTGCAGCCCCTTAGGCCCTTGACTAGGGATTGGGTTATAGAAGGTTGGGGGTCCCACCTAGGCTTGTGCCCCTTAGGCCCTAGACAAGGGATTGGGCCTTGCAGCCCCTTAGGCCCTTGACTAGGGATTGGGCGAATAGGAGGTGGTAGACCTTAGGCTACTTAAGGATTCCATGATTCCTCTCCCTTTCATAGAATGAGTGTTTTCAAGGTGTTGCCATGAATGGAGTATGTAGGTACTAAGCCACTAGGCAAGAAGGATTGGGATGGACAACCTCTTGAGATTTATTTGAAGGTTTCAGGGTGGATCCACCCATGGCACTCCTCTTGCTTGTTAAATTGCATTTATGATTATGCTTATATTTTGGATATCTAGATATTAATGCTAACAAATATATGTGTGTGTGGGAATGTTGTTAATATGGTGAATGCAGATTTCAAATCAAGATTACTTAATTCAAAAGAACAATCATGTGGAAAGAAAGAACCCTAAACCTAATCAACAAATGAATTCTAGGGCAAACCGGGTAAAGGACATTACAAATAGCTATCATTGCTCTCACAAATGTGTATCGGGCAACAGGTGCAAATGTTTCTTAATAATCAATGCCTTCCTTTTGTGAAAAACCTTTGGCCACAAAGCATGCCTTGTGTTTTTCTATACTGCCATCAACAGCATGTTTGATGTTGAAGAGCCATTTGGAAGAGACAACGGATTTCTCTTTTGGTCTAGGCACTATATCCCATACATCATTTTTCAAAATGGACTGATACTCTTCTGTCATTGCATCCTTCCACACTTGATGTTTGAAGGCATCTGTAACATTGGTGGGTTCTGAATTGATGATTTCATTCATTAGGGAAACATAGCTTGAGAACCTTTTGGGTCTCTTACTTTCCCTAAAGGTTCCCTTGGGTGTTGCATGATTCTCAGCTTCTTTAATCATTTTCCTAGCCCAAAGTGGTCTCTTCTTGTTGTTGTCATTTGGATTCTCTTTTGAAGCAGATTGAAATTCACTTATCGTTTCCTCAAGATACTCCCTCTGAATCTCAGGAGTAGGTTCCACTTCTGAGACTCTAGGGGAATTATGAATTTCTATCTCACTTGAACTCCTTGGCCTTTTGAATGCAAGGTTTTCTTCAAAGCTGACATCTCTACTTAGTTCAATTTGTTTCTGCCCGGGTATGAATATCTTGTAGGCTTTGGAGGTTTCACTCTATCCCACAAATACCCCTTTCTTTCCAGAAGGCTCTAGTTTGAATCTCTTTTCTTTAGGTACATGAATGTAGACCGGGCAACCAAAGATCCTTAAGTGACTAATGTCAGGTTTTATACCCGTAAAAGCTTCTTCAGGAGTCTTGTTCTCTAGATGAGAATGTGGACATCTATTTTGGATGTAAACAACAGTTAAAGAGGCTTCTGCCCAGAATGAGGTTTCTATGTTTTGGTCAAATAACATTGCTTTTGCAGCTTCTACAATAGTTCTATTTTTCCTTTCAGCAACACCATTTTGTTGAGGGCTGTAGGCTACTGTAAACTCCCTCTTAATCCCAACATTTATGCAAAATTCCTTAAAGATTTCAAAGGTGTATTCCTTCCCATTGTCTGTCCTAAGAATTTTGATTTTCTTCCTAGAGAAGTTTTCAATGAGAGCTTTGAACTCCTTAAACCTTTTAAGGATTTCTATCGACTCTTTACACTTAAGAAAATAAATCCAAGTCTTCCTAGAGTAGTCATCTATAAATATTACATAATATAGGAAGCCTGTTATGGAGGGTACAGACATGGGTCCACATAAATCAGAGTGAACCAGTTCTAACACGTCTTTGGTTTTACTCAAACTATTATGGAAGGATCCCTTTGTATTCTTTCCTAAGGCACACCCTTTACAAGCTCCTTCATGAGTTTGTTTTAATTTAGGCAATCCTGTTATTGGTTTTTCCACAGAGGGTAGGGCACGGAAATGAAGGTGTCCTCATCTTCGATGCAAAATTTCATTTGAATCAGAAGTATTAAGGGTAAGGGCTTGCTTGACTTCAGTGCACAGTTTGTAAAGATAACCTTGTCTTATACCTATGGTTTGAGATTTCTTTATAGTGGAGTTCTTAGGCAATGCCAAAACTTTCCCATCCATAAAGGTAACCCTATATCCATTCTCTTCAAGAGCAGAGATGGATATTAGATTCCTCTTTATTCCAGGTACGAATAAAACTCCAGTGAGTTGTAGGGAGAGACCAGATTTCAATTTGATCCAGCAAGTTCCAACCCCTTTTACAGGATGTGCAGAATCATCCCCAATAGTTACTTCTTCATCAGTCTCTTCAGTCATAGCGTCTAGGTGTTCTCTGAACCTTGTGATGTGCCTCGAAGAACCACTATCAATTACCTAGTTGTTGATATTGTTAGATACTTGACTTGATAAGGCTGAATAGAATACAAATTTCTCAGAGTCATGGTCTGTATTTGATTTTCCTACTTTAGCAAAAGATGCTTGTTGTTTTGTTCTATCAGGGCACTTCATTGCATAGTGCCCATATTGATCACATCTGAAACATTGTATTTGAGAGATGTCTTTCCTTTTCTTGAATGATCCTTTTACATAGGAATTTCTCTTTCTCTTGAATGATCCTTTCCCGTAAGAATTCTTCTTACCCCTTTTATTAGATGTTGTGTTGAGCACATGAATATCCTCATCTACGGGTTTCTGTTTGTTTTCTTTTGTTGAGAGTCTTGTTTCTTCTTGTAAGCAGTCAATTCTTAGCCTATCAAATTTAGGGAGTTTAGATCTCAAACTTATTCCATGAACAAATGACTCCCATGAGTTTGGTAGGCCTCCTAGAGCTATCAGTGTTAACTCCTTGCTATCAATTTGATATCCAATTGTTGATAATTGATTCCTTAGTTCAGTGATTCTCATGAAGTATGCATTAATAGTTTCTCCTTTGTTTATTTGAACATTGTTAAGTTGTCTTTTTAATGTAAGAGTCCTACTAGTGTTGTTTATTTCGAAGGTGCTCTCAAGGTATTTGAACATTAGATATGCAGTCTCATGTTTTGACAAAATTGGTACTATATGGTCCCTAATTGCATCTACTAAAATTTTCATGGCTTTCTCATTGTTCTCAATCCATTGAGTTTTCTCTGGATCATCCTCTAGTTCTCTCTTGTTTTCTTTCACAAATGAGTCTAACTTATTTTCTTTTAGAATCATCATGATTCTGAATTTCCATGATGTGAAGTTGTTTGCACCTTCAAGACGGTCTTCAAATCTGATCACACTTGACATTATGAAGAATGTGATGTGAGTTTGATTTCTTAAAAAATACGATTTTTCTAAATAATCTGATTATTTAATTTGATTCGGATTTTCTCAACGTGGCTTTGATACCATGTTATTTTCAATCAAATTTGGCAGATCAGATTCAGGATGAAGAACTATAGATGTGAAAACTACTTATGAATTTCTATCCTACAACTATGTTTGAATTCTTATTTTCTGCGAATGCTCAATTGCAAAACATTTTCTAATTTCTATATTTGCTTTGAGGATTCGAATCTCTATTAAATAGAGAGAGGAGGGGTCACGTCCCAAGTTCAAGGGACATACGTCTTTACCAAGACGCGTCTCATGAGAGACCCGTCTCAAGGAAGACGCGTCTCAAGAGACGTGTATCTCATGGGATGTGTTTAGCCTCCTTAAAACAATCAAAATTAATCTCTTAATTTAGGCGATCAGATTAAGTTTGATTTGCCTTATGAATATATCCTCAAAAGTATATTTCGAATTTATGTTTGGATGAAGCGATCTGATATAAATGATGATGATGCATGAATGCAATCATCATTTATATCTGACCGAAGCTATCTATCTTTAACACAACTTAATTTAATTAATTAATTATTCCCTTGCCACATCCCAATTAGCCTATGAGAATTAAATAGGCTAAGGGTCTCTAGCAATTGTTCATGCTTCCAAAGGGGGCGTTACAGTCCTCGCTCCCTGAAATTGCTTGTCCTCAAACAATTGTATATTTACATACTGAAGTATCTATTCTCCCTCCCAAGTAGCATCTTTTGGAGGCAAATCCTTCTAATGAACCAGATACTCTTTAATACTTCTAATTCTCAACCTTCTTTCTTGTACATCCATAATAGTTTCACTTTCAAGTACCAAAATCAATTTACCTTCCTCATCCAATGGTGGAAGATTAGGAAAAAGTGAAATATGCTTCCCAAGTGCCTTCTTGAGGCACGAAACATGAAATACATTGTGGATCTCATTGTGCTCTAGCAATTCCAACTCAAAGGACACCTCTCCTATCCTCCTCACAACCCTATGAAAAGAAAACCCTATCACAAGGAATGACTATGATTTGCTGCTTTTTACTTTAAAACACCTATTGTGGCATCAGATTTTAAGTCAGCTGGTCAAAGGAAATAAGGGCATAGTTTCTTCATGCCTGCACCACTCAAAAAACATGCCAGAACTGTGTTAATTTTAGCCCCTTTTACTTAGCACCGACCATGTAACTGTTTGTCATCTTGTCTTAATGTTTCTCACAGAATTTGAGTGGCAAAGCCACATAAAACTTGTGCCACTTTTAAGTTATTTTCCATCTAGTATAGATGCAAGAACAGCCATGAAGTAACCTTTGGCCATCATTAGTATCTCTACAAATCACATTGGCTTCCAATTTTCCTAGATGCAATGTTTAAGCATGCAAGGGCCTAGGAAAGCTTTCCTTAAACAGAAAATCAAAGCTCTTTCCCTTAGAATCCAGACGAAGTTTTCCCTTTCCTCCAAAGAAAATCTGACTTTGGGAGGACTTTCCATTCTTAGCTAATAGCTATTGTCTTTTCTTACAAGAAAACTTCGTCTGCTTATTGTTCCTTTTGTATGATACTAGAGGAAGCCTTTCATATACACTGTTAGGTCTGGATTCTTCTGAGGTTAATACATTTCTGAAATTGATTGGTGACTAGTGACCAAACATGCCTCTGGGTATTGTGGGTTGGATGATTCAGCAGATCTGAATTTTTGTAGTAAATTGTATGGCTGATTGGGTTGAGGAAACTATGGCTTTAAGCAAGATGAATTTCATTAGCAGTCTGAATGTTGGCTCTCATCTAAATCTCACCTCAATATGGGATGTTTCCATAAAATATAACATGGTGTAAAGATTAACTGAAAAAAAAAAAGCCTTTCATTTAACGTGTGAAAGTCAAAAACATAATTTGAATATGTAAAAATCATTTTACAGCCTAATTTAATCAAAACAAATAAATCCACAAAAATCAAGAAGGAAAAATTAGATCATACTCCAAAGATGTTTTATATAGGCCTATGAAAGGGTGTCACTGAGCGGCTACTACAAGATGCTTTCCACTCACCTTTGATTTAAGGTTGCTAGTTCCTATGTTGTTGAGAAGGATTGGTCCACATTCAACTTCATTCATTCTGTTAAGAGGAATAGACTTAACCCTAGATGATTGAAGAAATTGGTTAATGTACATAATGCCTTGTATCTTCAAGACTGGCTAAGTATCAACTCCTAAATATCAATAAACTCCAACCACTTGTTGAGATGTTGTAATGTCCCCTTTTCCTAGGCAGTGGTTAGGCACAACGGTTAGTCTACCAACTGATCCCCGTAGGCTAACAAAGTGTTCAAGGGGCCTTTTGAGGGTAATCTTTGGTTTGACAACAAACCCTTTGGTGCTTATTTCAGTATTCTTCAACTCTTCATCCTAGTTTATTTGTGGTGTGCCTTCCGGAGGCCATTCAAGAGACTTTGATGCATACTTACTATTTATAGTAAGTCACTGGTATGGTTAGCGGGTAGAGTTTCTATATTTGGGCATGGTGGCATAATTATATCCTGGAATTATATTGTGTTGTCCTCAATTTTGAAATTTCAAAATTGGACAACCCATATGAAATTTTGCCTAAAATTTCTTCATAAATCTCTATGGCATGCATTTCGAGGCACCAAAATTCTCCAATTGAATTGTGCAGCCATTGGTCTCCTTCCTATTTTGCCTTGTGTGAAATTTGGGAACATTTCGACATGTTTTTCCCCTTGTTTTGTCCAATTTCGGGATTTTTGATCACCGTTGCAAGTAGGGACCTTTTGGCCTCAAGGCATGTATTACGAGGTACAGAGGTTGGGCACTTTAAGTTTTGGGTCTATAGTCCTTTTGGCCAACATTTTTAATTCACTCTCGTCTATTTTCAAGGAATTTTGAGTCATTTTTGGTGTATTTTTGGTCAATTTCGGGTCTTGAAGACCTCATTGCAAGTTTGGGGGTTTCAAGTTCGAAAATGCAAGTGATACTTTTACTTGCAATCAAGTCCCCAAGACCCGATTTCACTTATTGGCTTTTTGAGTCACTCTTGTGTTTTGTTGTTAACTTGTAATGGGGGTCCCAAGACCCAATTTGCAAGTAAAGATTATAAAAATTGGTTTGTCACTTGTAATGGGGGCCTTGAGACCCGATTTACAAGTTGAAGGGTTTTTAAAAGGTTACTTTTTATATGTCACTTGTAATGGGGGCCTTGAGACCCGAAATGCAAGTGAAGGCACTTTTTAGTGATTTTATAAATCTCATGTAACTTACAATGGGGGTCTTGAGACCCGAAACACAAGTTAGAGGCTTTAAAGTTACTTTTTATTAATATGTGACTTATAATGGGGGTCTTGAGACCCGAATTACAAGTTGAAAGGCAAAAGTCAAGTTTATCACTTGCAATCGGGTCTTGGAGACCCGATTACAAGTTCGTATAAGAGATTTTATGTTTTGAGATTACTTGCATATGGTCTTTCAAGGCCCGACCCATTTGAGTTTGGGAGTTTATCACTTGTAAAGTTTACTTGTAATAATGTTTTTCAACATTGCAAGTAAGTCACTTTTCACTTGCACTTGCAGTCAACCTTCCAAAACCCGAAATTGAGCTTTGGCCCCACTTTTGCAGCCCTTTGTCTCATTCTCGTTAGTCCTATTTGCACACATGACCTAACAAATCAATAATATAAGGCATAGGCCTTATTTTTCAAGCAAATTCCAAGGCTGGAGTATGATACAAAGAAAGAACAACAACATGACGAAGCTACAAAAAGGAAATTGCAAGTAACATGATCTCTTGTATGTTTTGAAATCATTTGCAATGTTGGTTTCCAGACCTGAAATTGCTTTTATCAGCAACTTGTAATTTGTTTTATCAACTTATAACTTGTGAGCATGTGACATGAGGACTTCATTGATAGAGGATGATAGCAAAATATGATGTTCTATGTCAAGAGACAGTTATATCAAGTTGCAGTACATATTTATGAAGATGAAGACGGTCCTAGTGATGTCTAGAGAGCTAGGAAAGTGACAAAGCCATACAAGGAGTTGAATAAGTGACATGAATGTTTGATGGGCAATAGAATGCTTTCAAGACAGAGATGGAAGAATGTTTTCCAAACAGCAGCATTAAGACCGACAAAAGATGATGTAATTAGAGTCGTGTCTTCGAACACTTAGAATAGTTTCAATTATGTACTTGTATTTTAGTTTTGACAAATTACATGTAAAATGGAAAATTGTAATTGCAAGTAATCATATCACTTGCAAAGATATAAATTGTAATTACATTACAAGTCAAATTACAATAGGACTTGTAATGTTGAATAAGTCAACTGCAGTTAGTTAGTGGTTGAGAGAATTTCTCAAGTTTGTTGGGATCCTCCCACCTTTTTCTCAAGGCTTCTCTCTTATAAATACTTGAGGAGGTCTATTGTAAAATTGATCTTTTGCCAATGCAACAAAACTCTACTAATTTGTATGTGCACTCTAAGACTTTGAGCTTAGATGTAAATCAGATTACAGTCAATAAAAGAGGCAAATTGCTTTCAAACTTTGTGTTGATTCAAGGTGTTATGTGACGACATTTTCTGCATATCGATTGTGAGTTTTGTGGTGTTATACAAGAGGGATTCAAGCTTAACTTTGCAAACTTTGAGCTGCTTAATGCGTTTGGAGTTTTAGATTGATTTTCAGATTTGATACTGCAGACTTTGAGCTATTTGTCGCATTTGAAGCTATTGTAGAATGCTCAAGCAAAAGGGGTAACTTGCAGACTTTGTGCTGCTTTTATTTTCTATGTTTGTGCATAAAAAGTGCATCATGTAATTACACTTTGAGCTACTACATACTGTACTTGGTTACCAGAAAATCATCTAAAAAGGTTGATAGGAGAGTAAGTTGTCAAAGACTTTGTGCTTTCAATTTGTTTTCCCGTCTCGAAGGAGCAATGGATGACATTGTGCCTTTATGGAAACTTTGCTTCTTTATTTGTTTACTTCATTAATCATTTATAGATGTGATTCTTTTCTGAAATAAGAGAAAAGAATAAGTGTATTTTCTGAAAAGAGAGAACAAGACAGAGTTTCACCCAGATTTAGAGTAGATTTATAGTTAGAGTTTATTTCTGAATTGTTAAAATAGAAAGCAAAGGGGGAGCCTTCCCTTTGAAAATAGGAGAGTTTATCTCATGTACTATGGCTGAAATCACAATTTTGTACGCTTTCCCAAGTAAACAAAATTTTCAACCAACATATTGGTCCTATAAAGTTAATATTAATAACGTCAAATAATAAAGTTAAATTGAATAATTTAACTTAATGTTTTATTAATATATATTAAAGGGGACCTTATATTAAGAGGATATAAGCGATTTTAATGTGCACTTTATATTATAAATTTAAGTGCCAATATTTAAAAGGGAAATGAAAGTAAATTAAATGAAATGAGAGTCAAATGCAAATTGAAAAATATAAAAGGGTATTTGAAGCTCATTTTGCACATTCTGGATTATTATTCTTGTTTAGAGAAATTTGGAGAAGAGCTTCAACAAGGCTTTGTTGGTAGTTTGAAAATTCAAGCTTTCTTTAGCTCGAAACCCCTCAAAGAGAACAATGTCTACAGGTGTGGAAGATCACCCAAGAGCATTCTGAGAGATAATCTTATTCAGAGGTTATCACAGAGTTTCATCAGTTTCTTGGAGATCATCCTTCAGGGTTTATAGAGCTATCAAGATCAAAAGTTGTTATTCGGGTATGCTTTCATTGTAAATTCAAAGCAATGATAAATCTGATTTGATAAGTTTATAGTATTTGCTTCAGTATTTTCCTTCATTTGCAATTTTATCCATTTCCTGGCAAATATTTTTTTAAAACTACAAAATCAAAGACAAATAGAAAAAGAAGAAAATAGTTAGCAAATATCCAATCAGGGGTGGGATATTTCAGTGGTATGAGAGCACAGTTTTCCTACCATCCTGTGTTGGAAATAAATTTTCATGAGCAAAAAGAAAATTCTCAAATTTAGGGTTTCAAAATTCATTGGGAAATTGTAGACATTGATCAGGTTCTCAGAATATTGGTTTCTATAGGGGGGTTTGGAGATTATTCAATATTATAATTTGTATTTTCATTCAACCGTCGTGCCATTTAAGTTGGAGATCATTTGCAACGTGGTTGATAATTAGATGCCAGATTTAATATTGGAGGGAATCGAGACAAACATTCTCTTTTTTTATTCACTGTGACAAAACTCATATGGCAAAAAGACAAATCAAGAAAATGCAGGCATAAAGGACAAATTGACTTTCTCCAAAATAGTCGATAATCATCTTGCTTAGTGCTGATTCCTCAACGTGGGGAAGTCTAAGCAATTTATTACAACCGCCTCATACATATGGATGTTTCTATAAGAGAATTCATGGAAAGATAGCTGGTAGGTGTTGTCATTTCAAACAAGATAAGCTTGAGAAAATCTTCCACTGAAGCTACAGGAGAAAATTGCGGTTCAGAATAAGAAGTCGTGGCATACAAACTTCCTACGAATCTTATAATAGGTCATTCGTTTATCAATCAAGAAACTGTTATTACTTTGGGAGCGTGTGTGTTGTGGGTGGATAAAGCACTTGTAAATATTATTAGTCATCTGGTGCTATGCGCTTTTGAATTACTGAAACTCAATATTCATCTGTCAAATCTTCTTAACAGTCGTAAAGAGAATTGGAGTCCTAAGGAAGGCACATTATAATTGAGCATCAACCATTCTATTGTTGGGGACGGGTAATTTAAATAGGCGCCAATATTAAGTTTATAGGGCCTTTCATATTGCCGCCCTCCTATTTCTTTTATTTGCCACTCTTCAAACTGTTAAGCTGTCGTGGAGATTAAGGCGAGTCGTCAAAAGGACCCTGCTCACATGATAGAAAGAGACAAAGCAAAAACTCAGAAAAAAAAAACAAATTCCTTGCCTATCGAGGTCTATGAAATTAATAAGCATTGATATTTAAATTCAGCAAGGGTCCCCTGTATTGAGGAGTTGTGTTAACTTCCTAGGCACCTGAGTCTGAATGTAATACAAAATCAACATGCTGAATATTACATGTGATTACTGCTAGTCACTATTCTGAAATGTAAATTGCCTGTGATTAATGATATTTCCTTAAAATCTCTTTATCTGTCAATTTGGTGTTGGCAATATACATATTTGTCTCTAAAATATTAGGAACTCTCTATATTGAATGTTTATTAAAAAGCAATTGTCAAATATTGAACTCAAACTAGGAAAACAAACTCAAAATAGCAAAGAGTTAAGTGTTTGACAAAATGCCAGCAAGCCTAAACTGAAAAAAATTAAGGTCAGATTGTTAGGGGACTGCTTCAAGGGTAAAATAACATGCATACAGCAGAGGGGCAAACAATGGAAAGATGACTACAGAGAAGTCTATATCCGAATTGTTAGCAAGACTCTCCGAACTTATGAGGGACCCACACATCAAGGGGTATTGTATGACATTGTTAAAACCCAAACACAAGGGAGAGGCTGAAAATAAAATGTTAGAACCCAAGGCAAATGGAAATGAGGATTCCAGAGAAAAAATTCAGAAGGGCAACAAAAAATGAGTTAAGGAAACCAAATCTTTGTTCTACTTGCAAGGGGCCTTGGGAGTTGAATCACCTATGCCTAGGTAAACAGGTGAAGAAGCTAGAGGAGGAGCGAAAAGTCCTACCTTCTGGTGAGATAGTTGAGTTTGATTTCTCTATGTGTGATTCTAATACTGTCCCATTTCTTCTACACAAAGAAAGCATGGCATCATCCAGTGAAACAGCTAAGAGGGATGATGATGATAATTTTGACTTTGGAACTAACGCTGCCCTAGTTCCAAATCAGCTAGTAAGCAATGAGGTTATCAAACCAACAGCCTCTAATATTTCATTAAAACTATCCTATGAGGTTCATAACACTAGTACTTATGCGGATGTGTGCAATGTTGATGGCACACATGATAATGTTTTCCAATCGGTTAATGATGGTGATTCAACATCCTATAATAGTGCTGATTACAAATCAGAAAATTTATATAGGAATGATAGGTTTCAGGGGTCCCATCATTTAGCATGACAATTGAAGATGAATGAAGGAATGATTTCTACAGCCATAGAACACTTTGATGTTGCTTAGCAGTTGATGGAAAACTGTTGTTGGAGGACTCCAGAAACACATGAGCATTTTGATGGTGAACTTTCCCTTGCAAAGTTTTAGGCACTCAGAGATGCATTGGGGGTAATGAAAAACAATTACCTACAACTACTTTCAGACAAAGATCATCTTCTCATGCTTGATGGGATTTATTATGATGCACCAAAAGGGAAAGAAGAGGAGGTTGATGAGCTCGCTCATGAGCTTGAGGTCGCCATGGAATCTTTGAGGAGCACTCAAATGGCCCTTCAAGAGTCAGAGACTCGGATTGATGAGCTTGGCATACTCTTCATCACCTACAACTAAAATCCAGCTATCTATAGCAGCCATTGGTGATGAGCATATATCCACGGATTGTGGGAATGCGCACATTGAGGATGTGGAAACATCCATTTCATTTATAGGTTCAGGTGTCACCAATGGGATGAGTGCATTGGATGAGCATAACAGGAAACAGTATGCTGCAGCAGGTGTTCCTAAAGATGAACCTATTTCAGGTGATATGGAGAATGTTATTGACAGGTCTTGTGATGAAGAGGTGGATTCTGCAGAGAGTTTTGTGATCGATCACAACGCCGTCCCATCTCCTTTACAGGAGGAATGCAGGTGTCATCTAGTGGGGAAATTGGTTTCCATGCTGATATGTTTCCCTCTCCTAGAAGCAAATCAGAAATTTCATTTTATGCAGCCGATTGTGATCAACAACCTAATGAGTCATAGGGATGGAAGGATCAACTGAAGGTCACTAGAGATAAGGCTGATCAAACCCTATCTCGCTTTGAATGCACACATAAGTTTGTCGAGTACCTCCTTTGGTCAGCGGAATTTGAGGAGAGACGATACAGGGTCTTAATTGGAATTTCTATTCGAAGCTTACGGACTATCAAACTCGCTTTGGAGGAAATAAAATCAGATTACCTCCAGTTACTATCAGATAGAGACTTTGCTATTGTGTTACTAGAGAGGACTTGCAAAGCATCTACCCAATCAGCCCTTCAAAATCGGAGACATGAGCCACCTCCTGATTCAGGTGATGAGAGTGACGAGGTGAGTGTTCCCAATGACTATGCTGGTCAATCATTGGCACAAGAAAGTGCATTCCATCCTGACTACATAGTAAGTAGTGCTCATCACTTCTCTTTTAGTCCACACATAGTTGATTTGATGGTGCGTAGGTGTGGGTTGGCTTAGGATTCATATCATCCGTTGTGGGATGGAGTGCTTCCATCTCCAGAAGATGGAACCAGAAACTGCGGGTATCCAACTTTGTTACTTATAGATGGTTGTTTATAGGGTCAGAGATCAAATTTTCATCATGCAGATGTCTCCTTGGCAAAGTTTGCAACTTCCTGGTTTCGAGAATTTCCATTGGAGGCATGGCTACAGGGAAGTTGTGGTTTCAGTAAGCATAATGGCATTGTTAGTCCAACCCATAGTGATGGAGTTCTACTCCATAAGTTGGTAATGGATGGCTGTTCTATTTATTTGGATGAGGATTTTATTCATAAATTTTGGAGGACAGCAGCTATACTTGAGCTTGGAGGAGAGTTGCATCATCTCCTTGTCATGGGAGAGCAGCATAGAGGTGATACTTCATCACCCTATGAACCTGTCGGTATCATTTGCTTTCCCATAGGTCAATCTTACAGTCCTAAGCATGCTGATCTGTCCCATATCAGCAACCTAAGAGGAGCGGTTACACTTCTTTCGGAACCTATGAGGGATAGTCATCACATCCATGGGATGTTAGCTGAGGTTGGGGAGAGGTGTTATAATGTTGGCACTTCGAGTTACTTCCATCTCCTCATGTTCGATGGATGTGAGGTTTTGGTGTGTTGGGATCCAGGTGGTAATAGGTTTGGCATGTCAGTTCGGTTGGATTTCAATGTGTTGCTTCACCACTCTTAACATGGTGAAGATTATATTAGTGTAGTGCAGTGGAAGTCAGCAAGTGATATGTATGGCAAACTTTCATTCTAGTTATGGGATCCAGGGATTTCTTTGTTTGGTAGATTGCTTTACATTGGGGGATTTCTTTCTTTGATTTGGGATCCTAGTATTCAAGTGACAGGCCAGGGCATCTAGTTGACAGGTCAAGCCATCCAAGTGAGGATTGCATGGGGACAAGCAATCTTGGGGAGGGCGGGCTGTATTGTCCCCTTTCCTAGGCAGTGGTCAGGTGCAACGGTTAGTCTACCAACTAGTCCCTGTAGGCTAACAGAGTGTTCAAGGGGCCCTTTTGAGGGTAATCTTTGGTTTGACAGCAAACCCTTTGGTGCTTATTTCAGTATTCTTCAGCTCTTCATCCTAGTTTATTTGTGGTGTGCCTTCCGGAGGCCATTCAGGAGACTTTGATGCATATTTACTATTTATAATAAGTCACTAGTATGGTTAGCGAGCAAAGTTTCTATATTTGGGCATGGTGACATAATTATATCCTGGAGTTATATTGGTCCTATGCAGTTAATATTAATATTGTCAAATAATAAAATTAAATTGAATAATTTAACTTTATTCGTTATTAAAGTATATTAAAGGGGACTTATATTAAGACGATATAAGCGATTTTAATGTGCACTTTATATTATAAAGTTAAGTGCCAAATATTTAAAAGGGAAATGAAAGTAAATTAAATGAAATCAGAGTCAAATGCAAATTGAGAATTATAAACGGGCATTTTAAGCTCATTTTACACATTCTGGATTATTATTCTTGTTTGGAGAAATTTGGTAAAGAGCTTCAAAAAGTGTTTGCTGGTAGTTTGAAGATTCAGGCTTTCTTGAGGTCGAAACCCCTAAGAGAGAACAATGTCTACAAGTGTGGAAGATCACCTAAGGGCATTTTGAGAGATAATCTTATTCGGAGGTTATCATAGAGCTTCATCAGTTTCTTGGAGATCATCCTCTAGGGTTTACAGAGCTATCAAGATCAAAAGTTGTCATATGGGTATGCTTTCATTGTAAATTCAAAGCAATGCTAAATCTGATTTGATAAGTTTATAGTATTTGCTTCAGTATTTTCCTTCATTTGCAATTTTATGCATTTCCTGGCAAATATTTTTTTTAAACTACAAAACCAAAAACAAACAGAAAAAGAAGAAAATAGTTAGCAAATATCCAATAAGGAGTGGGATATTTTAGATGTTTATCTAGAAGATGCAAAACAAATTGATGAGGAAGAGAAGGTGCAGTCAGGGTCTCATTGGACGAGTCCATATTTGATATTGGAAGTGACTAAGACTCAATGGTTGGTTTTGATATAGATATCCTCGACGAAGATATCTAAGTAAATGAGCCAAGAGGCCTCTTTTGATTAACAAATCCCAAATGAAGTGCCATAGCACATGAGACATAAGCATAGGAGGTCCAATTAAAACGTTTTTAAATATCTTACTACTATTAATTGGACATTTTGTATCCTTCAGGCCTTTTAGTGTCATATAATGAAAACAAATTATAATTGAATCTTGACACATAATGTCTCAATCAAACTCATTGACTCTATGTAATGTTATGGTCCTATGGATGATGAAAGTTTTACAAGTTTGTATATTTTAAAATTTTAGATTTCATGTGTAACTTTTGAGTATTTAATTAAAGTGATGAATAATAATTTCCTTGAAACGCCATGACACATAGCAAAGAATCCATTTAAGATAATGGTAAGCATAATCTATTATCTTGCATGCCAACTATACCACATAAGTTGGGAAAGATTTGTACAAAACTTTCAAATGAAGTCCTCTCTTGATATCGGCACCATTTGAGATTGTTATCACATAACAAATCAATGACTTGCACAAGACTCAACCCATACAGGCGCAAAAGCTTTGTCTTGAGTGACTGCAGGCACTAAACAACTCAATTCATGCCACAACCCTAAAAAAGTGTTGCCATAACAGCATAAGATCGACATCAAACTAAACAATACTCAAGAGATCTAAAAGGAAAAGAGGATTAATCAAACTGAATCCAATGTAGAATTAGGTAATGAAGAATGCATGCAATTAATTAGATTCTTAGAATATTCAAAAAGGCTTTTTAATGCTAATGCTTAAAGATGTACAAATTTTTGACTCAGAAACAATTATTTCCTCTAAAATAAGAAGAGAAAGGAAATAAATGGTTTAAAAATTTAGTTTACAGGTAACTTTAGGAAAGGGTTGTGTCGAGGTGTGTTTTATGACCACACCAACACAAAATAAAATGTCCAACAGTCACTCTATTCTCTCTTGATCAAAGTATTCCGCATGCTAAGATTGCGTGAAAGTTCATGCCTTCAACTCCAAGGTTCCTTTTATCGCGAATAGACTCAGTTGGTTGATGTGAATATGTTGGGTATTCAAGGGGACTTACGTAGTTGTTCGATTTTGTGAAGCAGTTAAGACATGAATGATTTGACAATATTGCTCTGACTCCTAAATTAACCGGGGAAATAGTGAATTTAAAGGGATAGGGATAGGAATTCTGCAATCTACTTCTAAAAGATGGAATGTGAGGATTAGCTTCAACAATCTTCAAACCAAACTTTGTTTCGCCTCCCCTTCGGACAACTCTGACAAAGTAGGTGCAATCTTCAAAGGATGAATAAGATATTCAAATTATGATTCAACATGCGCATCCCATCACAACGATGCAAGTGGACACATACGAATCACAATCGAAGTTAGGTACTGAAATTCCAGTTGACCACGCAGGGCAAACTTACCGTCAGCAAGCCCGCTAGTGGTATGGATAAAGGAAGACTTGTCCAAACTAAACACCACACTCCACAATTAACGACTACTTGCATGAATTAAAAGTCTATTTTACTCTATCTATTTTGAATTGGAAAGATGAAATGGCCTTGCTAGCTACTCATAACAAAAGAAGAAATCACCAAGCAATGAAACTCTTTGTATTATGAAAAGTGTTCACAACAACTGTATACAAAACTTTCAAAGGAAAGCTTTCTTCCCTCCTCAATCTAAGTAACTTCTAAGTTAAATGCTATATGCCTTCTCCTCTCTAGCTCTGATCTTCATCTGATTCTAATTGTATTTTTTTACAAATGAGGGGGGATGCCCCTTTTATAATGAGTCCAATTCAGTGGACGGTTCAGATCTGATTACAATAAAAGGCTCAGATTGAGCCACCTATGCCCTAATTAGGGTTTCTGCCCTAAAAACCGCCACAGAGGGGAGTGGGCAATAAATGCACAGAATATTCTCCACTCCCCTGCAGGAACCATAATGAGCAATTAATGCCCATCACCATCTTCTAGAAGATCCTCATCCAGCAGAGTGTTCCCATTGTCTTTCTCCCGAACAGCAAACTCGATCAACCGGGTCAACACCGCCTCAACCTCCTGAGCGGAAATCAGTGGAATATGGTTGAGCTGAAATTCCAAGACTGCCACCGTCTGTCCGTGCCGAGTGTAGGACTTTCTCCACACCACCAAGGCGTCCTGGGTATTTTGAATTATACTAGAGAAAGTGGAGACATTCTCAAAGTCATCCTGGACAAGCGACCTCGCAGCTGAGAAGAATGGAGCCAGTTTGTCTTTCAAGCCATCAGCAGTTATTTCCTTCGGAGCCAACCTTCTAGCAAATATGGCCTCTAATGTATTAAGGACTCCCTCCAAGATGTTGCCCATTGTTTTCCTAACTCTGGCCGAATCTGCCCTTGCTGCATCGTGAAACCCACGGCTTGTGACCATCGAGGAGTACCAACTAGTGAAATCGTACCTGTCACCTTCCTGAATTACACCTCCACCCACCAGGGTCTCTAGAGGTATATGCATCAAAGCCCCCAAACGAAGTACAATCTTCGTCTGATAGATGCAGGTATCGCCCCAAGCTTGATCCACCATGTCAATTCATCCCAAAATATTTGAGGCCTGCTGATAAGCATTGGCGAGGTCCTTCATGAATTTCCCTGTCTCAGCATGAACATGGCTAACCCACTTGTCCGCTTCCATTTCCATCTTCTTTAAATCTTCTAAGCCAATAACTGACTCCCTCGGAAGCTCTGGTGAGAGTTCTACTGCTGGGTTTGCCTGCTCACCTGGACGTGCCAGACTTTGCACATATCCTATCAAGGTTTTGTGCTCCTTCAATTTCTTATACTTCCCCTCTGTGCGGAGCAACTGATCTCTTAGCGCCTGATAGGAGTTATCGAACTCCTTAACAATTTGGGCTCCCGTAGAACAACCCACCTCTACAGTGGTGATCACGTAATTTTCAGGCCTCTCCTCGGCTCGATCACACTCCTCCCTCGGGACAGCAACCTGAAGTGTGCGAGAGCCCGACTCATCAATTGAGATCTTTGAAAACTTCCTGGCTCACTTCTTCTCTAGTGGCACACTAATCCTTCTGAGGAACTCCTCCATCTCGACGGCTGGATCCGTATCATCCTCGGGGTCTCTTCTCATTCTATCCGAAAGCCAATCCGGCACTGTCTGCTGTGGATTGCAAATGACGAGGGGCTGCTCTTCTGTTGCCTCCACCTCGTCTTCTTCTTCTCTTCTTGCACTGTTCTGCTTGGGCTCATCATCTTCCACGAGCTGCGTATCTCCTGACCCTTGGGTCCCCTGTTCTGTGTTTTCCTCTTCCTCCAATGCCATGTCCAACATCTGCTGGAAACGGGTATCGGCCACTGTTTCCTCTTCCTCTCCTTGTTGGCCACCCCTGGATGCACTGACACTAATACTATCTGATTCTTGGACGTTGGGCTGATCCACTTCCTCAAGCTCCCGCTCCTCGTTCAATCTCGCCCTCTGATCAGCAAATAATGAAATCACTCTCAAACTCGAAGACTGAGTTTGTGAGTGCATAGGTGATGCTTGTTCCATCCTCAAGGGTATTGGCTGGGTCGGCATCTCATTTTGTGCTTCCGGTGCTTGGGCAACTTGTTTTCCCTTTCTCACCGACAGCGGCCTTTGATCACCCACTAAATCATAAGTAAGAGCAACTGATCTGCTCTTAAGTCTGCATACATGCCTATCGACCCAAGCCCTTGTGAAAGTAATCACCGGAATAGAGAGCGTGTCCAAGTCCATGATTTCTGGCTCGAACCAATCAGGTGCTGGGACCGGAGTATCCCTAACCGACTCATAGTCGGGCTGTATAACGTTGACATCTTCCTCCACCTGGTCGGGAACTAGAATGATCTCACATTCCCTGATCAACTTGAGAGGGAGTCTGGTAAATATCCTTCTCCTTATTTCAACCTCATCGACAGCATTTGCCCAAAAATCTTCTATGTGAGCCTTGTGCCTGTATTCAACATTCTGCACCATTCGGATGTTTATGTAAGGATCGAAATCTTGCCTGCCTGTGTGATACGATAGATGATAGAATTGCAGCTCATCCTCTACCTCTCGAGTTGCCTGCAAGGAGGGGCATACCTCAGTGGAATTCCCTATGGCGATAGGGAAGTCAAGTCCACCCTTCTTTTTCTTCTTTTGAATCTTATTGTTGTGACCTTTTTCACACATCACCCCATCCAAGATGGGGACCCCCTAATTTTTGCTCCATTCTGGTCTTTTGGCTTTGGTTAGTGCGTCTCTCTCTCTATCTCTGGTCCTTCCGGGGATGTCCTGTCGTTTGACCCAGGTTGAAGTATTGGTTAAGTCTGTGTAATTAGGGTTTTCATCCTTCAGGCTTATTAAAGGTCAAACTGAGTTGTAAAATTGAAATCCAAGCTTAGTACAGCAATCACAAAGCTTCCTGCAAAGTCCCACTAAATTTTTATCAAATTCCGGCAACTTGCTATTTTTAGTTAGTATTCAATTTGGGGCTATTTTGTCGAAATTTTGGAATTCTGTCAGTTCCACCACATTCAAGTAACATCAAGCTGTTTGCACGTAAATTTTGAGCCAGATCGGACAATTTGCTATTTTTAGCAGCTCGAGCTTCAGGAGCCATTTTCAGGGGTCAAACATATGATTCTTCATTGCATGTCCAGAGATTACTTCTGGGTTTCTCGAAACCTTCGCAGTGATGTAACATGCAAACCAAGATGATCACTTTCAGAATTCAGCCTTCAGAGGCTATTTTTAGGGTTTGCATTCAGAGTTCTTCAACGCATGTCCGGATATTCCTTCTGGGTTTTTCAAGAGCTTCGCAACAGTGTGACATGCAAGCGGAGAAGATCAAATTTTGAGGACTTACTATTTTTAGCCAGTGCATGCATGCAGACCAGTTTTCTGGGTTTTTCTGGGTTTCTTGAGATCCCACAGGCAATATGACATGCAAAACCATCCGACAGTGGATGAGTCACTTTTCAGGCAGTTTCTATTTTTAGCGGGTACACTCTGGCAGCCACCTAACACTCCAGTTCAGCAAGCAAAATGACATGCAGAAGGAACGAAGTCAAACGGAGACTGTTCGGGATACATGCAGGTCAAATTAGGGTTTCCACTTTTATAGGGGGTGAAATCCAGAAATTGTCAAAACGAAGCACCTCACCAACATCAGCACACTTCAAGGTACCTGCTGGCAAAATTTGAGCGAAATCGAAGAACTTACTATTTTTAGTAAGTCAGGGCATGGCTATAAATAGCAGGTTTGCACCCAAGGTTGGCATCAGAGTGACACTCAAGTTCTCAGGATCAGGCGTTGCAAGTTTCAAGTCAAATGGAGCTACTGAAGTCAGAAAGTCAAGAACTTACTATAAATAGTAGGTGGCTATAAATAGCAGGTCAAGGCAGAGGACTGGCAAAACGGGTTCACAAGGCAGAGAGTATCATATGGTGAAATTTTCAGGCAAAACGGAATTGAGGAAATCAAAGAAATCAAGGGACTTTCTAAAAATAGCCCGACTTGCCCAAAATAGACGATGAAGACGAAGGCAAGCAGAGGTATAAAAAATTTTCTAAGTCTGGAAAGTGAGAGCATACCCTCTCAAATGCGCCCTCACCTTAAGAGATTAATGAAAGCCTTGAAAATTTCCTAAGGCAACAAAATGGAAGCATGCTAGTCAAAATGCGCCCTCAAGTTGTTGAAGACACTTCAAAAATTGTCTAAGGCAAAAATAAAAGCACCACCCCTCATTTGCGCACATGGAGGTAATGAAGTTAAAAACGCCTAAGTGTGAGAAAGCAAAAGCTCACCCTAGCAAATGCGCCCAAGCTAAGTCAAGGAGGGATGAGAAACTTGGAAATCTCTAAGGCAAAAAATGAAAGTAGCCATGTGTATTTGCACCCTCAACTTGAAGGCTCATGTGTGATTTGCGCCCACCTCCAAGAAAAATCTAAGGCATGAAAATCAAAACCTTGACACCCAATATGCGCCCATGGTGAAAAATGAAAGCTTGCCCATGTATTTGCACCCTCACTTGGAAACTCTACATGTTAAATGCGCCCAAGGAGGATGTTGCCTAGTGAAAAAGCGGCTAAGGCATGAAAAGAAACCCACCCCTCTCATTTGCGCCCTCACATGGAAGTAGACACGTGCAAATGCGCCCATGTTGGGAGAGGCCTAGCAATACGCCTAAGGCATTGAAATGAAAGTAGAGGGGTGGAAATGCGCCCTCAAATGGAAGCTCACCCCGTCATTTGCACCCAAGGTTATTGGAGGCTAAAAAACGCCTAAGGCAAAAGTAGAAGTTGAGGGTATGAAAAGCGCCCACTTCATGAAATTGAAATTTGCCTAGCTGGAATGTGCCTAGGTCAAAATAAAATTGGAAGTTGACATGCCTATTTGTGCCCTCAAGGTAAAAGGAAGGTGATGATTGATAAAACGCCTAAGGCATTGAAATGGAAGTAGGGACATTGAAATGCGCCCAAGGGGTCAAGAGGGTGGAAAAACGCCTAAGGCATGGAGACTTTTTTTTAAATAACATAAAATGCCAAGGGGAAATATACGCCTAAGGGGGGTGAAGATTTAAATTTTCTATCAGGTGTGTGAAGTGAAGAATGTCTAAGGCGTGGGAATTAAAAATTGAATAAGATCAAATACGCCTAAGGGAGAAAAAGGATTTTAATAAAATTCCTAAGTCATGGAAAATAAAACACCAGAAGTATGAAGATGTTTGAAATTTTCCTAAGTGAAATAAATATTTCAATAGATAGAAATACACCCTTGGAATGAAGAGTTTGACAGACGATATGAAAATTTTCCAGACATTTAAACGGGGTTGACAACTTGATGAAATATTTTCTAAGTGGAAAATTAAATGAACCCGTTCAAAAGGCACCCATGGGTCGGGAAATTTTTAAAATTAATTTCCTAAGGGAAATTTTAATATTTTCAGAGGAATTTCGTTTTGCCTAGATTATTTTCCTAACGGAAATTAAATCTCAGAGGATGAGTTATTTCGAACAGGCAAGTGATTTTAAATCACCCAGAGTTGAATATTTTAAAGAAAAAATTTAAAATGTCTAAGGCAAATTTTATGAAATCGAGGATTTAAATGACAGACATTTTTAAAAAATTGGAAATGAATTTACAACTCACACAAATTTTCCAAATCAAATTTATTTAAACACTGCGAGGTTTTAAAGTGGGATTTTAAACCGAATCAAGTGATTTTTCTCGCAAGTTGTTTAAATCACCAAGAGTTAACTGGCAGGCCAAGAGGAAAAATTCGAATTTTTTTACAAGGAAGGAATCATTATTAATGGCAGCTACCATAATGACTGGCTGACGACTAGCCCACTACTGCGCTTGAATTAGAAGATTCCGAACGAAGAGAGTGGAGAATTGATGAGGGTGCTAAAAATAGCCCCAGCCTTACTTGGCAGGATTCTTCGAGAAGAATTATTTAAACAGTCTCTTCTCTCATTTCTCCTCACATATTTTGAAGTTGCTGAAGAAGTTCTTGGGAGATTGAAATATTTTCGAAGTTGTTGAGGAGAGAAATTCCTTGAGAGTTTATTTTATTTCGGAGTGTTGAGTTGCTGAAAGTGCGAAGTGCTGGAAAAAATTTTATCTGCCGAGACTCTTTCTTTCGAAAGCTGAAAGTGTGTTGCTGCAATTTCGAAGTTGAAGGTTGAAGTTGTTTTCCGGAGTTGCTGGAAGATTTATTTGTTGAAGTTGCTGCAAAGTATTGAGTTGCAGAAATTTATTATGTGCTGAAGATCTTATTCTCGGAGTGTTGAGGAAGTTTTTTTTTGGAGCTGCAAAAGAGTTGCTGCAGATTTTATTTATTCGAGTTGCTGAAAGTTAGTTGCTGTTGAAGTTGAGAAGAAGTCGAAAGTTGCTAAGGTTAACGGAAGTTGAGGCAAAAGATTTAATTTATGTTGTGCTGAGAAAGTAGCCACATTGCTGAAAGTTAGTAGTTGGTTGTGATTTTCTTTGCTACTCAGAAGTGCAGTTGCTGGAAGCTTCTTTATAAGCTCAGAGCTTTTATACAGTACGAGGTTTGGAGTTAGTAATCTATGCTAAGAGTTTTTATTTCCAAAAGCTAACTCCACGTCCGCAGCCGTCTCGGAGGCTATTTTATTTAATTATAAATCTGCAAGCTAACTTATTGTTATTCTATTTTATTTTGCAAATGGCTGGAGCAAAGGATGTTGCTGGAACAAACAGAGCCGCAGGCAAAGCTGCAAACACCGAAACGGCCAAGGCTAGCTCATCCCGGCAGGAAATGATTAAAAGGCTCGCCAAGTCATTTCTTCCAAAATCGGCAACTGTCTCCAACCTGGCAGGGTTAAGTGACACCAACCTCAGGTCATTTAATCTAAATGCACTCAAGTCTAGGATGTACGGACTGGGAGGCCATCAACCATCAACCACGGCACATAACATCATGAAGAGTGGTATCTATGCAGCCGCTAGTTTTCCACCAGCAATTCAGTGCCCGGAGCTAATTATGGAGTGTGCGAACCACTACAAGCCGAAGCGTAGAACCATTGTCTCGCCGAATGGCAAATTGCTGGCCAACTTCACGCCAGATGCCATCGAAGAGGCATTTGGGATTCCTACCGCCGAAAAGATGCTCTACAGATCAAAGGAGAGGGTGGATAAAATGTACTCCACCTCCTTCGAGAGGGTTGCTGCAGTCATCAACAGAGTTTGGATGCAAAAGCCAAAGCCACCTCGCACTAGACTCCCAAAGCAGATAATTGCCGAAAATGTGAAACAAGAATACTGCGACTTGATGATGATGCTGAGCCGAATAAATGGGAGTGCACAAGCCTACTTCTTCGAGCCATGGATGTTCTACTTCATCGAGATCATATTGGAGGGAAAGGAATGTGTTGACTGGGCAAGAATGATCAGTGATAACATAGATGAGCAGTTCAGGAGCCTGAGGGGGACGAAAACCTTTTACATGAGCTCGTATGTGATATATATGCTGGCAAGAATGACCAAGTATCGAGGGATTACATACAAGGAGCCAATAGGCTGTGCACCTGATCAGTTCAAAATCCATGAGGCCTGCACATAGTTGCATCTAGCTAACCCTGCCAGTTACAAACGGGCTAATGATGCATTCACAATGCACATCACGAGGACCCTTCAGCGGAGAACGCAGCAAAGAGTATCCAAAGAGGCACAAGCATTGATCGAGGAATACGGATATTGGCTCATCCAATTTCCGAAATTCACTTACATTAGGCTGCAGGGGTTCACTTCGTATCCATACCGGCTACCGAGGTACCCCACCGATCACATTATAATGCTGGAAATATCTAGGCAGTTGATCGCCTATGATAAGATTCAGAAAAAGAAGAAGAAGGGTGGACTTGACTTTCCTATTGCCATGGGAAATTCCACTGAGGTGTGTCCCTCCTTGCAGGCAGCTCGAGAGGCAGAGGATGAGCTGCAATTCTATCATCTATCGTATCACACAGGCAGACAGGATTTTGATCCGTACAGAAACATCCGAATGATACAGAACGTCGAGTACCGACACAAGGCCCACATTGAAGACTTTTGGGCAAATGCTGTTGATGAGGTTGAGATAAGGAAAAGGATGTTTTCCAGGCTTCCCCTCAAATTGATCAGGGAATGTGAGATCATTCCAATTCCCGACCAGGTGGAAGAGGATGTCAACGTTATGCAACCCGACTATGGTTCAGTTAGGGATACTCCGGTCCCACCACCTGATTGGTCCGAGCCAGAAATCATGGACTTGGACACTCTCTATTCCGGTGTTGACTTTCACAAGGGCTTGGGTCGATAGACATGTATGCAGACTTAAGAGCAGATCGATCGCCCTTACTTATAGCTTGATGGGTGACCCAAGGCCGCTATCGGTGAGAAGGGGAAAACAGGTTGCTCAAATATCGGAAGCGCAAGTAGAAGTACCAACCCAGCCGATACCGTTGAGGATGGAACAAGCATCACCTATGCACTCACAAACTCGATCTTCAAGTTTGAGAGTGATTTCATTATTTGCTGATCAGAGGGTAGGATTGGGTGAAGAGCGGGAGCTTGAGGAGGTGGATCAACCCAACATCCGAAAATCAGATAGTATAAGCGTCAGTGTATCCAGTACTCGCCGACAAGAGGAAGAAGAGGAAATAGTGGCTGACACTCGTTTCCAACAGATGTTGGACATGACATTGGAGGAAGAGGAAAACACAGAGCAAGGAACCCAAGGGTCCGGAGATATGCAGCTCATGGAAGATGATGAGCCCGAGTAGAGCAGTGCAAGAAGAGAGGAAGTGCACGAGGTAGAGGCAACAAAAGAGCAGCCCCTCGTCATTTGCAACCCGCAGCAGACGGTGCCGGATTGGCTTTCAGACAGAATGAGAAGAGAACCCGAGGATGATACGGATCCAGCCATCGAGATGGAGGAGTTCCTTAGGAGGATCAGTGCGCCACCAGAAAAGAAAAAGGCCAGGAAGTTTTCAAAGATCTCGACTGATGAGTCAGGCTCTCGCACGCTTCAGGTGGCTGTTCCGAGGGAGGAGTATGATCGAGCCGAGGAGAGGCCCGAGAACTATGTGATCACCACCGTGGAGTTGGGTCGTCCTATGGGAGCCCAAATTGTCGAGGAGTTCAATAACTCCTATCAGGCGCTGAAGGATCAGTTGCTCCGCACGGAAGGGAAGTATAAGAAATTGAAGAAGGAGCACAAAACCTTGATAGGATATGTGCAGAGTCAAGCACGTCCAGGTGAACCGGCAAACCCAACAGTAGAATGTCCACCAAAGCTTCTGAGGGAGTCAGTTGTCGGCTTAGAGGATTTAAAGAAGATGGAAACGGAAGCGGACAAGTGGGTTAGCCATGTTCGTACTGAGACAAGGAAATTCATGGAGGACCTCGCCAATGCTTATCGGCAGGCCTCAAGTATTTTGACACGGATTGACATGGTGGATCAGGCCTGGGGCGATACCCGCATCTATCAGACGAAGACTGTACTTCGTTTGGGGGCTTTGATGCATATACCTCTAGAAACCCTGGTGGACGGAGGTGTAATTCAGAGAGGTGATAGGTATGATTTCACCAGTTGGTACTCCTCGGTGGTCACAGGCCGTGGATTTCACGATGTAGCAAGGGCAGATTCAGCCAGAGTGAGGAAAGCAATGGGTAACATCTTGGAGGGAGTCCTTAATACATTAGAAGCCATATTTGCTAGAAAGTTGGCCCCAGAGGAAATAACGGCTGATGGCTTGATAGATAAACTGGCTCCATTCTTCTCAGCTGCAAGGTCGCTGGTCCAGGATGATTTTGAGAATGTCTCCACTTTCTCTAGTATAATTCAGAATACCCAGGACGCCTTTGTGGCATGGAGAAAGTCTTACACTCAGCACGAGCAGACGGTAGCAGTCTTGGAGTTCCAGCTCAACCATATTCCACCGATTTCTGCCCAGGAGGTCGAAGCGGTATTGGCCCGGTTGATCAAGTTTGCTATCCAGGAGAAGGCCAATGGGAACGCTCTCATGGATGAGGATCTTCTCGATGATGGTAGTGGGCATTAATTGCTCATTATGATTCTTGTAGGGGAGTGGAGAATATTCTGTGCATTCATTGCCCACTCCTCTCTGTGGCGGTTTTTAGGGCAGAAACCCTAATCAGGGCATAGGTGGCTCAATCTGAGCCCTTTATTGTAATCAGATCTGAACCGTCCACTGAATTGGACCTATTATAAAAGGGGCATCCCCCCTCATTTGTAATCTATTAGAATTAGACTTCGGATCAGAGCTAGAGAGTATTGGAGATAGAAGTTAGAGAGTAGAGCTTAGAAGTTAGCTTAGATTGAGGAGGGAAGAAAATTTTCCTTTGAAAGTTTTGTAAACGGTTTTTGTGAACACTTTTCATAATACAAAGAGTTTCATTGCTTGGTGATTTCTTCTTTGTTATGAGTAGCTAGCGAGGCCATTTCATCTTTCCAATTCAAGGTAGATAGAGTAAAATAGACGTTCATTTCATGCAAGTAGTTGTTAGCTATGGAATGTGGTGTTTAATTTGAGCAAGTCTTCTCTCGTCCATACCACTAGCGGACTTGCTGACGGCTGGTTCGCCTTGCGTGGTCAACTGGAGTAATAGCGCTTAACTTCGATTGTGGCTCATATGTCCATATGCATCGTTGTGATGGTATGAACATGTTGTGTCATGGTTTGAATATTTCTCTCATCCTTTGAAGATTGCACCAACTTTGTGGAAGTTGTCCGAAGGGAGGCAAAGCGGAGTTTGGTTTGAAGATTGTCCGAATTGATCTTCACATTCCACCCTTTAGAAGTAATTTGTAGACTTCCTATCCTTATTCCCTTTAAATTCAACATTTTTTGGGTCAATCCAAATACCAGAACAATATTGTCAAATCTTTCATGTCCTAATTGCTTCACAAAATCAAACAACTACGTAAGTCCCCTTGGAATAATCCAGCAAAACACATCAACCAACTGAGTCTATTCGCGTTAAAGGAACCTTGGAGTTGAACGCATGAACTTTCACGCAATCTTAGCATGCGGAATACTTTGATCAAGAGAAAATAGAATGACCGTTGGGCATTTTTATTCTGTGTTGATGTCGTCATAAAAAGCACGTCAACACTTATCATAGGCAATCAATTGCCTAGATACTTCTAGCACTACTATGTGATTGGTGGGGTACCTCGGTAACCGGTATGAATACGAGGTGAACCCCTACAGCCTAATGTATGTGAATTTCAGATATTGGATGAGCCAATATCCGTATTCCTCGATCAACGCCTGTGCTTCTTTCGATATTCTTTGCTCCGTTCTTTGCTGAAGGGTCCTTGCAATATGCATTGTAAATGCATCATTCGCCCGCTTGTAGCTGGCAGGGTTAGCCAAATGTAACTGTGTGCAGGCTTCATAGATTTTGAACTGGTCAGGGGCACAACCAATTGGCTCCTTGTACGTAATCCCTCTGTACTTGGTCATCCTTGCCAACATATATATCACGTACGAGCTCATATAGAAAGTCTTCATCCTCCTCAGGCTCCTGAATTGTTCATCAATGTTGTCGCTAATCATCCTAGCCCAATCAACACACTCCTTTCCCTCCAAGATGATCTCGATGAAGTAGAACATCCAAGGCTCGAAGATGTAGGCATGCGCACTCCCATTTATTCGACTCAACATCATTATCAAGTTGCAGTACTCCTGTTTCACATCTTCGGCAATTATCTATTTCGGGAGTTTAGTGCGGGGTGGTTTTGGCTTTTGCATCCAGACTCTTTTGACGACTGCGGCAACCCTTTCAAAGGAGGAGGAGTACATCTTATCTGCCCTTATCTTTGTTCTGTATAACATCTTCTCGGCAGTTGGAATCCCAAATGCCTCTCTGATGGCATCCGGCATGAAGTTGGCAAGCAGTTTGCCATCTGGAGAGACAATCGTTCTATGATCCGGCTTGTAGCAATTTGCGCATTCCATGATTAATTCTGGACACTGAATTGCTGGTGCAAAACCAGCAGCTGCGTAGATTCCACTTTTCATTATGTTGTGTGCCGTGACTGACGGTTGATGACCCCCCAACCCTTACATCCTTGATTTGAGTGCATTCAGATTAAATGAACCGAGGTTGGTGTCATTTAATCCTGCCAACTTCGAAGTAATTGCTGACTTCGGAAGAAATGGCTTGGCGAGCCTTTTGATCATTGCCTTAGGGATGAGCTTGCCTTGCCCGCTTCAGTATTTGCAGCTCTGCTTGTTCCTGCAACATCTTTTGCGCTAGCCATCTGCAAAAATAAAATAGAATAATAAGTTAGACCGCAGATTTTAATAAAATAAAACAATTCCCGAGATGGCTGCGAATACAGAGTTAGCTTTGAAAATAAAATTCTTCAGCATAAATTTCTAACTCTGTTGTACCCGAACCGAAATTTTTGCTTCATTAAGGCATTTTGCTTAAAATGGTCTAAACCTTGTAAAAATGGGGTCAAAACTCAGTTTTTGGGCAAATAAAGTATGGGCTTTTAGTCAGTGTGATGCCAGGAAGATACTGGCAAAATTTGAAAATTTTGAAAATTAGGGTTTCTGAAATCTATTTTTAGCTCGAAACCCTAAAAAATAGGAATTTGTCAAAATTGGCTGAAATTAATTTTGATTGGCTTATTTCACATCACAATCACAGTGTTGAAGTCAGTTTCAGTTAAAAGTCAGTTTAAGGCTGGTGGGTAGTTTTCACTTTTTCAGGAGAAAAGTTAGGATCTTCGAGGTCATCAATGGCAGTTGGCTAGTACCAAGTATCAATATCTAAGCCTGAAACTCAAAGAGGAACGCTCTACGATAAAAGATGTTGGAAATAATGCTTTTTGATGGAGGGGATTTTTAGATTGGCAAAAAGTGCTAAAATATTCTAAGTCTGGGAACTTTTCACTATGTAACGTAGTAGACACTTGCGCAATCAACGTGCAAATCAACTTTATAGTGTCCGTACATGTGAAAATGATGAAGTATAGTCATCCACACACCTTAGCAGTCACAACGCTTCGACATGGTCAACCGCAGGGATGGATACAGCGTTTGCAAAGCATAAAATGGTGAAAATCAATGAATTCAAAACAAATCCGCTCCCCTGTAGCCTAGGGGCGCCCTTCCATTTGAAGGTCAAGATTTGAGTGTTTTGGATAAAGGATACATTCATTATGTTCAGTTTTCAGTCAACTTTCCGATTAGCCATGAAGTAAGATTATCCGAGTTACAAAACTCCGGCAAACGAAGACAGAAGCAGAGGTTGCGAAGAGTGTTTTCATCAAGGAGGCAGTCTAGAGATGCAAATCCGCTCCCTTCTAGCCCAAGGGCGATTTTCTTTTTGAAGGCCCAGATCTAGATGCATGTGTGTTTTGATGGTTTCAGTCTTTGCAGAATTAGTTTCGCTTTTCAACGAGCTATCAAGCGAAAGCGTATCCAGTACAGAAATCCGGTTATCAGCGGTAGAAGTGGAAATTGCAAGCAAGATACATGTCAGATGAGGTTTCTAGAAATGCAAATCCGCTCCCCTGTAGCCCAGGGGCGATCCTGAATATGATTGGTTTGATGGATGAATTTGCAATTGAGGTCTTCCTGAGATCTCTTCCAGCTCAGTTCAGTTTTGCAGTGTATCCGTTCACAAGACGATCCGATGTTCTGAGTAACTATGACAGAGGTCCTACCGAGCACGTAAAACAGAGGATGGTGAAGCGTAGCTACACAAAGCTGCACAGCTGTAGGCTAGGGGCGATTCTCCTTTAGGCCTGCCAGACGGGGTTATTTGCAATTACAGTCTTCACAAGACTTGTGTGCAATTACTCAAGCTATCCAACGAGTCTAGCCGACAACCTCCCGGATTTGGCGAGTGCTCGTACGTGTGAGGTCAAGATGATAATGCTGTGAAGAAGAGCTGATTGAAGGCAGTTCAAAAAATGACTAAGTGTAAGAATATTATTTTCTTTGAAAAAGGCGATTTTCTTTTAGAGTCCTTAAAAGCAATTTTCTGGCTTTGTCATCTCCAAGAACATCTCTTGCAAGTTGACCAAACTGTACAGCAAGACAGGCGGCACGCGTATCGGAACATTCTAGTTCCCGGTATCAAGGGTCAAAGTATGGTGTTCAGATGAAAATCACACTTTCGTCACAATGGTGTTTGAGCTATCACAGAATAGGGGCACTCATTCTTTTGGGGTTCTTAAAACAATTTTCAGATCCCTCACATACAATCATTGGATGCAGAGTACTTCTAGTCACGCAATGAATCCATTATTTAGTCAGTGGAGTTCATTATTCACTGTCAGCAGCAGTTTGAAGCATCAAAAGGCAATATGAAGAAATGGCTAAGTCTGGAGTCAAAACATCAATTTAATCAGAGGCGCCTAATTTTCTAAGGTATCAAATGATGATTTTAGCAGTTGTTGCTCCTAGCAAACATTTCATCCTTGTCATACAAGCTTCGCGGTGGATATCTCAGCACGGTCGCAGGATCATTCAATCATCCGGAAATCAAAGTTGAACAGGGTCAGTTGTAACTTTGCAGTCAGCTACAAAATAGGAGATTCTCAAAAATCTCATAACTCTTGCAAATGGAAGCCTAAAAGATCAAAATTTGACTTTTTAGAATCAGGGAAGTGTGTTGAACACAGCAAGATGCTATTTTTGGCAAAAAATGAAAAAACATATTTTGCATGCAAAGCATTGAAAAGTGACGAATTTCTTCAAACATAGATATTGGCGCCATTTTTAGTTTTTTGCATGTTTTAAAATTAAGATATTATTTTTTTTAGTCTAAAGACTCAGAGATAGTGGCAGTTCAACTAGAGAGAAGCCAATCGAATTTCTTTTTTCTAAATTAGGGTTGCATTATGCATGCATGATGGTACGAATTGTTTATTTAAACAAGCATGGCGCCTTTCATCATTCACACAGCTTTGAAAGTTCGAATTTCTTCAAAGAGATTGGCAAATTTTCATCAAAGGATCAAGTTCGAAGGTGATAAAATATTCTTTTGCAGGTACAAGTTCAGATTCAGTATCAAATTCAAGGCAGAGTGGCAATTTTGACAGAAGAAGATAATAAATAAATTAAAAATTAAAAAATATCTTTCTTCTTCTCTATATTTCTTCCATCTTCTCGTTTTAAATTCTCTTGCATGTTCGAAGTGTTGGCAGATTTTGGCAAAACAAAATATTTGGGTTGATTCAAAAGAGCTTTCTCAGCAAAACCCATGTGCCAAAATTTTTCAGGAAAATTTGTTCCAGAACATCTGTTCTTGAAGCTTTAATTTTCTCAACCGAAATTCTTTTGCATGGCTGAGTAAAGGGTAAATTTTTGCATTTCTGACGTTCTGGGTTGTCTTAGAATCATTTTCTGGACAAAACCCATATCTCAGATTTTTTCGTAAAAATTCTCATCCGACAAGCTATTTTTAGCCTCAGCAGGCTATTTTTGGCTTTCCAGAAAAGTTGTCAGAATATAGCCGTGTGCACAGTCAACAGGCAAGTTTTTCAGAATGCAGTTCACTCAGCTCGAATTCAAGACCAAATCGGTTTTAACCCATGACTTCATCGGAACGGTTGATACAGATCTACATAAGGTGTTGCCAGAGGTAGTTTTGGATCCACTCAAAATCAGGGATTCAGTTATCAAGAATATTCAACAATCCGGGTTACTTGAGGCCGCTTCCATACCTATTTCGGTACATCGTGTGGAGTTTGTAATATCTTGCATCAAGCATTACAATTCCGCTACACGAGAGATACGGTCAATAGATGGACGTGTCATATGCAGTCTCAAACCCCTTGATATCGAGCGAAGTCTGGATATTCCTCAACATTCGGATGGGATGGTTATTTCCATGAGTCAGAGCAAGCAGGCATTCAATGCTGGACTAGATAAGTGTCAAAACAAGATAGCATCTGAGGTGGCTGAGAGCAGAGAGCATATTACTAGTGCACTCCGCTATATAAGAGACTTTGTGTCTCAATTACCATGTGTATATCAGCGTGTGGGTGGTGACTATGTTGAGCTTGCTGACATCCAGTTAGAGCTCCAAGCACTTATTCACGGTATTTTCAGTGGTGAGACCGTTGGCTGTAAGATGAATCAGCTTACAGCCATGTCAACATTGTTTGATGAGGCAATCAGGAGAAAGGGTGAGTTCCAGTGTCAGATGACTAATGGAGAAGACATGCTGCACAGACATAGGATTCTTCGTCAGAGCTTCAGTTCCCCAGATGGAGATGCAGTCAACAACCTCGTAGATGGGTTAATTTCTTAAGATCAGGGCCAGTAGACTTCAGTTAAAGGCGTCCCACCTTTTTCCAAGATAGACATTAGACACAGGAGTTAAACTCGAGGCTTCTTTCCGAGTTAACTGGTTTTTACACATTGCATGCCATGTCTTTCTTGGAAATATTTACAAACACTTGGAGTTTAGATTAGATCTTTCAGTCAACTGATGATAGCATTCCAGTTGACTTGCTTTCAATAAGGACGTGCATGTTGCACCTTGTCCATTTAGATTAGATGTTTTAGTTAACTGATGATAGTTTCCCAGTTAACTGTATAGTTTCATTCAATTAGGGTTTAGGAATAAGATCTTGCATGCATTGCAAGACTTTAGTTGACTCAAGGTGATTTTAGAGTTGCCTACACCTTGAAGTCTATAAATAAGAGCTTTAAGCTCATTTGTAATTGAACCTTTGCTTGATAGCATACATGTTGCGCCTATCTTGCCTGTAGTATTGCTATTATTGTATCTATTCAAAGAGTAATTGCTGTTATAATAAATTGTTGCGCCTACCTTGCCTTCATGTTATTGTCATGGTGTTTATTCGATCTTAGTTAAATGGGGTTGCTGGTTTGATCGTTATTGCATGCGTGTTGCGTCTATACAATCTACTATCCCAGTTGCTTACCTTTTGTTTTTGTTGATTATAAGCCTATTCAGAAGAGCAAATAGTTGCGCCTACCTTGCCTTCATGTTGCGAAACTGTACTCAAAGCTTATCGTATGATGTGTGTTATAGTAGACTCATTCAGCCAAGCAGATAGTTGCGCCTACCTTGCCTTCATGTTGTAAAGCTGTACCAGGTTTACCGTTCATTTGTTTGTTTTAATAAACTTCTTCCCGGATTAGCAAATAGTTGCGCCTACCTTGCCTTCATGTTGTGAGCCCGCACCTGGAGTTTATCGTACAATACATTCCTGCTCCATTTCCTCATGCTCTGTTTCTTGAGGAAATTGGATAGATATTAAAGAAGTTAGCTTAGTTGTAGTTACATGATCTGCGAAACCAGAAAATACTTAGCTGCAACGTTCTAGGTTTTCTTAACCTTGTGCCTCTACCAGCTGAGAACAAAAAGATAGGACATTAGTTTAGTTTTCTATTTTCATGCATTCCAACACAACGAGGGAACTTCCCCTCCTAATTTGAAGAGCACTCATTACGTAGTGTGCATAGCTGTCCATACAAACTTACACTCCAGAGGTGTTAGTTCTAACGCCAACAAACTCCAAACCTCAAACTATATAAAAATCTCTGAGCTTAGAGACAACTCTCAGCAACTGCACTTTTGACTGGTGAAGAAAAATCGCAGCAAGCTAATAACTTTCAGCAATGTAGCTAATTTCTCCAGCACAAATAGTTCGAACCTTGACTTCACTTTGTCAACTTCAGCTTTTAACTTCAGCAGTTACAGGAATAAAGAGTTGCTAGCAATATGAAATTTCGACTTCCTCAACTTCTAAACGTTTAAACTTCTTCAGCACTTCGACTTTCAGCAGCTTGAAAATAAAGGTCTCCAGAGAAAAGAAATCTTCTGCAACTTCAGAAATCCGCAACCACTCCAACAACTTGGGAATAAAATCTCAGCAATTTGCGTATTAAATTCTCCAGCAACTTCGTACTTAGAAAATAAAACTCAAGCTCACTTTCAGCAACCTCGAAAAAGACTTCAATCTCTCACAAAATTCCTCACTTCAACAATTCCAAGCACTTTGAAATGTGTGAAGAAATGAGAGAAATGGGGTTGTTTAAATAACTCTTCATGAAGAATCCTGCCAAGTAGTGCTGGAGCTATTTTTAGCACCTTCATCAATTCACCACTCTCTTCATTCAGAATCTTCTAATTCAAGCGCAATAGTGGGCTAGTCGTCGGCCAGTCATTATGGCAGTTGCCATTAATGAGGATTCCTTCCTTGCAAAATTCGAATTTTTCCTCTAGTCTGCCAGTTTACTCTCAGTAATTTAACAACTCGCGAGAAAATCACTTGACTTGATTGAAAATTCCATTTTAAAATCCTCACAGTGTTTAATTAAATTCAATTCGAAAAATTCATGGGAGTTGCAAATTCATTTCCAACCTGTTAAAATGTCTGTCATTTAAATCTTCAATTCCATGAAATTTGCCTTAGACATTTTAAATCTTCTCTTCAAAATATTCAACTCCGTTGATCTGAAACCACTTGCTTGCTCGAAATAATCCATCCTCTAAGATTTAAATTCTGTCAGGAAAATAATCTAGGCAAAACAGATCCCCTCTGAAAATATTAAAACTTTCCTTAGAAAAATAATTTAAAACTCTATCAACTCATGGGTGCATTTTAAAGAGGTTCGTTTAATTTTCCATTTGACCCATGGAAAATATTCATCAATTGTTTCCACCTTGAAAATAAAATTTCATTACTCAGCTCACTTCATTTAAATGCCTTTGGAAAATTTAAAATTCATCCATATCAAGGGCGCATTTTCCTTAGTGAAATTTTATTCCACTTAAAAAATTTCTCGACATTTTCCCCCCTTTTGATATTTTATTTTATTCCATTTTAAATTCCCATGCCTTAGGAATTTCTTACTCTCACTTCACACTTTGGGCGCATTTTAGACTGTGGGCTTCCATGTCCAACACTTAGGCGTGTTTTATCCTCCAGCAACCTTGGGCGCATTTTCACTTGCTTGCTTCTATCTTCATCATGGGCGCATTTGGGGTGCCATGCTTTTACTTTTAACACTTAAAAACTTTCCACTTCATTTCTAGCTTGGGCGCATTTGGCGTGGCAAGCTTTTTATTTTAAATGCTTAAGGCATATTTTCTTACCACCATTCATCTCTTGACTTGGGCGTGTGTGAGACTCCTTGTTTTTCCTTCCAACGCCTTAGTTTATTTTGCCAACATCTCCACACTTGTTGGGCGCGTCTAGCCCCTTCTACTTCCATCCTCAATGCCTTAGGCGTTTAAGCCTCCTCCAATTAGCTTAGGCGCATTTGGGGTGGCAAGCTTTTATTTTTGACTTAGACGTTATTCACTCTTCAGCAGCCTTGGGCGCATATTGGAGGTGGTGATTCCATGTTGGGGGCGCAAATGGCATGGGTAACTTACACTTCATGCCTTAAGCGTTTTTTTTAACATTTTCACTTGAGATGGGCGCATTTCGGCAGTGGAGCTCTCACTTGAGGGCGCATTTCACAGTGGCTGCTTATATATTTTGCCTTAGAAGAATTCTGCTTTCTTTCTTAGAGGTGGGCACATTTGTATATGAGAGCTTTCATTTGAGGGCGCCTTTGGAGGTAGCCACTTTCATTTTCACACTTAGGCGTTTTCAACTCCTTACTTACCTTGGCCGCAAATTAGAGGGCTTGCTTTTATTTTTACCATAGGCGCATTTCATAGCCTCAACTTTCATTTCCAATGCCTTAGAATAATTTTGAAGGCACTTCCTCGAGGTGGGCGCATTTCACATAGTGAGGTTTCATGTGAGGGTGCATATGAGAGGGTGAGCTTTCACTTTCTCTTGAGGGCGCAAATAGGGGTGGCCACTTTTGTTTCATGCCTTAGAAACATTTCACTTAACCACTCCTTCCCTTGGCGCATTTTGACATGCTTACTTTCATTTAAAGTGGGCGCCTTTTAGAGGTGTAGCTTCCATTTTGATACTTAGACTATTTTGGAGTCTGATTAAGGTGGGTGCATTTCACTAGGGGAACTTCCATTTTTGCCCTAGAAAATTTTCAAGTGATCACCTTTAATGTGGGCGCAAATTAACCCATGGGCTTTCGTTTTTAACACTTAGAGAATTTTAACTTCATCACTCCTCTTCTTGGGCGCATTTTACTCTTGAAGCTTCCATTTCAATGACTTAGAAAATTTCATGCCTCTGTCTGCCCTCCACCTTCACATCCTATTTTTAGCAAGCCCTTTGCTATTTTTAGTAAGCCCTTTGATTTTCAACTTCCATAGCTCCGTTTTGCCAGAAAATTTCACCATATGATACCCTTCGCCTTGTGATCTTGTTTTTGCCTGTCCCAAATGTCAACCTGCTATTTATAGCCACCTGCTATTTATAGTAAGTTCCAAAGTCGTCTGACTTCTGTAGCTCCATTTGACTTGAAACTTGCTATGCCTGATCCTGATAACTTGAGTGCTCTGTTCATACCCATCTCGGGTGCAAACCTGCTATTTATAGCCCTGAGATGACTTACTAAAAATAGTGAGTTTTCCGATTTCATTCAAATTTTGCTAATAGGTTGCTTGGATGATGCTGATATCGGTGGGGTACTTCATTCTGACAATTTCTGGATTTTACCCCCTATAAAAGTGGAAACCCTAATTTGACTTGCATGTATCCTGAACGATCTTCGTTTCACTTTGTTTCTTCTGCATGTCATTCTGCTTGCTGAACTGGAGTGTCGGGCTGCTGTCTGAGTGTACCTGCCAAAAATAGAAACTGTCTGGAAAGTGATCAATTCACTGCCGGATGATTCTGCATGTCATATTGCCTGTGGGATCTCAAGAAACCCAGAAAACTGGTCTGCATGCGGGCACTAGCTAAAAATAGTAAGTCCTCAAAACTTGATCCTCTTTGCTTGCATGTCACACCGCTGCGAAGCTCTCGAAAAACCCAGAAGGAATATCCGGACATGCGTTGAAAAACTCTGCATGCAAACCCCAAAAATGGCTCTTGAAGCCTGAACTGCCAAAAATAGCAAGTTGTCCAAATTTGTTCAAATTTCTCGTGTAGGCACTCTGAAGCTGCCTGAATGTGATGGAATAGTCAGAATTCCAAAATCCTGATGAAACGATCCCAGATTGTGCACTTACTAAAAATAGTAAGTGGTCAGAATTCAATAAAATTTCAGTGGGACTCTGTTGGAAGCCTCGTGATTGCTGTAGTAAGCTCAAATTCCAATTTGATAACTCAGTTTGACCTTTAAAAAGCCTGGATGATAGAAAACCCTAATTTCACTGACTTAACCAATATTTCAACCTAGGTCAAACGATGGGACATCCCCGAAAAGACGAAAGACCAAAGAGAGAGAGAAAGACGCAAAGCCAAAAGACCAGAATGGAGCAAAAATTAGGGGGTCCCTATTTGAATGGGGTGATGTGTGAAAAAGGTCACAACAGGTTGGTTAACAAGAGCTACAGAATACTCAGATGTATAGATTTATCATTTTAATCTAAAAATGTTGCATTTTTATAAGATCTTGAGAGAGTTGTTTTCTGTAAATAATTTACAGCCTCTCAGGAAAAGGTGATAATTTGATAACCAACACAGAAAACAACAAAGACATGGGTTAGTTAAATATTTTCCATGGATAGAGATAAAATTATCAGACAGCCTGAGTATGCACTAAGCATTGCCCCCACATCCATGATTCGGCAGAGGTTGAGGTCTTTGCCAGGGAATAGTTGCTGGCACCTATATAGTTCAAGTCATTCGAATCATAATAATGAGAAATGTTGTTAGGTTCAGCTATTATCAGATATAGAGAGAATGTGACATCTAATTGGAATGACGGATTAAGTTAGATTCATAACATCTACAGTTGATAGGCACAAGGTAGCCTCCAACAATTTTCTATAGAGTTTGGTCCTTGGTTCAAGATTTGAAAACACTACTTATTTATAGTCATGCATTTGCTAGTTATTTGTGGTACATGTCTTATTTAACCAGTGGTTTACAATTTGATTGAAGAATCCATTATACTTTTTAACTTGTGCTTCTTGGATAACATCTTAAAAGCTAAAACTGTATCCGACATGATTAATAGAGTTCTTCTTGCTCATGATGAAAATGACCTGAGTATTTCCACAATTTACCCAGGAAACGTTACCTACACTGATGTATGGTAAATCCTCTACTTGAAAAAGATTTAAAAAACATCCTAACTATAACTTATTCTTAAAACACAAAAACAATCTGAATTCAAGATTGACTAGAAGTGCTCATGGATCTTTGTTAACTGCAGCCAAATATAACAAGTGCCAAAATAAGTCAAAAAACACTTTACTACTATTCATTACTCCCAAAATTTAATTGTTTTTAGAACATTCCATAAAATAAGAAAGGTTCACAAAAAATCTGTTCTTGAAAATTACAACATGGCTAAATATTGACAGCTTAATGACCCCTGCAAACCTACAGTTATGCCTTAACAAAGGTGATAGTCAAGGCAATTATTGAGATTTTAAAATAAAAATTCTTAAGATACTGCAAGACACTAAAGTACCACCCCATTTTATATTATAGCAAAAAGATTAAATATTTAAAAACTCAGTAAGATGGCAGACCAAGGAGGAGATATGTAAACAACTTCCGAACGAGTAACTTTTTCTAATTAATCTAGGTGAAGAAAATATAAATGAATGTGAATTCCTAATCTAAGTACTGTATGGAAGTTTTGAGGGATAGATGAGCCTACCCATAACAGGTGTTGAAATGAACATAAGACTATTAATTATCACATAGCCACCCTAAATAGGAGTCTGTATTGCACATTTGCTCTATAAAATGTAATCTAGAGAAACATGAAATGTCAAAACGTGAATATTAAAAGAGGAAAGCTAATGAATCTCCTGAACTGCCAAAGTGGTTATTAAGTTGCAAATTCAGAACAAAATTAAAATAATTGTATGGTGAAATCGTGACTACTTGCTGCTTTGTGATAGGCAGATTATAGCTACAATTTTAAAGAGATGTTTAATAGAGCAAGAGAGAATGAAAAATCTGAGGTGCAAAACAGACTACTGTAGGGTCCAGACTATACAGTTTAAGAAGCCCTCACAGAAATGTTCAAAGATTATAAAATATTGCCATTATTACTGCAGGAATAATTTTTCAACTAGCTTCTCTCAAAACAGAAATTCTATCTAGGATGCATCTTGGAAAAATTCCCTTATTTAGAACCTATCATGCTTGCATCATAATTTCATACATGAAAATATACCCATGGAAGACTTGCATTCTTGCTGACATCTACATTATTTGTGTGAGTGCAGGAAGCTATTTTACAGCTTAGCTTCTTGCACTCACACAGGAAAAAGCATGAATACAACTCACAGCAAAATCTTTTGGCATCAAAAGTACATTCCGCTCAAGAAGCCTTTCATATACATCACGAGCAGAATGTCCAACTGCAAGAACAACAGCATCAGATCCCAACTTTTGTGTATTAGTGTGGTTATTGCCTCCTGCATCAGAAACCTGAACTCCTATAGCTTGTTCTCTTCTCACCAGGAGGTCATCCATTCGAGTTCCAAACATTATTTGAACCTGCATGGATTAATTGTTGTCTCTTAACCATCAACAATGTCAAAACAATCATATGCTGAAAAAGATTCATAACTTAATCATACGATTGTACATTTTCCTTAAGGCTAAGCTTGCAAAACGTACTCCCAATTCTTGTAAATGTCGCCGAAAATTGAGTAGAATGCGTATCAATCTGTCAGTTCCCAAGTGTGGTTTCCCATCGATCAAGATGCATGCTGGGGCTCCAAAATGAACAAGAGTTTTTAACACCTAAAACAACAGCCCAATCAAACTATCATTCTTAAAAAGTAATCCTGCCAAAACTGGATAGTACATTTTGTATAAATATTATCATATATATAGAAGAAAACAATCCCTACACATATCAAAGAAACATATACATGTTGTGGTAGATTTCCATTTCCAACAGCACAATAAACCTAGCCCTGAATAATATTAAAACTAAACTTTAAAGCTAATCAACAATGTAACAAATGTTTAGGCCTTACACAAAATTTGAGACGTGCTCATTCTGCTATCAGGGCTGGGGCTCATACTAAATCACATACATCTTTAAAGCTCGTTCCTTCTTCTATTGGAGATCACAGTAAATTTAACACATTTACCATATAATATAAATTATTTTCCATATGAAAGCCTAATGTCAAACACTTTAGTTCGAAACCCACAACATGAAAGCAAAAGAATACAGTATTGCAGAGACACTGGTCTCTCTAGACAATGCAGACATCTTTTCTTTTCTCTTCTCTAACCCTGCTCAAGACTCTTTACTACTGCTGGCAGTTGCCAAAAGAACCATTGCAAATTGAAATTAGAGAACTGAAGACTAATGGTGAATGTTTACATTCATGCAGACCATTTCCTCACAATCAGTGTTATTCTAGGACCCTTCAGACTCCATAAACAACTCCATCTTCCACCTCAGTACATCACTCATCAGCTACATTGCCCAAGTAGCCAGGCCATGGTATCTCCACATCAGGATACCTCTATGGACTGAAGAACATCCCCATATGGTCATGGGTTGCAAGAATGCATTATCCAGGGTTCCTATCAGCTTCCAGGCCATGCTATTGCTGACATCATCAGGAATTTACCCAGGAAGCCCCCTTGCATTACATTAGCTTTGCCACTTGGTTAAAGCCTGAACCGGCAATCAACTTGTTTCTCTTTTAGTGAAATTTGTCATTACATGGTTGTTTCTAGTCATTTCCACTCAGGTCAGATCTCTAGTGCAATTGTGTATGAAGTTTTTGGATTCATTTCAGATTATAAATCCCCATTGAAAAACCTTGTGCTCCCTTGAAAGCTAAAAGAGAAGTAATCAACTCTAACTTCTCTTTGCTTGGAAATTTCCCCTCAAGACCAACCTGCATGCAAATACTTTTGCTCTCCTCTGCATGTGGATCTGATCTTCCACTGCAATATTGTATCCTAGGTCAATTTTGCCTGGGAAATTGATGAGAAGTCCTCTATTGAGGCAAAATTTTGTCCATGTATTGTTCACTCAACATGGACAGTTCAAAAAGCTTGAAGTTCTCTACATGCATCTGAATACATATGCATATGTGAGTGCAGCTTGAGCTTGAATGCATAGTCCCAAACCTGTTGCTCCATGTTAATTGCCGAGTGCAATGGCCTTAAGCTTCCTCACTTGTCCCTAAAGCCTACCCTCACTCAAGTAAACTCAGATAATGCCTCCAACCTTAAAATTCAGCCCCACTCTATGTTGGTCATAATATGCTTTGTACTTGAGTTGGGACTTCACAAATTGTTCTTACACTCTTTGGCATATCAATCAGATCCTTTCAATGTTCTTGATAACCTACATGGCTTTTGACCTAGCAAGCTTAACCATACAAGAGGTATCGTGTGGTTCATACATAACATCAAATGAATTTGAGGAAGATAGACAAAACAAGTCTCAAATGGAGATATACAATGGAATCGTGGACAACCCTCTTTCTTGAGTGCTGAATGTAGGCCAAGCATTAATCCCAAATATTGAACTCCCCAGCTTTTCTGCCTCAAAATCTGCACCAATGTTGAGTTCCTCCATCTATGTGTAAATGGAATGCTACAACTTAGTGTCCATCTTCCCCTAGCTTTAATCCAAAACATGCCAAAGAATTTGGCATCTCCGTTGCAAACTATGGACTTGGGCAACCCAAAGTTCATTCACATGTATGAAAAAAACATTTTTTGTGGCTTATCTATATAGAGAAACATTGCACTGCCAATAAGTATAGCTAGCTTGCCAAACACAGTTGCAAAACTCGTCCGGTACTCACAAAACTTGTGAGTACTTGCAAACCAAATAGCCCAACAAGTTACTCGCCAACAGGTTTTTGTAAAACTCATGGTAATTTTTACTTGAAAAACATGCAAGTTGATAGGAAAAATCATGATTTTTGTGTTAAAAACTCATCCAAATCCATATAAAATCCTTTTCTTGCCCTGCAATAAAAAAAACATGATTTTCACTTCAATTTTGCCTCTGTCCAACACATGACTGGCGATTTAGGGCACACGATAGCTGTGCAATTTGGGATGTGATTTAAAACGTGAATCACAAGTTTTCCTTATTACTTTATTTTTATATTCTCTATGTATTATCAGATGCTGTTATGATGCACATATTTTTTCAACTTTTTATTCATGAAACAAAGTTAGTTTGCTAGGATCTTTTTTTTTTCTTAATTATTTTTAAGCTAGACATATTGCATTTATTCTAGATGTGAATTATATAAATGATGCATTATCCAAACTTAAAGTACCATAATTAGTTATGAAACTATACAAAAAATAGCAAATGCTTATATGCCATGAATATATAATGTCACGAAAATGACCAAGCTATTGAGCCAAAAAAAAAGATCTTAGCAAACTTTGTTCCAAAAAGAAAAAAAATCTCATTTTTTTGGCTTCAAATCAGAAATTTTATTAAAAAGAATTGCAAGTTCAAACGACCTGTACGATTTTTTTTCCACAGTTTATCATCCATTGATTCCTTTCTATTATGGAGTCTGAAAGTTTGGAATTTTCATAGTTATTATTCAATCATGCAAGTCGTTTAAACTTGTAATATGAAATTATGAATGAAATATTAATTAAACGGCCTGCAAATTCAAATTTTTATGATTATAACAATGAAAATTCAAGCCTAAAGGTAATTTAAACTTGCAATATGAACAAAATTACATTTAAATGACCTGCATGCTTAAGTTTTCACAATTATAATTGTGAAAATTCAAACCTGCAAGTCACTTAAATTTGCAATATGAACAAAATTTTAAAAAAATCATATAATTTTCAGTCTCCACAATCAACATTCTATTAAATGATCTACAAGCTTGAATTTTCACAATTATAACTGTGAAAACTCAAACCTTCAAGTCATTTAAACTTGCAATATGAAGAAAATTTTATTTAAAATATTAAACAGCCTACATACTTGAATTTTCATAATTATAAATGTGAAAATTCAAGCTTGCAAGTCATTTAAATTTGCGGTACAAACTAAATTTAAAAATTTATATAATTTTCCACAACCAACATTCTATTGAATCATTAATCTCTGAAATTTTTTATGCAACACTTTTTATTTTTATTTTTGAAGTTTAGGCTGCTTATTATAGTATTACTAATTTTTTCATGTTGTCTCCTTTTTGCTAGGTTTCATTTTTATTTTTCTGAAAGAAATATGGCTTTCGAAAATAGAACTTGTGGCCAACCAAGGGATCCTTGCTGCAAACATGGGACACCAAGTGTAGCACAAGGAGAGGTTATTTATACCCTATAATGAGACTACCAAAAAAAAATGGCCAAATACTTGCTCTAGTTATGATTTGTAGTTTATTGGCATTTCATCAAACATTTTGCATACTGTTGTACCCCAAATTAAATTTTTTGCTACACTTAGGCATTTTGAAGAAATTAGTCAAAATCTTGTTAAATCTGTCAAAAACGTCAAACTTGGGGTTTGTATGTCTTGCATGGGGGTCAATAACTTGAAATTTCCAAAATCTTACAATCTGGGTTGGTTCAAAACGTCTAAATCAACAAAACCCAGATTTCAGTTTTTCAACCCTAAATTTTAGGAAAATTTCTATTTTTAGCAGTTTTCTAAAAATAGAAACTTTTTTTGGGTTTCTTTCAAAACGAATACTGGCAAAATTTTCTAAAAATAGAAAGTTTGTCTTCTAGGGTTAAGACTGATTTTGATTGGCTCAAAATACTTCCTCATCAGGTTGGTGCAATCAGAATCACAAATAGATCAATTTTTCCCTAGTGGATCTATTCTGCTTTTTCAAAAGCTTTTTTTGGAGATCCAAGGTCATCAATGGAGGTCAGTCAGCTGCTAGGTACCAAAATCCGAGATTCAAACATTGAACAAAAGCTATCAATGATGAATGTGCACGAGAAACGGAGAATGGAGAGAGGAAGTTGAAAAAGTTGAAAATGCAAAATTTTGGTTAACACTAGAGACACCAGGTGCCCCTTCTCAATTTGGGCACCCAAACCTTCATACCTTAGAAAATTTTCTATTTCCGACAGCCAGACTAAGGGAGGCACGTCAAACGAGGAAGAATTTTGAAAATTTCAAAAAAGTTTATACACTGCCAACCATGGGAGCCCCTAGAGAAGAAAGGCGCCCAACTTTTTAGAGGATCAGATAATGGAATCAGAAGTTCACCCTCCTAGGCAATGTTGTTCAGGATCTTCTCAGCTTTGCAGTTAGCCCGACAGCATAGTCATCCGGAATCGAAGATCGAACATAAGACATGATAAGAGGTGTTCAAACTCTAAAGGTGAAAACAAAAAAAAAAATTGGCTAAGTCTGGTGAAGCTAGGCACCCCAAAAGGAGAAGGGCGCCCAAGTTTTTAAGGTGTCAAATGAATGAATTTGCAGAAGATGCCTCCAACGTAACTTCATAAGATTTGATCAAGCTTTCCAACGCAATCATCAGCATGTTCATCGGAGCTAGTAGTCGTCAGATATCAGAGACTGAACAGAGGAGAAAAAGTGAGTAAAGCTGCAGAAGTTGGGAGCAATGATGAAAACCTCAGAATAAAACCTAACTCTGGAGAAGTTAGGCGCCTGCAGTGGGTTTAGAGGCCTCAAATGGCAGTTTCAAGAAACACAGTATCCAAGAGACTCCTTCCAGGATCTTCTCAGCTATCCAGTGAACCTGACAGCCAGTCGATCTGATCAGTATAACTCCCGAAATCATGAATTCACCTGAAGGTCAGAATACAAGCAAGAACTAAAAGCTCATAAAAATGGCTTAACACCGGTAAAGATGGGCGCCCCTGGAGGAGATAGGCACCCGACATTTTGAAGGGTCAAATGAAGTTTACATCAGAAGTTGTCTCCAAACAAACCTTGTCAGATTCGATCAGGCTCCGCGGTGAAACATTTAGCTCGTCCATCCGATCAATCTGGAAGCAGGGAGACAGGATCAAACAGAGGATGAAAATTGAGTAAAAGTTCAAAATGATGAAAAAACGGCTAAGTCTGGAAGAGTTAAGCACCTCAAGCCAAGAAGGGAGCCCTATCTCTCTTGCCTTAGTAAAATATTTGAAATTTTAAAAAATTGAAGATGAAGGAAAACATCTAAGTTCATTGCACAGACTCAGATTACGGTTTAGAGGAATTAGGGAAAAGAAAAGTTGTTTCTCACAAGACAAAGCTTATTTAAGGCACCTTTGTGTTTCATTTTTCATATTTTTCATTTTTCATATTTAAGGAGAAATAGAGCAGCAACTTCAAACCTTTCTTTTCAAGATTCAAGAACTTAAACTTGCTGGTTTTTCATGAATTTTCAAATCAGCACATAAGAAGGCTTGTTTTTTCACGTTTTTTCATCCTAAACATCAAATCTTTGAGGGAAGTTATTGTTTTCAATTTTAAGCAAGTTGGGTTATACTGGTTCTATCTTCTAGATAATTTTTGGAGAATTTTCTCAAGGTTGCAACAGCTACTTTTTCTTCGCATGTCAGAGAAAACTTCAAAACATTCAACTTCTAATCTTCTGGGTACATCTTAAACATTCTTCTAGACAAAACCCATATCATAGCTTTTTCAGAGGAATTTCAAGTGGCTGTTTTTTCGATCAGACCTCAAGGTTTTCAACATCTAAGCAACTGGGTTCATCCAAACTGTGCCTATGAACAATACCCAGATGCCAATTTTTTCTGCTTTTTTCGGAGAAAATTAGGGTTTGCTGCTTTTTCAGTCTACACTCAAAATTTTCAAAAACAAACGATCTGGGTTGGCTTGTGATGAAATTATGAAGAAAACCCATATCTCAGAATTTTTTTGAAAATTTTCATCCATTTAACGAAGAAAATCAGCAAGCTAAAAATAGAAAGTTGTGCAAAACTTGTCAGAACATAGGCGAGTTCACAGTCAATCTTCGAGTTTTGCAAAATGGAGTACACTCCCACTGAGTTTAAGACTAAATCAGCACTATACCATGACTTCATTGAAACAGCTGAAACTGACTTATACCACATCAAGCCAGGATTCAATCTACATGCTTTGGAAGATGCAGGCAATGTCACCATCAGGCACCTTGGCCATTCAGGTCTTCTTGCAGCAGCATCCATCCCCTTTTCAGTTCAAAGCTTAGTGTTGTACCCAAACCAAATTTTTTGCTTCATTAAGGCATTTTTCTTAAAATGGTCTAAACCTTGTAAAAATGGGGTCAAAACTCAGTTTTTGGGCAAATCAAGTAGGGCTTTTGGTCAGTATGATATTAGGAATATATTGGCAAATTTTGAAAATTTTGAAAATTAGGGTTTCCGAACCCTGTTTTTAGGTCAAAACCCTAAAAAATAGGAACTTGTCAGAATTGGCTGAAATTAATTTTGATTGGCTTATTTCACATCACGATCACAGTGGTGAAGTCAATTTCAGTTAAAAGTCAATTTAAGCCTGGTGGGCAGTTTTCAAATTTTCAGGAGAAAAGTTAGGACCTTTGAGGTCGTCAATGGCAGTTGGTCAGTACTAGGTATCAAAATCTAAGCCTGAAACTCAAAGCAGAACATTCTATGATGAAAGATGCTGAAAAAGATGCTTCTTGACGGAGGGGATTTTCAAATGGCGAAAAGTGCTTAAAATATTCTAAGTCTAGGAACACTTTCACTATGTAACGTAGTAGACACTTGCGTAATCAACGTGCAAATCAACTTTATAGTGTCCGTCCATGTGAAAATGGTGAAGTATAGTCATACACACACCTCGACAGCCGTACTGTTTCTACATGGATAACTCAGTAGCTGATATGGTGTTCGTAGAGTGCGAAATGATGGAAAACATGAAATTCAGAGCAAATCTACGCCTCTACAAGCCAGGGGCGCCCTTCTTTTTGGAGGTCAAGATTCAGCTGCTTTGGGTTGCAAATACATTCATTCTCTTCGGTTTTCAATCAGCTTTTTCACTAGCTATGGAGCAAGTCCGTCTGAATTGCAGAACTCCGACAAATGAAGGCAGAGGCAAAAGTTACGAGGAGTATACACATCATGGAGGCAGATAAAGTATGCAAATCTGCGAACCTGTAGCCCAGGGGCGCCCTTCTTTTTGGAGGCTCACATCTTGTTGCATGTGTTTGCAAATAGGTTCAATCTCTTCAAAATCGGCCCAACTTTCCGAGGAGCTATCAAGCGAAGACGTACATGGTGCAGAACTCTGGCAATCGAGGTCAGAAGCTAAGGATACGAGGAGAAGGCATGTCACAAAGGCTGTCATGTTCATGGTTTTTGCACCTTTGTAGCTCAGGGGCGCCCTTGAATTTAACCTCTCAGATGGATGAATTTGCAGATGGGGTCTTCCTAAGATCTTTTCTAATCTTGTCCAGCTTCGCAACGCATCAGTCTGTAAGCTGATCCGATATTCCGAGTGACCGTGACAGAGGTTCTACCGAGCACGTGAATCAGATGGTGGAGAAATGTAGTACACACCTGCACCTCTATAGGCCAGGGGCGCCCAGCCTTTAGGCCTGCCAGATGGGGTTTTCAGCATTCATAGTCTTCACCAGACTTGTGCGCAACTACTCCAGCTATCCAACGAGTCTAGCCGTCAGCCTCCGAGATTTGGCGAACGCTTGTATGTGTGAGGTCAATGTAGAATGCTGAAAAGTGAAAGCAAGTGGAAAAATGGGTATGGGTTTTACACATTGCCTTGAAAAAGGTGCCCTTCTTTGGGAGGCATTAAATGCAGTTTGTTTGTTCCGTTACTCCTAGAAACATCTCTTCCAAGTTGTTCCATCTACGCAACAAGCCTGTCAACACGCAGATCGGAGTAATCCAGCTCCCGGTAGCAAGGGTCAAAGTAGGGCACTTGATTGAAATTGACAAAATGCAAAATCATGTTAATTTCAATTTCTGCTCCTCAGCAAGCCAGGGGCGCCCTTACATCTAGAGGTCTTAATTCAACATTCAGGCCTTGCATATGCAGTCATCAGGTGCGTAATTCTTCCAGCTACATTATGGATCCAGCATCCAGTTGACAAGAGTCATCGTTCGCCTGCAATGGCAGATTGAAGTGTCAAATGGCAAATTAGGAAAATGGCTAAGTATGGAATTTCTTATGAAATTTCATATCTCCTTGAAAAAGGCGCCCTTCATTTTGAGGCACTTGATTTCGTTTTCTGAGGTCACAACTCCCAGCAGGCATTTCAGGTTATGCAATGAATCATTCAGCTCAACTCCAGCATCACCCGAGCACTCAGAAATCAGGGTTCAACAGAGGTTGCTGTCACGTTTTCAACGAGCTACAAAGTAGGAAGTTAGCAAAAAATCTCAACTTTTGGAGATGGATGCCTAGAAAGTCAAAGTTTAACTTTTTGGATTAAGAAAAATATTTTAAGGCGACCTTGAAGGAGAGATTTCAGTTAACTGATTAAAATAATATTAATTTTTCAGTTCTCGCACGTCAGTTGTGCAAAGGGTGAATTTCTTCAATATTTTTAATATTGGCACCTATTTTGAGACTCATTGAGTTTTGCATGCCGAGTTGAACTGAATATTTTAATATTTTAATATCTTTTGAGACTTCAAGTTAGTTTTTGTTGCCTGAAGTGGGGTCCAATCAGATGACTTCTTTTGAAATAGAGGTTTCTACTTTCAGTTGGCACCATAAAGCTTAAATTCTTTGTTACTTGCATTTAGGCGTTCATTTCTCTTGTAACAGGTTGAGTGCAAATGAGTTTTCCCTTGTGCGAGCATCATTTAAAGGCACCGCGAGAATTATTTTTCAGAATTCCTTGCAAATACGGGTCCAGAATAATCAGCAACCTTCAGACAAACATAGGCAAATTTCTACAAAAGCAGAGAAAACAAACAAACAAAAAACTTCTATCTGTTGTCTTAATTCTTCTATTCTCATCTTAGGTATTCTTCGCATGTCCAAGAATTTGGCAACTTTTGACAGTTTTAATCATCTGGGTTGGTTGTGCATTACTTTCTCTACAAAACCCATGTGTTAGAATTTTTCAGGAAAAGTTTCCTCGAAGCTTCAATTCTTGAAGTTTTGCTTTTCTCAACTGAAATTCCTTTGCATGGTGGAGTAAAGGTGAATATTTTTCAGAACGGAGGATCTGGGTTTGCTTAGAAACATCTTCTACACAAACCCATGCTCCCGATTTTTCCAGGAAAATCTGTCCCCGCAACCCCTGCTGCCCCTAGTTATTTTTTCGGGAAAGCCTTTGCATGTCAAGCTAAACAACACTTTTTCACATTTCTGACGTTGTGGGTTGTCTTAGAAACATTTTCCAGACAAAACCCACGTCTCAGAGTTTTTTGTGAAAATTGTTCTTCGACAGGGTATTTTTAGCCTCATCAGGTGACATTTTTGGCTTTTCGAAGAAGTCAGAATATAGTCGTGTTCACAGTCAACAGGTGAGTTTTTTAGAGTGCAGTTCACGCAAACTGAATTCAAAACCAAATCGGTCTTAATTCATGATTTCATCAGAAAAGCTGACACCGATTTGTATCAAGCGCATCTGAAAGGTTGGCAAGCATAGTCACTCAAGTCCCGATGGTTTCACGCTTCGTATAGCTGATTGTCTTCCAAGACCGGTATAGAGGGTTGATATTGTTGGAATTTTGCGTGTGCGGCAAGTTCGTTTGCATTTCTCACAACCAGAGGGTTCGCAGTCAAACTTCGCGGTAGAGAAAAGCGTGAAAAACGTGAGAAGCGTCAAGCTGCAGAAGAAATAGTGGCCATCACTTCAATTACAGAGCCGCCAGAGTTACCAGTCAGTGAAGTGCCAGTTTAAGTGTGCAGAGATTTCCAGGTTTGCTTGAGTTGGTGACAAGCAGCGAATTGCCAGTTAAGACATATGACAACCTTTAGATGGTGATGCAGTCAACAACCTCGTGGAGGGGTTACTTGCTCGAGATTAGAGCCAGTAGACTGCAGTTCCCACCTTTCAGGATAGACCTCAGTCACAACATTTAACTCGACGCTTCTTTCCGAGTTAACTCGCTATCATGCATCTCACGCATGTCTATCTTGGAAGTATCTATGTTCACTTGGAGTTTCATTTAGGATTTACGTTAACTGATGGTAGTATTCCAGTTAACTTGCTTTCAATAAGGACGTGCATGCTTGCACATTGTCCATTTAGATTAGATGTACCGGTTAACTGATTGTAGCTTTCCAGTTAACTGTATAGTTTTCTTTATTAGGGTTTAGGACTAAAGATCTCACATGTTGCGAGACTCTAAGTTGACTCAAGGTGATTTTAGGGTTGCCTACACCTTTGATGTCTATAAATAAGAGCTTTCAGCTCATTAGTAATTAACTTTTGCTTGTCATAGAGAATCGTTGCGCTGTCGGCAACATCCCTATTCTCAAGATTGGTTCACCCTTGTAAATTAGGACTTTTGCATGAGAGAGCAATATATGTTGTGCCCACCTTGCTTGTAATATTGCCTTTTTGTATTTGTTCACGAGTATTTGTTATGATGATGAATTATAATGCCACTTGGGTTTCATGCAGTTGTTATGATCAATGCTCATCTTAGTTAAATGGGGTTGCTGGTTTGATCATTGTTGTATGCGTGTCCCGTCTATGCAATACACTGTCCCAGTTGCTTACCTTGTGTTTTGTGTTAAATAAGCCTATTCAGATTGAGGAAATCGTTGTGCCACCTTGCCTTCAAGTTTAGAATCTGTACCTAAAGCTTATCGTGTGATGTGTGTGTCAATAAATTTATTCAGCCAAGCACATAGTTGTGCCACCTTGCCTTCACAATGTGAATCTATACTTAGTTTATCGTATATATGTTTGTTTTAATAAACTTCTACCCAGCCAAGCAAATAGTTGTGCCACCTTGCCTTCACGTTGTGAATCTTACCTGAAGTTTATCGTATAATCACATTCCCGCTCCATTTCATCATGCTTTGTTTGCCTGAGGAAACTGGATAGATTTAAAGTAGTTAGTTTAGTTGTAGTTAGGGATCTGCGAAACCAGAAAATCCTTAGCTGCAATGTTCTAGGTTTTCTTAACCTTGTGCCTCTTCCAGCTGAGATAAAAAAGATAGGATTTAGAATACTTTACTTTTCCACGCATATCAGCAAAAGAGGGAGCTTCCCATCCTAATTTGAAGAGCACTCGTTACGCAATGTGCATAGCTGTCCGTTTTGTACTTACACTCCAGAGGTGTTAGTTATTACGCCAACACTTAGAATTCGTAATTGCTTGCATTAAGCATTACAATCCTGCAGCGAGGGAGATTCAGTCAGTGGACAGGAGAACTATTTGCAGCCTAAAACCTGATATGATAGAAAGATGTTTCTCAATTCCACCTTGACCTGGAAGTGTTACTATCACTCGAGATGAATGTGAAAGTGTGTGGGAAATGCATAAAGAGAAGTATAGCAAGAAGGTTGCAACAAAATGGATGAAAGAAAAACATAAGGCAACAAAATGGATGAAAGAAAAACATAAGGCATTGCCAAAGAATGTTGGAAGAGGCGAGTTTAAGGATGATATTGCATTAATAATCACCTTGCTCAACCGGATTACAGGCATGAATTCCTCATGATTTCCTACCTAGTCTACTTGGTTGCCTTCCAAGGCAAATTCAAAGGGTTAAACACTGAGGGATCTTTAAATGTTTAGCATGTCTATAATTACTACACTCAACTAGAGTTCGTTGCATCATCACATCACTACAAAAGAGTGAATGAAGCATTCCTAATGTATACAGTGCGTTACTTGGACAATGAGCTACATGTACGCATTTCATCTATTGCCAGGGCAGCGATGTCAGAATGGGCGGATTGGTATATTCAATTTGCTTATTTTACTTACTTAAGGGTTTATGGCTATTCCGGTGCTCCTCTCATGTTGCCAAGGTATCCGTCGGATGAGGTTGTGTATGGAGTTTCTTAGACAAGTATCAGATGTTCACACCCGCTTGCGAAACAAAAGGAAACCAGCCTTTAGCATCCTTTTTGCATTAGGAATCTACAGGTGTAGGTCATCGGCAGATGCCAAGATAATGGGTAACAAGTTAACTAAACTTGGTCTCAATCCTTTCAGCGAGAGACGATCTTTTGATCCCCTTGGTGTCTATGCGGCCAGACTTGGTCAAAACTTCCCTCATGTGCCCGCACTCGAGGATTTTTGGGCCAACTGCAAAGATGAGTTTGAGGTTTGAAGGCGTAGCAATAGTAGACTCACTCTTCATCAGATGAAGGATTGTTTGTTTGAGGATATTGAGGGGTTATCAGATGATGACGGAGACGTGCTTCTCCCAGCTTACACTTGAAAGAAGATTGAGCAACAACCTCTTCCACAGGTTAATTGGGCTAATAAATAATGCATCTCAATGGAAGAAAGGACTCGCCAAGTTGTTGAATACAGTAAGACTTTCTTGGTCCTTAAAAGGAAGAACTCCATTCCAGTAGCAAAGCCGCCAAGGATACATTCATCTCTTCCTTCTTATTCTAGAGCTCAGCCGAAAATGAAAGGAAAAAGTTAGGAGGTTGTAAAGGCTAGCAAGTCAACAAAGAATGCAAAGAAGAGGTTGGACTTCACGTGTATAGTCATATAGGAGCAGCCAATGGTTGAAACAGAAGTCCCTCCACATGAGCCCATACCTCAAGAGGAAACAGAAGATGTGCCTTTGACACATAAGCCTTTGCCATCTCCAACGTCTTTGCCAATTCACATTGATTTGGAAGACGAGGAGGTAGAAGAGGATATTGCAGTTGTACTTCCCATGGATAGTAATAGAAATAGCACATCTTGGCTTGAGAGTTCCTTGGGAAGGACAAGACGAAGGCCTTCTTTTCAAGTGAATCTTGATGATCTCAATGTGTATCAGGAAGCACCCAAGAAGAAGGCAAAGAAACAAATGCACTTTGAGAGAAATTATGATGGTGAGATGGTCATGGAGATGGCTACACCTCCTGAAGATAGAAATAGAGACGAGGTGGATATGGATGATTTTGTAATAGTCAAGGCAAATCTTGGCAAGAGCACTCGGCATGCTGACATGAGTTTGTTCAAGATGGTATCTGAAAACATTCAAGAAAGAGTGCAAAAAGATGGAGAAGACAAGGCAACCCTCAAAGCTGAAAATCGCCAACTCCGGTTATACATTTCTAATCTCATTCAGGGCACTTCACAAACAACACAGTTGTTGCCCCAAGTTTTGGAGACACCAGCTGATCAACAGCAGTTAAGGCAATTGGTTATTTGTGGGAAACAAACTCAAGAATGGATTGAAAAATTCATTATTAGAGGAAAAGAGATTCTGGCACAGATCTTTCAGCTGAGATACAATGCTCATGATTTACGTCAAGGTATCCAAGATTTCGAGCAGTTGGTGGCAAAAGTCAAGCCTATGCATGAAATCATAATTGCAGATTTAGATGTGGCATATGGCTCTACGGTTACAAGAGAACACAAAAAACAAATTCTGGAGTGGAAAGAAGGTCACCTTTTCAAGGTTAAGACATATGAAAGAATATCCGAAGAGTTTGTTGCATACAAGCAAAGGGTTATTGATGCTCTTCAGTTCATAAGAGAGTTTGTTGCACCAATTCCTTGTTAGTGTTGCCTTGAGGATGGTTCATACATTGGGCTTAACGTAGTCCAAGCAGAGTTTCAGAGTGTTGTTCATGGCAATGATGGCAGTGTTGGAAGAATGAATCTGATTTCCATGATGTCACCAAAGTTCGAGAAAGCAGCCAATGAGGGTGAAGATTTCCTGAGATCTATTGCAGATGGCGAAGAAATCTTGGAAAAGCGGCATTTTGTTATTAATAGTATTGACACTCCCACCAAGGATACAGTTGCTCGCTTTTTAGTGGATGTGATCGAGATTTAAATCAGCTTTCATCTAGAAGTTTTCTTCCTAGTTTTCTTTCTATTCTCGGCTTGATTCTTATCTATTCTTTTGAGGAGAGAAAGAAAACAATTGTAACGAGTTGGCATTTCTTATTTTACATGGTTTCTTAGGTGTTAGATGTTATCTTCTTTAGGTTTAAAAATAAAGTTTGCGAGTTGGTGAGTATTAGTTGTAAAAGCAAGGAGATTTTAGGGTTCCCTACTCCTTTGCTTAGTTATAAAAAAGAGCAGTGTTTGCTCATTTTTCTTTAACCGTGCTTGTGATAACAAATTGCTGAGCCTATGCCTTCAAGCTTGTTATCGATTACTTTTAGTTCACTTTATGTTACGAGCAAGTTTGCATGCCTCTTTTAGCTGCAAATCCTTGTTTAGTGAATGTGTTTTGTGTCAAGTGTTAATCTGGTTTGATCGAATGTTGCATGTATTTTGCTACAACTTGCTGTCTCGGAATTGTAATTTCTTGTGCCCGAAGTTTGAGAAAATAAAGTCTTGAGAGTGCTTTGCTGCCTCGATATAAAGTCTCAGATTTCCGTTTATTGTGTAATGCTTATATGATCTCCTTATCAACTTGCATTGAAATTCAGTAGATGTATGTTGAGAAAAGTTTATTTAAGTATCTGTGTCAGAAAATCAATCTCGTTCATTTCTAACTCTCTTGCTCTGCGTTTACTTGAGAAGCTAGAAACGTCTTTAGCGTAAGTTAGTTGTAGTTGATAAGTTTTATTAAAGGGAAAACCTCAGCTACAACAATTAGAGTTCTATAACCTTGTGTTCTCGCAACTGAATCAAAAAGATAGGCAAATTAGCTTTAGTTTACTTTCTTTATGCAAACTCAGCAAAAGAGGGAGCTTCCCCTCCGAATTTGAAGAGCAGGTTACTGCACATAGCTGTTCGTTTCCAAACCGCATTCCAGAGGTGCGATTTGAAACGCCAATACATACAACCAAATATGAAGAATTTATGAATACTAACAGTCATAATAGCTGCAACTAAAATTATGAATCATATATTCATCATTGAACCATGCCCATGTTCAAAGGTCTCACAAAGACAATTTGTCAAATAGTTTGCGAGCTTTCTATATGGCTAGAAATGATTACAAGGTAATACAACTTGTTCCAGAAACATCAAAATACAAATATAAAATTAATTAGTGCATGTTGACCTCAAAATGTTTCTGCTGAAGGATAAATCCGATTTTGAAAAAAATCTGAAATTAATTTTTGTATATCTTTCATATTCCCCAAGGATGGTACAACCCCTTGGAATTGTACGACCCAAAGAAACAGTTCCCAAGGGCTGCACTAGGAACAAAGATAGGCTTCAAGCCTTCTTAATCATGTGTCACCCTTTTAAAATAAAATATGTTGTTGTTTTGAGATGATAAAATAGCCCCTTTATGAGTGGATAATGGTACGGCTCTTCTAAAATAGGCAACAACTGAGCTTGGAAAGGCTACAAAGTCTTCAATAATCAAAGAAGCCCATTTTTTATAAGACTTTAATGCCTTTTCTTGCCGGTATGACCTGTTCTAATACTTTCCAAATAGTACAGCTAGGTTCTCTATGTTCTAAAAAGAACTGGTAATTCTATTACTTGCTTTAACAAAAAGAAAAGATTACAATATATAGAGAAAACAAGCTACTGTAGACATTTAAGATGTCCACCAACCTCTACCTACTCACTACAGAAGACATTTAAGATGTCTAAACTAACAAGTTACATTATATTATTGACCATTAACTATAAAGAGATATATTATTCTAACACCCTCTCTTAATGGTCAATCTATCAACAACACCAAGTTGCCCCTTGAATTTGACAAACTTATCCAGGCTCAGAGACTTGGTGAGAATATCAATAGTCTGATCCGCTGTCGGAACATACTGCAGCTGAATTGATTCGTCTTCTACCAACTTGTAGATGTACTGACAATGAAGTTCAACATGCTTGGTACGTTCATGGAAGACTGGATTTTTGGCCAGTTTGAGCACCCCTTGATTATCAGTGTACAAGGGAGAAGGTCCTACTTGTGACATTTGCATGTCGGAAAGGATCCTACGAAACCAAACTTCCTCACATGCTGCCTTAACTATTCCTCGATACTCTACTTCAGTCAAGGAAAGAGCCACTACCTGTTGCTTCTTGCTGGTCCATGTTACAGCACCTATACCCAAACTGAATACATACCCAGAAGTGGATTTTTTGTCATCCATTGAAACTGCGCAATCGAAGTCTATATAACCAATCAGCTTTGGATCCTTGGACCTGCCATACAGAATGCCATAATCTGAAGTGCTTTTAACATATCACAGCACACGCTTTGTTGCAACCCAATGATCAACTTTTGGAGCTATCATGAAGCGAGAAATGTAGCTCACGACAAAACTAATATCAAGTCTAGTGGCAGTGAGGTAGATGAGACTGCCCACTAGTAGCCTGAATGTTGTCTCATTTACTGCAAATGAATCGGATTTGGCTGATAACTTCAGCCCCTTCTCCATAGGTGTGGAGGCAGGTTTGCAATCCTACATCCAAAATTTGTCAAGTAGACTTCTAGAATATTTAGACTAAGATATAAAAATGCTACCAGCGGTTTGCCAAACCTCAATACCCAAACAATAATGGAGAAGCCCCAAATCTGTCATGTCAAAAGACTGACACAAATCCTGTTTGATTGCTGCAATCAAATGTGTTGAACTGCCAATAATGATCAAGTCATCAACATAGACAACATGAAAGAAAATATCATCACCAGAGTGCTTGACATATAGATTAGAGTCAGAAGGGCTACGCTGAAAACCATGAACAACCAAGTACTGATCAATCTTGATGCACCATGCACGGGCAACCTGTTTCAATCCATAGAGTGCTTTGACCAGTCTACAAACTTGATTTTCTTTTCCGGCAACCTTGAAACCAGGAGGCTACGTCATGTAGACTTCTTCCTGCAACTCACCGTTGAGAAAGGCATTCTTAACATCCATATGATGAACCGTCCATCCAAACTGGGCTGCAATAGCGAGAAGACGAATTGTGCTCATCTTGGCAGTAAGAGCAAAAGTCTCCTCATAATCAATGCCCTCCCGCTGTGTGAATCCCCGAGCTACCAACCTTGCCTTGTATTTATCCAAAGTACCATCTACATGATATTTGACCTTGTAAACCCATTTGCAACTGATAGGTTTCTTCCCAGGAGGAAGATCAGAAAGAACCCAAGTGTGATTCTTCAGAAGACTACGGTATTCTGTCTCCATAGCCTTTTCCCACTCTGGAATTCCTTTTGCCTCTGAATATGTCTGAGGATCATAGATGTTGTGGATGTTAGCCATAAGAGCAAAATTGGCTGTGTTTTGTTGCTTGCTCTTTCTGCGAGCTGATCTGCCCTCAATGAGTTCATCATCATGAAGATCTCCGATAGTCTAGACCCACCACTTAGGCCGTGTTGTGACCTTTTCACACATCACCTCATTCACAATGGGGACCCCCCCTATTGTTTGCTCCATTCTGGTCTTTTGGCTTTGGTTTTGCGTCTCTCTCTCTCTCTCCGATCTTTCTGTCCTTCCGGGGATGTCCCGTCGTTTGACCTGATTGGAAATTTTGGCTGTCTGTGAGATTAGGGTTTTCATTCTTCAAGCTTACTGGAGGTCAAATGAAGCTGGCAAAATAAAATCTGAGCTTGGTACTACAATCACGATGCTTCAGGCAAGATCCCACTAAATTTTCACTGAATTCTAACAATTTACTATTTTTAGTAAGTACTCAATTTGGGATCTTTTCCTTAGGATTTTGGAAATTCTAACTACTTCAACATATTTAGGGCACTTCAAAGTGCCCTCTTGCAAAATTTGGACAGATTTGGACAACTTGGTATTTTTAGCAGTTTTGGCTTCAGAGGCTATTTCGAGGGTTTGCATACAGAATTTTTCAATGCATGTCAGGATATTGTTTATGGGTTTTTTGAGAGCTTCGCAACGATATGACATGCAAGCAGAGTTGATCAATTTTTTGGAACTTACTATTTTTAGCCAATACTCGCATGCAGACCAATTTTCTGGGTTTTATGAGATCTCTCGGGCAGTGTGACATGCAAATGCATCTGGTAGTGGATTGATCACTTTCAGGAAACATTCTAGTTTTAGCAGGTTCACTCCAGGCAATCCCGACACTCAGTTTCACAAACGGAACAACATGCAATAGAAACGGAATTCAACAGTGTCATTTGAGACACATGCAAGTCAGATTAGGGTTTCCTACTTTGGTGCCCAAAAAGAAGGGCAAATCTTCGAAAAAATGAAAAAACGAAGGAATCCCACTCCGATCAACATCCTTCGAACAGTCTACTGGTAAAATTTGAGCGCAATCCGAGCACTTACTATTTAATAATTTATAGTAAGTCACCTCCAAAATGGGGCTATAAATAGCAGGTCAGCACGAGGGGCAGGTGTGAACAAGTCAAACAAGTAATGAGGATCATGCTCGAAAAATTTCAAGTCAAATAGAGCTGCAAAAGTCAAAGAATATCGAGGGCTTACTAAAAATAGCAGGTGAGCATGGACAACAGGTATAAACAAGGCAATCAAACCTCAAGGGACACATCATGCCAGCTCCAGGTTCGAAATAGGTGAAAAGCCATGAAGAATCATACGTCTCCAAAATTTGCTAAAAATAGAAGGCAAGGACTAGGCTGAGGGCATGAAAAGTTTTCTAAGTATAGCAAGATAGAAGCTCATACCCTAAATGCGCCCTCAAGGTCAAGGTGATGGTATGAAAAGTTCTAAGTATCAAAATGAAAGCATGCACCCTAAAATGCGCCCTCACATAAAAGCCCACTAGGTGATATGCGCCCTTGGTGATGACTTGTTAAGGCGTTGAAACTTGCTAAGGCAATGGAAATCAAAGCTAGAGGCCCTAAATGCGCCCTCAAAGGGAAGTAGACACATGAAAATACGCCCTCAACTTGAAGAGCCAAGGATGAAATGCGCCCAAGGCAAAGCATGATGGCTAAGGCATTGAAAACAAAAGTCAGTAGGGTAAAATGCGCCCAAGAGGGAGATGATGCTTGGAAAACTTTCTATGTCAAGATAATTGAAAGCTCAAGACCCCAAATGCGCCCCCATGAAGTAAGTTAATGAAAATGCCTAAGGCATGAAATAGAAGTAGACCCTATCATATGCGCCCAAGGTGTTGAGAAATATTTCTAAGGCGTGGCAAAGATAAAGCTAGAGGAAATAAAACCTCACTAGGCGAAATGCGCCCATCACAAGTAAAGGGGATACATAAAAACGCCTAAGGCATGGAAACAAAAGAGAACCCCATCAAATGCGCCCAAGCAAGGAATGAAGGCGTGTAAAATTTCTAAATCAGGAAATAAAAGCTCAAGGCCTCATATGCGCCCTTCATGGAGAAGTTAAGTAGAAGTTTCTAAGGCGAGGGAAAGCAAAAGCAAGTGAGATCAAACACGCCCAAGGAAAGAAATGTTGGAGAAATTTCTAAGTGTCAAAATGAAGGGGTCACCTTCAAAATGCACCCAAGGGAGGAATTGGATGAAGAAATTTTCTAAGTCATTGAAATTTCCTGAAGACCCCTAAAATGCGCCCTAGTAGAAGAAATGACTTGAATTTATTTCCTAACTCATGAAAATAAAAGTTAAAGGGGTGAAGTGCGCCCAAAGTGTAAGATGAGTTTGAGATTTTCCTAGGGCGTGGAAACAAGAATCAAGGTGTTGAAATATTTTCGAAAGGGAGAATTAAACATTAATGAATATTTTCCATGGGTCAAGCGAAAAATTAAAAGAACCCCTTCAAGTGCACCAATGAACTAGTGAAGTTAGGAATTATTTTCCTAAGGGAAATTTTATTTTCAAAGGGGAATATTTTCTAAAAATTGCTGGATTATTTTATGAGGGAGATTAAATTGCGAAGATGGAATGATCTAGCTAGTGATTTTAAATCGACTAGATGAAATATTCTAAAGAGGATTGAAATTGTCTAAGGCAAATGTCATGGAATTTAAAATTTTTAAGTGATGAAGATTTTAATGGGTTGGAAGTTATTTTAATTTCCCAATGAAATTTTAAGATTTGGATTTAACTAAACGTTCAAAGAAATTGAAGTGGAATTTTCAAAATGAATCAAAGTAATTCCCTTGCAAGTGATTTAATTAACGAAGTGTTGACTGGCAGTTTGGAGGGAAAATTTCGAATTCTGCAAAGGAAGGAATCTTCATTTTGGGAAAATGCTATGACGACTGGTTGACAACTCGCCCACCACTTCACCAGAATTAGAAGATTTCTAAGTAGTGGGAGTGGAGAATTAATGAAACTGCTAAAATTGACTCCCGCACAAATTAGCAAGATTCTCTAAAGTAATTATTTAAGCAACGGGATTTCTCACTTCTTCTCACCATTTGAAGTTGAAAGTTGGCTGAAGTGAGAAGAATTCTCTTGTGAAGTTGAGAGATTGCCGAGAGGAAGAAAATTCTTGACATTGTTGAAAGCATAGATGAAAAACGCGCAACTCGCGTGCAGTAATGGAGGGCGAGTTAATCGCCCAAATATTCGCAGCCGAGAATTGTAAAAAATTGCCGCGATTTTTCCATGTATATCGGGCCAAAACGTGCGCGTTTTAGGGCAAAAAATGATGTTAATGAGGTATAAAACCGAGCAAAAGAAAAACGTGAGTTTTTATTTCATTTTGAACCCTTCAAAAACGCGATTTACAGATCCATAAGCGACGCAACTAGGGCACTATTTCACTGCAACTTTAGACGCAATTTCACTGCAAATTTAGACACAATTTCATTGCATTTTTCTTTGAATTTTCTCTGCAAATTTAGACGCACGAAAAATCCACAAGGGCAGTAGGGCGCACGCAAATCAGGAAATTTTTCTTCGAATTTTCTCTACGTTTTTCTTGCATTTCTTCTCTGCCCTTTTTTTGTGTTTTCTTTTTGTGTTTTTTCCTTTGTTTTTTCTTGGGTTTGTCAAAAAAATCAAAGTTCTACTTCTTTTTAATTTTTTTGACTATAAGTTTTAAAAATAAAATAAATTAGATTTTTTAATTTTAATGTCTTTGATAAAATATTTCAATTTTTCAAATACTTAGATAGTTATATAATTATATAATATATTAATTATTTTTTACAAATTTTCTTTTACAAATCAATAAATAAAAAATTAATTAATTAAAAAACTTACCAAACATAACTTATTAAAATAAAAAAATTAATTATTTGAAAATTTTAAACATTCTTTAACTAGTTATATTAATTAAAAATTTTAAATAATTAATTTTTTATTTTAAAAAGTTGTTTTTGGTAAGTATTTTAATTAATTTATTTTTTATATATTAATTTGTAAAAAATAATTAATATAATTATATAAGTATTTGAAAAAATGAAATGTATTAAGCTCTAATTTTGATTTATATATGATGATATCAATAATATGTTCTGAAAATTCAGTTTATATGTGATTTTTAAGAATATTTTAAAAAATTATGTATTTTCAAATGTTTGATAAGTTTGCCGAGTTATTGCCGAGTTTTTCCCCGAGTTTTTGCCAAGTCCAGAGTTTTTAAAAATTTGGGGTCTGCCGAGTTATTGCCGAGTCCGAGTTTTTCAACTATGGCTGAAAGTATTAAGTTGGTGATTATTTTCTGAGTGCTAAGAGTTGAGTGTTGAAAGTATCCAACTGAGGTGATTATTTTCTAAGTGTTGAGAATCAAAGTGCTGAGGCATTGTTGGAGATTATTATTTTTATTATTTTTGTGCTGAAAGTCAAGAAGCTGAAGTAAAATTTTTGAAGTTGAAGTGCTGAAGTGATATTTTTCTAAGTGCTGAAAGTATCCAGTCAGTGCGAACTTCTTGCAAGTGCCAGAAGCCACATCGCTGAAAGTATCAAGCTCGGGAATTTAAAAGTTTGAGGTTTGGAGTTAGAAAATTTTATGCTGAAAGATATTGTTTTCGAATCTAACTCCGTATTGCAGCCATCTTGAGGAAGTTTATTTTTGTAAGTCTGATTTCTAATGTTTATGTTCTATTTTGCAAATGGCTAAAGCAAGAAAAGGAGATGTTGAAGGAACAAGCAAGGCTGCAAATAGAGCTGCAAATGTTGAAGCGAGCAAGGCAAGTGCATCCCGATAGGCAATGATTAAGAAACTTGCCAAGCCATTTCTTCCGGAGTCAAAGTTCACTTCAAAATTTGTGAGATTGAATGATACCAACCTTGGTTCATTTAATCTGGGGCCACTCAGAACGAGAATGTATGGGCTGGGAGGACATCCACCATCAGTCACAACACGCCAAATAATGAAGAGTGGGATCTATGCAGCTGTTGGTTTTCCACTAGCAATACAATGTCCGGAGTTGATCATGGATTGCGCAAATTGCTACAAGCCTGAACGAAGGACTATTGTTTCTCCAGATGGCGAGTTGTTTGCCAACTTCACGCTCGATGCTATTGGAGAACCATTTGGGATTCCACTTCTGAGAGGATGTTATACAAGACGAAAGATAGAGCTGATAAAATGTATGCCTCTACTTTTGAAAGATGTGTTGGTGTCACTAATACCGTCTAGATGTAGAGGCCTAAACCTCCTCGCACCAAGCTTCCGAAACAGATTATTGTTGAGGATGTGAAGCAGGAATATTGTCATCTTATAATGATGCTTAGTCGGGTGAACGGAAGTTCACAAGCATTCATCTTCGAGCCTTGGATGCTTTATTACATCGGGATCATAATGGAAGGAAAGGAGTGTATTGATTGGGCCAGAATGATAAGCGACAACATAGATGACCAGTTCAGGAGCTTGAGGAGAACGAAGACATTCTACATGAGCTCATATGTAGTGTACATGTTGGCTCGAATGACCAAATACCGAGGAATAACCTACAAGGAGCCAATTGGGTGTGGCCTTGAACAGCTCAAGATCTATGAGGCTTGTCCACAATTGCATTTAACCAGCACTGCCAGCTACAAACAGGTGAATGATGCATTCACAATGCACATAGCAAGGACTCTTCAACAGAGAGCGCAACAAAGAATATCAAAGGAAGCACAAGCATTAATTGAAGAATATGGATATTGGCTCATCCAATTTCCAAAGTTTAAATATCTTAGGCTACAGGGGTTCACCTCATACCCATACAAACTGCCGAGGTACCCCACTGATTGAATGGTAATGTTAGAAGTATCTAGGCAACTCATTGCCTATGATAAAATTCAGAAGAAGAAGAGGACGAGCTGCAATTCTTTCACTATGGGAAATTCAAGTGAGGTTTGTCCTTCCTTGTAGGCAGCAAGAGAAGCTGAGGACGACCTGCAATTCTTTCACCTTACATACCACATTGACAGACAGGATTTCGATCCTTACAACAATATCCGGATGGTACAAAATATGGAATACAGGCACAGGGCTCACATCGAGGACTTCTGGGCTAATGCAGTTGATGATACCGAAGTCAGGAGGAGAATGTTCACAAGGCTACCCTTGAAATTAACTAGAGAAAGTGAAGTCATTCCGGTTCTGGATCAAGTGGACGAGGATGTCAACGTCATACAGCCTGACTATAAGTCAGTGAGGAACACACCGGTCCCACCACCAGATTGGTCCGAGCCTGAAATACGGACTTGGATACACTTTCCATACTGGTGTTGACTTTCACGAGGAGCTGGGTTGAAAGGCACGTGAACCGGCTTAAAAGTAGGTCGATTACTCTTATAATCTCATGGGCGATCAGAGGCCACCGTCAACAAGGAAAGGAAAGCAGATTGCCCAAGCTGCTGAAACACGAAGAGAAGTGTCAGCCCAGCCAATACCTCAGAGGGTAGAGCAGGCATCGCTTACACGATCATAGACTCATTCTTCAAGTTTGAGGGAGCTTCCACTGTTTGGAAGCCAAAAAGATAAATCCAACGAGGAGCAGGAGTTTGAGGAAGTAAATTAGCCACTGCTCAGGGAGTCGAATAGCTTAAGTGTCAACGCACCCAGAGGGGAAAGCCAACAGGAAGAGGAAATGGCAACTGATAATTGTTTCCAGCAGATGCTTGACACGATGTTGGAAGAAGAAGATACCACAGGGCAGGAGGCTCGAGTATCGGAGGAGGGTATTCATCAAATGGAGGTGGACGAGCCTCAGCGAAGTATTGTTAGAGAAGAGGTGCGCAAGGAGGAAGAAACGGAAGAGCAGCCCCTCGTCGTTTGCAATCCACGGCAGGCAGTGCCAGATTGGCTCACAGAAAGGATGAGGAAGGACCCTAAGGATGATACGGACCCAACGGTTGAAATGGAGGAATTCCTCAGTAAGATTAGCGCACCGCCAAAGAAGAAGAGGGCTAGGAAATTTTCAAAGATTTCAACAGATGAATCCGGCTCTCGCACACTTCAGGTTGTTGTCCCGAGGGAGGAGTGTGATCGAGATGGGGAAAGGCCAGAAAATTATCTGATCACCACTGTTGAGTTGGGTCGCCCCACGGGAGCCCAGATAATTGAGTGTGATAACTCCTATCAGGCGTTGAAGAACAAATTGCTCCATACAGAAGGAAAGTACAAGAAATTGAAGAAGGAGCACAGAACATTGATCGGGTATGTGCAGAACCTTGCACGTCCAGGCGAGCAGGACAATCCAGCAGTTTAACTCCCAGCAAGGCTCCCAACAAAGTCAGTTAGTGGCTTGGAGGATTTGAAGAAGATGGCATTGCAAGCAGACAAATGGGTTGGCCATGTTCGCACGGAAACTGAAAAGTTCATGGAGGACCTCGCTCATTCTTATCGGCAAGCCTCTAACGTTCTGGCATGCATGGATATTTTTTATCAAGCCTGGGGCGAGACCCAAATCTATCAGACTCAAACTGTTCTTTGTCATGAGGCTTTGATGAATGTGCCCTTACAGACCATGGTGGATGGAGGCGTGATACAAGAAGGTGACAGATATGACTTGACCAGTTGGTATTCTTCGGTGGTCACTGTTGACGGGTGTTTTATGACCGCACCAACACAAAATAAAGTTTCCAATGGTCACCTTATTCTCTCTTGATCAAAGTATTCTGCATGCTAAGATTGCGTGGAAGATCATGCATTCAACTCCAAGGTTCCTTTTGTAGCGAATAGGCTCAGTTGGTTGATGTGAATAAGCAAATTCCAAGGCTGGAGAATGATACAAAGAAAGAACAACAATATGACGAAGCCACACAAGGAGTTGAACAAGTGACATGATTGAGCATAGAATGCTTTCAAGACAAAGATGGAAGAATGTTTTCCAAATAGCAGCATGAAGACCCAATCAAAGATGTTGTAGTTCAAGTCGTGTCCTCAAACACTTAAATACTTTCAATTGTGTACTTGTAATTTAGTTTTGACAAATTACATGTAAAATGGAAAAATGTAATTGCAAGTAATCATATCACTTGCAAAGTTGTAAAATGTAATTACATGTAATTACATTACAAGTCAAATTACAATAGGTCTTGTAATGTTGAATAAGTCAATTGCAGTTAGTTAGCGGTTGAGAGATTTTCTCAAGTTTGTTGGGATCCTCCCACCTTTTTCTCAAGGCTTCTCTCCTATAAATACTTGAGGGGGTCTATTGTAATATCTATCTTTTGGCAATGCAACAAAACTCTGCCAATTTGTATGTGCACTCTAAGACTTTGAGCTTAGATGTAAATCAAATTACAGTCAATTAAAAGAGGCAAATTGCTTTCAAACTTTGTATTGATTCAAGATGTTATGTGACGACATTTTCTGCATATTGATTGTGAGTTTTGTGGTGTTATACAAGAGGAATTCAAGCTGAATTTTGCAGACATTGAGCTTCTTATTGCGTTTGGAGTTTTAGATTGGTTTTTCAGATTTGACACTGCAGACTTTGAGTTGTTTGTCACGTTTGAAGCTATTGAAGAACGCTCAAGCAAAGGGGGTAACTTGCAGACTTTGTGCTGCTTTTATTTTATGTGTTTGTGCATAAAAAGCGCATCATGTAATTAGACTTTGAGCTGCTACATACTGCACTTGGTTACCAGAAAATCATCTAAAAAGGTTGATAGGAGAGTAAGTTGTCAAAGATTTTGAGCTTTCAATTTGTTTTCCCATCCCGGAGGACCAACGGAGGACTTTGTGCCTTTATGGAAACTTTGCTTCTTTATTTGTTTACTTCATCAATCATTTATGCTTTCAGCTGTGATTCTTTTATGAAATAAGAGAACAAGACAGAGTTTCACCCAGATTTAGAATAGATTTATAGTTAGAGTTAATTTCTAAATTGTTAAAATAGAAAGCAAAAGGGGAGCCTTCCCTTAATTAGGAGAGTTTATCTCACGTACTGTAGCTGAAACCAAAATTTTGTATGCTTTCCCAAGTATACAAAATTTTCAACCAACATAGTTGACCACGCAAGGCAAACTTACCATCAACAAGCCCGCTAGTGGTATGGATGAAAGAAGACTTGCTCAAATCAAACGTCGCGTTCCACAATTACCAACTATTGGCATAAAATAGATTCTACTTTACTCTAATCTACTTGAATTGGAAAGACGAAAAAGTCTTGTCAACTGCTCACAACAAAAGAGAGAATCACCAATCAATGAAATTCTTTATATTATGAGAGTCCTCCACAACAACCGTTTACAAAAACTTTCAAAGGGAAAGTTTTTCTTTCCTTTTCAAACTAAGCTAACTTCTAACTATCTACTATATGCTATCTACTCTCTAGCTCTGACTTAGCTCTTAATCTAATAGATTACAAATGAGAGGAGGTGCCCCTTTTATAGTTGGCCCAGTCCAGCGGATGGCTTAGATTCAATTACAATGAAGGGCTCAGATTGAGCCACATATGCCCTAATTAGGGTTTTTTCCCTAAAAACCGCCACAAAGAGGAGTGGGTAATAAATGCACAGAAGATTCTCCACTCCCCTCCAGGAACCATAATGAGCAATTAATGCCCATCACCATCTTCTAGAAGGTTCTCGTCCAGAAACGCGTTCCCACTGTTCTGCTGACCAATTTTGTTGCGCTAGGAGGTAAGCACACAACAACACTCAGTTCGAACCCTCCTTGCAAAAAGTTTTTCTCCATTAAGTCCTCCTGTTGCTTTAATTCCTGGATGCACTTCTTCCTCGTAACTTTCATATTTCTCCAGCCCATTGCCTTGGGCGCATTTAGCTTCTTTTGCATCACATTCTTAATGCCTTAGACAAATCTTCACTTTTGTTTCCCCTTTTCCAAAGTTGTAACGTTGTCCAGCTTCATCACCTCAAGTCCTTACGCTTTGGCTCCGGTGTTCATCCTGCAAAACAGAAAGAAGAGCATCAGAACACTTATAATATAAATTCACTTTACTTACCCAATTTCCATGTTCTGATTGATTGATCTCCGGATGTGATAGAGTTCATCATTTTCAACAACTGGGTGCATGGTGTTCATTTCATGAGGTCCTCTTCAAGGGCGCATACACCACCTTGTGCCTGGAGTTTGTGCCTTAAAAAATATTTCACTTTGAGGACGCATTTGAACACTTGATGTTCGAGCTTCATTTCATCTTCAAATTCCTCCATGCCTTAAACAAATTTCATCTCTTCCCTATGAGTGTATTTGACCCCTTGTTGCTCTATTTTCCCTTTCCTTAGACAATTTTATCTGCTTTATAAATTTCATCCACTGTAATCTAGGCGCTCATTTTGACATCACCAGCCGAGGCATTTTTTGTAAAACAAACATTTCTTTTACTTGCCTTAGAAAATTTATTTTCGCCTAGGAAATTCATCAACGGGTGCTAGGCAAAATCTCTGTCGAAACAACACGACCAAAGTGTGGAAAAGATTTAAATCATCTCCCAGTGAGAAATGTCCAATACCCAGAAGAAATTTCCCCTCAAAAATCATCATTTTCATGTGTATCCGGATGAAGGGGTACGTTTAATTTTTATTATTTTTGAAAAATAGTAAAACTGCTAAGGTTTATTCAACTTTTAATTTTGGACGTACTTCACACATGTAGCCCTCAATTTTCATGCCTTGGCGTTTTCCTTGCTTCCCTAAAGAAATTCTCTTCCTGTTCATGGGCACAATTCATCTTGCACTTGGAAATTTTGTATTACCTCCTCCTTAGGTGTATTTCTCATCTTCACCTTAGGAAATGCCTTAGAAATTTTTAAAACTTTGTTAACTCACCTTGGGCACATTTTAGAAGGCCTTCTTCTATTTTACCTTGCCTTGGAAATTTCCCCGCCTTCATTTGATTGTTGAGCGCATTTTACTCCCTCTAGCATTATTTTTAATGCCTTAGGCAAATTTCGAACACCCTCACTTGATTGTTGGGCGCATTTGGAAGGGGTAACTTTCATTTTGATACTTGGAAATATTTCCCCAAGTCATCACACTGCCTTGTTGGGCGCATATCACCTCCTGTGCTTTTGTTTCACCACTTAGATAATCTCCACTTGAGCATTCTTCATTCCTCTCCATGGGCACATCAGAGGAGTTGTAGTTTTCCTTTTGCCTTAGAAATATTTCTTTCCCACACATTCTCCTTGAGCGCATTTGAGGTCTTCCACTCCCATTTTCTAACTTAGAAATTCCAAGTCACTTCACCTTGCTGGGTGCATTTAACATAGTGGCAGCTCCATGTTTCAACGCCTTAGAATAGTGTTGGCGTAAGAACTAACAACTCTGGAGTGTGAGTTTGTACGTACAGCTATGCACACTACGCAATGAGTGCTCTTCAAATTAGGAGGGGAAGCTATCTCGTTGTGCTGGAATGCATGGAATAGAAAACTAAACTAATGTCCTATCTTTTTGTTCTCAGCCGGTAGAGGCACAAGGTTAACAAAAACCTAGAATGTTGCAGCTAAGTATTTTCTAGTTTCGCAGATCATCTAACTACAACTAAGCTAACTTCTTTAAAATCTATCCAGTTTACTCACAAAAACAGAGCGTGAAGAAATGGAGCGGGAATGGTTTTTATACGATAAGTTGGGCACAGATTTGCAACATGAAGGCAAGGTGGGCACAACTATCTGCTCGGCTGAATAAGCTTATTATGACACACATCATATGATAGGCTTTAAGTACAAATTCTCAACATGAAGGCAAGGTGGGCACAACTATTTGCTTAATTCGAATAGGCCTATTGATAACAAAACACAAAAGATAGCCAACTAGGACAGCAAATTGCATAGGCGAGACACGCATACAATCCACGATCGAACTAGCCACTATATCTAACTAAGGCAAACATTCATCATAATAATTGCATGGAACCCGAGTGGCATAACAATTCATTATCAAAACAAACGCTTGTGAACAAATCCAAAAAGACAATATTACAGGCAAGGTAGGCGTAGCATATATTAATCTCCTGTAAAAGTTTGTTGAACAGATACAATAATAGCAATACTACACGCAAGGTAGGCGAAACATGTATGCTATCAAGCAAAAGTTAAAATACAAATGAGCTGAATGCTCTTATTTATAGACTTCAAGGTGTAGGCAACCCTAAAATCACCTTGAGTCAACTACAGTCTTGCAATGCATGCAAGTTCTTATTCCTAAACCCTAATTGAATGAAACTATATAGTTAACTAGGAAACTATCATCAGTTAACTGAAATATCTAATCTAAATGGACAAAGTGCAACATGCACGTCCTTATTGAAAGCAAGTCAACTGGAATGCTATCATTAATCAACTAAAAAATCTAATCTAATCTCCAAGTGTACGTAGATATTTCCAAGAAAGACATGCATGCAATGTGTAACAGCAAGTTTAACTCGGAAAGAAGCCTCGAGTTAACTGCTTCTTATAACTCATCCTTGTAAACAACTGCATGGTCTAACTGAAAGTCTACTCCAAGTTTATCATCTCCTCCAGGAATTTATCAATAATATCATCATTTGGCACTCTGACGCTGTCCACGATGATTAACTGTTTGTCTAACTCTTTGTCTCCATCCCGGATTTCCTTCTGACTATCTCTAACCTTTGTGGTCACCTTTTTGAAACTGATAGTCAGCATTGTAAACTCCTCCATCTTGGACGCCTCTGGCCCTCCACATAGGTTATCACGAACTAACTCTTCGAACTCAGCCTGAACTGCCTCTAACTCGGCGTATGTACCATCTTCATGCCGATAATGACATGTGATCTAAGTGATGTACTTGTTGATGAAACGAAGAGCTGCAACAACCTTTTCCTGAAGCATGTTCATCTTAGCAGCAATCCTATCATATGTCTCCACCCTGCAAAGATACAACTCTCTCCAAGTGAAAACCTTCTTTTGATCTCCATTTGCTTCAATGGCGTCATAGATCCCTGCAAGCTGTGATATCAAAATCAGGTCCTTCGGCTTACGCTCGGCTATGAAAATGTCGAGCTCTTGAATTCTCTGGCGAAGACTATGTGCGTCAACCCTCAACTGATATAACTCTATGAGGAGCTGTCGACCAGCAATAATAAAGTCTTCAATCCAGGTATCCAGCAGCTTTCCTCAATTAACCAAGTGTTGAATCTTCTGCTGATCTGCGGCGGTCTCTCGAAATTGTGGGAGTAAAGGTGCTTGCCCCTCGCTGCCATTAAGCAAACTCGAGATGTACATGCGGAGTTACCTGATTTCAGTTTTGAGAACTGCTTTATCCTCACCATCCTTCATAATGCGTTCCTCCAGATTACTCGCGACGACTCTGAATAGATTCACGTCGATGTGTCGAGTACTCTTCCCTAGATTAGTTTTGACGAAGGTAAAATCACCAACATCAACTTCATCCATGTACTTTCCTTCTGGAGGAGTAGCAACCTCTATGACAATCTCTGCCTCAGGATTCTCCTCAATATTAATCTGCTTTCTGGCCCTCTTATTCAACCTGTTCTGATAGGGTTCACCGAACTCAGATAAATTAAGATTATATGAAGGCATACGCCTCTCTCTTCCCAATGACTTCTCGAGCCAAGATGAATAAGGAATACTATCCTCTCGAGGTGGAGCCGTTTCTATTGTATCAACTGCTGGCGGATCCATTGGTATGAAGGTCTGATGTATCAGAGACTCGGGCTCCGAATCAATATCTATGGAGACGACTGTGGTGAAAAAGGTGAACCTGGAGATGACAAACCGGCCTCAGCCTGAATTACTGGCTCTGATGAAACAACTGGCTCTCGAACTGGAAATGCTTCTTCTTGAAGTACTGTCTCTATAACTGGAAGTGCTGGCTCTTTCTCAACCAGTTTCCTTTTGGTGATGCTTTTTCCTTTTGAATCAACTCCCATCTTAACCCATTCAAGCGGCTTCATGGAAACCTTGACTCGAGGTCTAGCCCTAGAAGTAGAAGGCAAAGAAGAAACTACCACTGCTGGCGGCTCTGTAACTGGGATCACCCTGCACTTCCGTTTGCTCTCAAGGAAGTACATAGTTGTTTTGATAACAGACCTGCACAAGCCTTTCACTAAAGTGTTCACTGGAACATACCAATCAGGTTGGCGAAGTGGCTGGCGAGCAACTTGGTCTTTAATAAATGAATGAAGAAGTATTTCGCCATCATCATCAGACAAGCCTTCCACATCCTCTGACAAGAAATCAACAATCTGTGGAATAGTAAGCCTACAATAATGACGACGACGCACCTCAAATTCATCCTCACAATTGACCCAAAAGTCCTCAAGCGCTGCCGAATGTGAAACATTCCGCTCCAACCTTGCTGAATAATGACCCAACGGATCATAGGTACGCTTCTGAGGAAAACACTCAAGCTGAAGTTTTTCTAACTCATGTGCCATTAACTTGCAATGGACAGCTGTTTTGCATTTGTAAATACCCAACTCAAATGGAAAGGTGAAAGCTGGCTTATGTCGATTGCGAAGAAAAGTGTGAACCTCATGTGCCTGTCTCATGAACTCCATGAAAAGAACTTTGTCTGATGGGTACCTCGGTAGCATCAGAGGCTCTCCTGTATATCCACATACACGAATATATGTGAAAGTAGGGAATTGGATAAACCAATCTGCCCAACTCTCCATTGCTGATTGTGCCTCTGTAGAAATCCTCACATGCATCTCGTTATCTAAATTTTTGACTGTCCTCATAAGAAAGTGGTCATTCACTGCTGTAAAGTCCTGTTCAGCTTTCGAAAACTCCAACTGAGGGTAGTATTCGTGCACTCGCTGAACACCCAGAACTCCATCGGTCTTTAATAATTTAAAGCTGCCTTGGAATGCAACTAAGTAAACCAGAAAAGTTACCATGTGGAATTCGTGAATCTTTAGGAACTCTGTAATCTGCTGATGAAGACACTCGTTGATAAACATGGCCCAGTCAAAGGTTTCTTTCTTATCAATAACTCGTGAGATGAGGTAGAACATCCACATTCGGAAAACGCTTGCGTCTTTAGAACCTGCTAACCGGTTGAGGAAAGTTATCAAAACAGCAATCTCTTCCTTGAAATCACTACGTGCAATCTTCCTTGGCATGTTGGTTTTCTGAACCTTCAACCATCATTGAGCTACTTTCTTTTGTGATCTATCCTTGTTCTCTTCCCATATTCTGCCACAATCTGAAATGGATACAGGGAAATGATCTGAACGTGGAGGAATAGAAAAACATTTTTCTATATCCCTCGGCTTAAGGCTACAAATAATCCTTCCATTTGTCAACCTGATTTGTCTACTAGACGAGTCATAATGCTTGACACAAGCAAGTACGAACTTGAGATCGAAGACTGAGATAGGAATGGATGCCGCTGTAAGTATCCCTAAACGTTCATGATTTCTGATTGTAGTACTGCTGACACCCTCCAATGAATTTAGATTGATGATGGGAAAAACATGACTTAAGTCGGTATCCATAGTTTTTAGAAAGTTATGAAGAAAGACATGTTTGGCCTTATAGTCTATGGGATTATACTCCATTCTGAAAAACTAGACTTTTGACTGTAAAGTCAGGTATGTTTGGACAACTTCGGAAAAACTGAAAAAGCTCGGGGATAGGCTAAAAATAGCAAGGGGAAGTGAATTTTTCCGGACAAATTCTAAGATATGGGTTTTGTGTAGAATCAAACTCTAATACAACCCAGAATGTTAGAATTGCGAAAAAATGGGATTTAGGCTTGCATGCAAAAGGTTTTCGGTTGAGATTTGAACTGGCAGTTAGGGGTACTGGGGGCAAATTTTTCCCGCGAAAATATGGAACATGGGTTTTGCGTAGAAATGAATCCTAAAACCACCCAAATCAACAGATTTGCGAAAAAATGTGATTTAGGCTGACATGCAAAGACAATTTTGGAAAAAAGCACAGTGCTTCTAGAGAAGAGGCAGTGGGGCAATTTTCACAAAATAATCTAAGACATGGGTATTGTTGTTGATGCTGAAATACTCGAACCCAGACGATGCTTTTCTAAAAAATCTGTCGTTTTCTTTGACATGCGAAGAAAATCTAAGACGAGAATAGAAGAAAATAAGACAGAACAATATAAGTTTTATTTGTTTGTTTTCTCTCTTCTTCTGTAAAAATTCGCCTATGCTTGAAGTAGAACTGATAAAACCTACATGCAAATGGAAAACGAAGTCTGAAATAATCTTCCCTTGAACAATCTGAATCTGTCGCTACGAAGAACACTGAAATCTGACACCTGTAGCACCTGCAGATCAATTCTATGCTCAAGAAAAGATGTTTCTTGTCAACTCTGATGAAGAATAATGGACGCCATTAGCAAAATATATAGAAAAATCTCTTCTAAGGCGTGTGAAATGCATGCTAAGCATTAGAAATGGCGCTTGAAGTACAACTGGTGCTTCAAAACTCACGCATGGCCTATATTTGGCTTCAAGCTCAGTTAACTGGCTAGACCGTAAACCCTAATTAGGCGCCACTTTGAAAAACTCAGTTAACTGATACATGCAAACTAATCTTAGCCAATTATGACCAAAAATAGATTTATTAGAAGTCGACTTGAAAAGAGTTCAACTGAAGATCTAAATTTAGTAAATTGAAAACTCCTCCCATGCACACTTCTATTTTTTGAAATTTAAAAAGTCAACCTTTGAATTTTAGGCGTCCTTCCATACTTAGACATTTTCTGAAAATTTGAATCCAGAAACCTCAAATGAAGCTTACGTTCGATCACTGATTTTGATTGACTGCCGCGTCAGATCAACTGGCTAACAGTTCCATCGAAGAGCAGGACCAAATCTGGCAAGAAGATTCCTTGAGGTGATAATCCAAAATTCACAAATCTGAGGCTTCAAAAAGATGGGCGCCCCTGGCCTCCAGCGGCGCTTTTGACCTCAGTGTTAGAATATTTTCAGGCATTTTCATCATTTTCATTGATAACTTGACTATATTTCACTTGACGTTTCCCGGCATTTGACAAAACTTCAGAACATGCTAACTGGCTCACTACGGAGCAAGCTGAGTTCTGAGCAAAGGACTCCTGGAGAGCACTTTGTATATAAACATCATTTAACCTTCCTAAATCATGGGCGCCCCTAGCCTCCAGGGGCGCTTTTCCCAACAGTGTCAGCCATTTCTGTAACTAACCAAAACCTACTAAACTTCCAGCTGCAGATTGCCAAGACATCTTCTGATCTGGCTGAGACAAGCAACGGAAAGCTAGAGCTGACACGAATGAGATGAACATCTGAAATCATCAAACATATTTTATTAAAGGCTTGAAAACCTTGGGCGCCCCTAGCCTCCAAGGGCACTTTTGTCCTTTCTGAACAATCCTTGATCAAGTCTGAAACCTCAAATTTGACCACTGATGATGGCAACACGACAACTTAGATTCACCTGCTAACAGATGCGTCGTGGAGCTGGACCAAAAATGGAAACAAACTTCCTGGGTGTCACTTGATCAAAAGACTTTATCTGAAATCTCAAAAAGATGGGCGCCCCTGGCCTCCAGGGGCGCTTTTGACCTCAGTGTTAATCATTTTTGCATTTCCCTCGTTCTACATTGAATCTCCGGTTTCAGGCGAATTACTTCTCCGTTGGACTGGCTGGCTGGCTCATTGCAAAGCTATCAGGAATCTAGAGAAGTCATCTTGGTAGAGACAAGTCACAAAAAGTTGAATAAGGCTTCCAGAATGATGGGCGCCCCTAGCTCAAAGTGGCGCTTTCTCAATCCAGACTTAGCCAATTTTACAGTATTTTACCTCGTTGAAAATCTCCTCCGAGACGAAGTAACTTTTTGGACGAAACTTGCCATAGAAACATCACCGAAGCATTTTGAGTTTAGCTGTCGACACCTGGTACCTGGCCATCTGCCAATGATGAATTTAGAAAACCTAACTTCTCATTTGAAAAAACGAAAACTACCCACCAGGCTTAAACTGAGTCTTAACTGAAATTGACTTCACCACTATGATCGTGAAGCAAAATAAACTAATGAAAACAAATTTCAGTCAATTCTGACAAGTTTCAATTTTTTAGGGTTTTGACCTAAAAATAGAGTTCTGAAACCCTAATTTTCTTTTTTTTCAAATTTTGCCAGTATCTCCGTGGCATGATATTGACTCAAAGCCCATACTTGAATTGCCCAAAAACTACGTTTTGACATCATTTTAACAAGGTTTAGACCATTTTAAGCAAAATGCCTTAATGAAGCAAAAATTTTGGTTTGGGTACAACAAATATCTCTGGCCTAACCTCTTTATGATGGGCGCATTTCACCCCATGAGCCTCCATTTTCCTCATACTTATAAAATATTCTAAGTCTTGCCTTCATACTTCCTTAGAGGGCGCATTTAGAGGTTTGTGCTTCTATTTTGTGACTTAGAAAACTTTCTTACCTCCACTCATAGCTTGGGCGCATTTCACCTACCAAGCTTCCATTTCCATGCCTTAGCAAAATTTATCTCCATGACCTTGCAAGTTGGGCGCATTTTGGAGGGTGAAGAGGAATTTTTTTTATGCCTTAGAAACTTTTTCTAGCTACCCCCTTTCTCTTGGGCACATTTCAGCTAGTGAGGTTTCATTTCCCATACTTAGACATTTTTTATGCTCAAGCCCTTTTACCTTGGGCGCATTTCATACATGCTACTTGTTGACGTGTGTTTTATGACCACACCAACACAAAATAAAATGTCCAACGGTCACTCTATTCTCTCTTGATCAAAGTATTCTGCATGCTAAGATTGCGTGAAAGTTCATGCGTTCAACTCCAAGGTTCCTTTTATCGCGAATAGACTCAGTTGGTTGATGTGAATATGTTGGGTATTCCAAGGGGACTTACGTAGTTGTTCAATTCTGTGAAGCAGTTAAGACATGAATGATTTGACAATGAGGCTCTGATTCCTAAGTTAACCGAGAAAATACTGAATTAAAAAGGAATAGGGGTAGGAATTCTACAATCTACTTCTAAAGGGCGGAATGTGAGGATCAACTTAAACAATCTTCAAACCAAACTTTGTTTCGCCTCTCCTTCGGACAACTCTGACAAAGTTGGTGCAATCTTCAAAGGATGAGTAAGATATTCAAATTATGATTCAACATGCACACCCCATCACAACGATGCAAGTGAACACACACGAATCACAATCGAAGTTAGGTGCTGAAATTCCAGTTGACCACGCAGGGCAGACTTACCATTAGCAAGCTCGCTAGTGGTATGGATAAAGGAAGACTTGTCCAAACTAAACGCCACACTCCACAATTAATGACTACTTGCATAAAATAAAGCCTACTTTACTCTAATCTACTTGAATCGGAAAGACGAAAAAGCTCTGCCAACCAGTCACAACAAAAGAGAGAATCACCAATCAATGAAATTCTTTGTATTATGAGAGTCCTCCACAACAACTTCTTACAAAAAATTTTAAAGGGAAAGCTTTTCTTTCCTTTTCAAACTAAGCTAACTTCTAACTAAATGCTATATGCCTTCTACTCTCTAATTCAATCCTCTAGCTCTGATCTTGATCTAATTCTAATAGATTACAAATGAGGGGGGATGCCCCTTTTATAATTAGTCCATTTCAGTGGACGGTTCAGATCTGATTACAATAAAGGGCTCAGACTGAGCCACATATGCCCTAATTAGGGTTTCTGCCCTAAAAACCGCCACAGAGGGGAGTGGGGCAATAAATGCACAAAAGATTCTCCACTCCTCATCAGGAACCACTACAAGCAATTAATGCCCACTATCTTCCTCTAGAAGATTCTCGTCCAGAAACATGTTCCCACTGTTCTGCCTGCCAATTCTGTTGCGTTAGGAGGAGAGGCGAGTATATGGTGATGAGCAAGGAATTCTTCTCGCTTAGCCCTCCCGTTGTTTTAACTTTGGACGCATTTCTTCCTTGTAACCTTCATATTTCTCTAGCCCACTGCCTTGGGCGCATTTGCCTCTTTCACATCACGTTCTTAATGCCTTAGACAAATCTTCAATGCCTTTTCCTTTTTCCAAAGTTGTAACATTGTCCAACTTCATCAAGTCCTCATGCCTTGGCCTCGACGTTCATCCTGCAAAACAAAAGGAAGAGCATCAGAACACTTATAATATAAACCCACTTCCCTTACCTAGTTTCCATGTTCTGACCTCCAAGGTATGCTTGACCTCCGATAAAATTCATCATTTTCTAGCAAATCCTCATAACTTATCAACATCTACGTGCTAGGGCGCATGCCATCTTGATGTTTTCATCCTCCTGTCTTAGCAATTTCATTCACCTACCTTTAGGAGCTTGATGACTTACATAAAATTCCACTCGCCTTGAGCTTGAGTGCATTTGACCCCCTCTGCTTTCTTTTTCCATGCCTTAGAAAATTTATCCATCTGAGCCTTAGGAAATTTGCTAAACGGGTGCCAGGCTAAAATCTTCGTCGAAACAACACGAGCAAGGTATGGAAGAATTTTAAATCATCTCCCAGTGGGAAATGTCCAATACCCAGAAGAAATTTCCCCTCATAAATCATAATTTTCATGTGTGTCCAAACGAAGGGGTAAGTTTAATTTTTATTATTTTTGAAAAATAATAAAAATTGCTAAGGTTCATTCATTTTCAATCTTGGGCGCACTTCACACCTGCAGTCTTCATTTTTCGTGCCTTGGCATTTTCTTGTTTTCCTGAAGAAATTCTCTCCTATCTCTAGGCGCATTTCATCTATTTTTTGGAAATTTCAAACTTCACCTCCCTTTAGGCATATTTTCTAATTTCACCTTGCAATGCCTTAGAAACCTTTTAATTTAATTAACTTACCTTGGGTGCACTTCATAACACATAGCTTTACCTTCATCTTCCGAGCATTTTCACACCTTAGAGTTTTACCTTACACTCAACAACTTTTCTTAAGTCCCAACCTCCTTGGAGCGCATTTGAAGTCTTCTACTTCCATTTTCTAACTTAGAAGTTCCTTCAGCATTTCCTTCTCTCTAGGCGTATTCCCTTCAATGGCATTTTATTTTAATGCCATAGACAAATTCGTAAGTCTTGTATGTCCTCCTTACCTTGGGCGCATATGAGGCAATGTGCTGCAATTTTCATAATTTAGAAACTTCTTTTAACACTCTTTCCTTGCTGGGCGCATTCTACATGTTTGTGCTTTTATTTCCACCACTTAGAAAATTCTCACTTCACTTCCCTCAAGGGCGAACTTTGTATGTGCTACTTCCATCCTTAACATTTAGATATTTTATTCCCACTTGATTGCTGGGCGCATTTGAGGGTGCCTAGTTTCATTTTCCCTCACTTGAGAATGTCTTCAACTCACAACCTTTGTTGCGCGTACTTCAACTAGTGAGGTTTTATTTTCCTCACACTTAAAAACCTTTTAAGCAAGCTCCTCCTTCTTATCAGCTTGGGCGCATTTGAGGCCATGTGCTGCAATTTTAGAAACCTCTTCATCCCACTCTCCTCATCCTTGGCGCATTAAGAGGGGTCAACTTCCATTTATCTGCCTTATACAATTTCAACCAGCAAGCTACCTTGTCTTGCCTTGGGCGCATTTTGTATGGGCCACTTTTATTCCCAACACTTAGGCATTTTTATTCTTCCAGCAATCTTGGGCGCATTTAGCATGGTGGGCTCTCACTTTCCAATGCCTTAGCATTTTCACTTGATATCCTTGCTAGAGGGCGCATTTTAGAGGGTCCACTTTCGTTTTCAACACTTAGCAATTTCCTTCCTTTAACCCCTTTATGCCTGGGCGCATTTTATCCCATGGGCTTCCATTTACTTGCTTTAGGCGTTTTTCTAAGTCATCACACAAGTTGGGCACATTTAGAGAGGTCAACTTCTACTTTACTTGCCTTAGAAAATTTTCCTCAACCTCATGTTACCTTGGCCGCATTTTGCCCACCAAGCTTCCATTCTCAATGCCTTAGGCATTTCTTAATGCCTTCTACCTCCATGTTCTTCTTTGGGCGCATTTTGAAGGGGGAACTTCCATTTTGATACTTAGAAGAATTTTGAACATCTTACTTGCTTACACCTTGAGGGCGCATTTCCCATAGGGAGGAGGAAATTTCATTGCCTTAAGAATTTTCTTGCCATGTCCTCTCAGCTTGGGCGCATTTGAGTAGGGTGGAGGAATTTTCAACTTTTTCAAATTTTTCAACATTCTCTCACACCTTGGGTGCATTTCACATAGGGTGGAGGAATTTCCCATACTTAGGATTTTTTTGATGCCAGTCTTCATGCTTGGGCGCATTTCACACTTCCTCCTGCCAATATCCACTCGTGGACTTAGAATTTTCAACGCTCTCAGCTACCTCTTGCCACTCTATTTTTAGTAATTTTGGAGAAGTGAGACTTTTTGTGGCCTTTTATCTTCTGACTCTGGAGCTGGCGTGGTATGCCTCCTATGGCCCTGCTACCCTATTTATACTTGTTGCCCAAGCTCATCTGCTATTTTTAACCTATCTGCTATTTTTAGCAAACCCTAAAATTGCTTGACTTCTGCAGCTTCGTTTGACTTGAAATTTTCACCACATGGTCCTCATCGCTTGACGAACCTGTTCACCCCTGCCCCTCATGCTAACTTGCTATTTATAGCCCTGTTCTGAAGACGACTTACTATAAATAGTAAGTTCTCGAATTGCGCCCAAATTTTACCAGTGGATTGCCCGAAGGATGCTGATCGTTATGGGATAACTTCGTTTTTCGAAATTCTGGCATTTTACCCCTCTTTTTAGGCACCAAAGTAGGAAACCCTAAACTGACTTGCATGTGCCTCGAATGATCTCCGTTTGACTTGATTTATGTTGCATGTTGCTCTGCTCGTGAAACTGAAGTGTCGGGAAGCTGCTGGAGTGAAACTGCTATTTATTGTAAGTGTCTAGAAAGTGGTTAATTTGATGTCGGATGAGTTTGCATGTCACAGTGCCCGTGGGATCTAAAAAAACCCAAAAAAACCCAAAAAATTGGTCAACATGCAGGCACTGGCTAAAAATAGTAAGTCCCTGAAAACTGATCCATTTTGTTTGCATGTCACACCACTGCGAAGCTCTCGCAAAACCCATAAGGAATATCCGGACATGCGTTGAAAAACTCTACATGTAAACCCTAAAAATAACCTCTGAAGGTTGTACTGCTGAAAGTCACCATCTCGATTTGCATGTCACACCATTGCGAACGTCTTGAAAAACCGAGATGCATTCCCCAATCACGCCTTGGACAATCATATGTTTAAACCCTGAAAATGGCTCCTGAAGCCTGAACTACTAAAAATAGCCAGTTGTCCGATTATGTTCAAATTTTATGTGTAGGCACCCTAAAGTTACCTGGAAGTGTTGATGCATTCAAAATCCCGAAATTCTGAGGAAAAGGCCTCATATTAGGTACTTACTAAAAATAGTAAGTTGTCAGATTATAATGAAAATTCAGTGGGATCCTGCCACGAGCTCTCTAATTGCAATGCCAAGCTCAGATGTCAATTAGCCAACTCAATTTAACTTCAAACTGGCCTGAGGAATGAAAACCCTAATTTCATAGACAACCAAAATTCCAAATTAGGTCAAATGATAGGACATCCCCGGAAGGACAGAAAAATCAAAAGATCAGAGAGACACAAAACTACCCAAAACCAAAGCCAAAAGACCAGAATGGAGCAAAATTTAGGGGGTCCCCATTTGAATGGGGCGATGTGTGAAAAGGTCACAACACTACTTCCACTTTCAAGCTGGGCGCATTTCACCTGTGGTGGAGGAAATATCAACGCCTTGAATATTTTATGCCATGTCCTCTCCATGCTTGGGCCCATTTCCATGTATGTGAGGGAACTTTCTTGTGCCTTCGGCACATATGAGGTAGTGCAAAGAAACTTTTTTATACTTAGCATTTTTTTTCCATCCTCTCACACCTTAGGCGCATTTCACATAGGGTGGAGGAATTTCCCAACACTTAGAATATTTTCCCTTCTGATTTCTCTACCTTGGGCGCATTTGAGAGGTGGAGGAGGAACTTGCGTCTGCCTTAAGCGCATTTCCCATGTGATGAAGGAATTCTTCCATGCCCTGGGCGCATATAGAGGTGGGAGGAGGAATTTTTTATGCCTTGGGATTTTCTTCAAGCCACGCCTTAGCAACCTTGCAAGCTGGGCGCATTTGGAGGTATGAGAAGGAATTCCTCATACTTAGCATTTTTATTGCCTTGACTTCACATCTTCTTTGTGGGCGCATTTCACCCATCCTCCTGCCAGTTTCAACTTGGAAATTTTCAATGCCTCAACTACCTCTTGCCACTTTTTTTTATAGCAAATTTTGGATAAGTGTGACTCCTCATGGCTTCCACCCGTTCTGACTCTGGAGCTGGCGTGATATGCCTCTTGTGGCCTCGCTACCCTGTTTATACCTGCTGTCCAAGCTCATCTTCTATTTTTAGCCCGCCTGCTATTTTTAGCAAACCCTAAAATTGCTCGACTTCTGCAGCTCTGTTTGGCTTGAAATTTTCACCACATGGTCCTCATCGCTTGGTGAACCAGTTCACACCTTCATCTCGTGCCGACCTTCTATTTATAGCCCTATTCCGAAGGTGACTTACCATAAATAGTAAGTGCTCGGATTGCACCCAGATTTTACCGGTAGACTGCCTGAAGAATACTGATTGTGATGGGATACCTTCGTTTTTCGAAATTTTGGCTTTTACCCTACTTTTTAGGCATCGAAGCTGGAAACCCTAATCTGACTTGCATGTGCCCTGAACGGTCTCCATTTGACTTGATTTCTGTTGCATGTCATTTTGCTTGCTGAACTGAAGTGTCGGGCAGCTGTTGGGGTGAACCTGCTAAAAATAGAAACTGCCTAAACAAATGATCAACCCATTGCCCGATGAGTTTGCATGTTACAGTGCCTGAGGGATCTCAACAAACCGAGAAAAACCCAGAAAACTGGTCCAGATGCGTGTACTAGCTAAAAATAGTAAGTTCCTGAAACATGATCAACTCTGCTTGCATGTCATGTCGTTGTGAAGCCTTCAAAAAACCCATGAAGAATATCCAGACATGCATTGAAAAATCTGCATGCAAATCCTAAAAATAGCCTCTGAAGGCTGAATTGCTGAAAGTCATCATCTTGGTTTGCATGTTACATCATCGTGAAGGTCTTGAAAAATCCAGATACATTCTCCAAATATTGCATCTGAAAATCGTACATGCGCATCCTAAAAATGGCTCTTGAAGCCTGAACTACTAAAAATAGCAAGTTGTCTGATTCTGCCCAAATTTTGTGTGCAAGTATCTGAAAGTTACCTAAATGTGTTGAAGCAGTCAAAATCCCAAAATCCTGAAGAAAAGACCTCCAAATCAGGCACTTCCTAAAAATAGTAAGTTGTCAGATTTCAATGAAAATTTAGAGCGATCTTGCCTTGAGCCTTCTAATTGTACTGCTATGCTTAGATTTTACTTTGATAACCTTATTTGATCTCAAACAATGTTGCATCCCGAATTATGAGGTTACTATTTTCTAGCGATATAAAAAGGTAGAAATGAATGTAATGTGAAATCTGGAGATGCTTGCACCTTGTTATCAATATGTATGTTAGCTCATTTGATGTTGTTTCATTTGATGTTATTTCAATTGATGCAATTCATGGTAAATACTGCATATATGTGAATATCAGGATAATGAATCTTGTTTTATAATTGATTTATATATATACTGCAAATGTTGTGAACAAGTAACTGCCGAGATTGTATGTCTATGGATGCAGGAACAGGAACTATTCCTCCAGACGGAGGGGAGACATCACTCGGGAGAGGGGCTTGGTCGAGTAATCGGTAAAGTTGATCAAGTTGAGCATACACACACTTCACTGAGGGTTTTGGGAACTGAGTCAGATTGAGTTGTCTTAAAAAATCATCCTTAGGCTTAGGAGTTTTGGATTACTTCTTTATGCTTTATGAGTGGTGTTACTTGTTGACTGACTTACTGTTCTGTGAACCTTGAATGTGAAATGTGAACTGATAAGTGTGGTATAGACAGGATGTATATGCGTATACATGTACCACTCATATATACGTAACAACATGTATGACATGTCGATACAAATGTATGATGGGCAATTATTATGCCATACACATGTGTCGACCTGGCATACATATAGATACGTATACATGGCTGGCACACCTATAAACATATGCACACTCGCTATAATGTGGTTATAACGTTATATCGATGCTTGGAATTAACAGTTAAACGTATATATACATGTTTGTACAAACAGGTGTATTAAAGGTACGCTGACTGGCCTGTAATACACGTATTTGGATAATTAAATACAAATATGTATAGATATATTTAAATGTAAATATTCGAATGTGTTTGTATATATATATATAATATTATATTTAATATAAACATTATTATAGTTTTACCTGGAATAAAATATATAGATATATCTATAGTAATATTTAAATATTAAAACATTTAAATATAGATATATATATATATATATATATATTTACATACGGTAAATAAAACTATAATAGTATATATTTAATATAATGCAAAATATAAATATAACATTTTGTTTATATTTTAAATAAATAAGTTTTGGGAAGTAAATGGCATAAACTTCTTTAGTCACTTGGTAAATGATATTTACCATAAGATTAAATGAATTTGACTTGTATAGTCATTTGGCAAATAATATATATTTACCTTGAGAAAGTATTTAAATACGACTTCTATAGTCTTTTGGAAATCCCGTATGAAATTTAAGAGTGAGAAATAAATAAATTTCAAAATACTTTGTTAAGCATTTAAATAAATGCTAAGTGAAATGAGAATTTCATTCACCGTGGAAAGAAGGAAATAAGCCAAAGTTAAAATGTTATTTGCGAAAATCGAAACTTGTAGAAGAACGGAAATGGCACGGCTGAAAGCTCACACGCAGGAGGAAGACCTGGTCGCGATTTTCTGAGACTCCATTCCGAGAAAACATGAGGGTTTAAGCCAAGTGGGACGCCATCTACCTTGGGCATTTTCTCTGCAAATTTAATCCGCCATTTTAGACGCCAAGTTGTAGGTGTCAACCCTCCTTTTTATCAAATGAAAGTTTGAATTATTCTCTGAACTGCTGGAAGTCGATTCACCTCTTGAAAGCTATGAGTAAGTATGGAAATTCACCACATTTCATTTTGAAATATTCAAAGAGTAGTTCTGTCATCTTACATGCCTGCAAGAGTGGAAATTGTTGGACTGAGGGCTCTATAAATAGCCGCCCAGTTCATTCATAAACATAACTTGCCAATTCCGAATTTTCTTTAGAGAGAGCTGCATTTTGCCTTTGCTGCATTCACACGAAATTCCTTTTTGTTTTGCTAAAAGTGAATTCCCTTTTGAGAGCCATGTTTTGACAATTTTGTAAAAGCATTTGGTGAGCAATCTTTTATTGTTGTGGAAGCATTTATAAGATAATCATACTCTGTCATTGCTGAATAAGCATTGGTTGAGAGCCATATTCCGTCATTGCCAAATAAGCATTTGTTAGAGCCATATTCCGTCATTGCTGAATAAGCATTTGTTAGAGCCATAGTCTGTCATTGCTGAATAAGCATTTGTTTGAGAGGAGTGATACTGACAAAGGAGGAGAAGTAGCTGCAGACTGGGATCATCTACAGCAAGGAAAACAGGCATGTGTAATGTATTAGATTAATTTTGTAAATTAATTAATCTGCTTGAGAATTTGCTTGAAAAAGGATAGTAAAATAGAAAAGCATTTGAAGAAACTCTGTTGGAATAAGATAGCCTGATGTTATGAAATAACTTAGGGAAAGCTTGATTGTGAAAGGTGAAAGGAATGCTGGTTTGTGAAAAGGATAGCTTGTTATTAAGAAATACTTAAGTTGATTGTGAAAGCTTGTTTGAGTAAATAGCTTGATTCAATAGAATAGCTTGAACTTTTGGGAATGATTTGTTTATAAAGGGAAAAGTCTGTTTATAGCCTGTTATGGAAGAATAAATAGTCCATACTATAAAAGGAATGTTTGAAATGAATTTATTTCAATACTGCTTGAATTCCTTATATAAAGGAAAAACAAACTAGTTATTAAATACTAGGTCAAGGGTGGAACCAGTACCAAGGTAGTCTAAAGCTTTAAAGTTAATAGGTTAACTAGGGAAACCTATCTACTCCACGGATAAAGGATTTCGTGTTAGGAGTTACCCGAGGGACCCTTGTTGATTGTATTCCAATTCCTGATTAAGTAGATTGTTTGAAGGTAGGTTATCTGAAACAGGATATACCTCCCTTATGTAGCTATGGAAGTAGAATGTCTAAAAGGTAGGTAATCTGAAACAGGATATAACTATCTTGTGTAAATCTCTTAGAAAAATGTTGTAGGTTAGTCTGGGATAAAAGATTATCCAAAAGTAAAGAACGATACCTATGCATAGTGTAAGATAGCCTTAAGTCAAATCGGCCCTGGATAGTGTATATGATAGATGACCTTCATTCGAAATACTGAATGTAAATACTTTGGCCAAAGTAGTGGAAGGTACGACATCCATTTAAATGTGAGATAGTTGAGACTACACTGTCAGTTCATTGTGACCCATCATGCTAGTTCGGGATTGTGAAATAGCAAGTTCTAGATGTATAAGACACAGCACTATGCTCAGTTGGGTTGTCACAGCCCGTTACTTTACCAATCTCTTCGTTCGAAGGGAGGGCCATCTATCCAATGATAGATGTGCGAGGGACCACATTAACAGTCCGTGGTTGGCGGAAAAGCAACTGAGTGATGTTTCTCCTCCACAGCAGGCGACAGATACACCAAGATTTGTAAGGAAGGGAACCCGAACTATCTTACTACTTGTTGACGTGTGTTTTATGACAACGCCAGCATAGAATAAAATGTCCAACGGCCACTCTATTCTCTCTTGATCAAAGTGTTCCGCACGCTAAGATTGCGTGAAAGTTCATGCGTTTGACTCCAAGGTTCCTTTAATGCGAATAGACTCAGTTGGTTAATGTGAATATGTTGGGTATTCCAAGGGGACTTATGTAATTGTTTGATTTTATATGCTCAAACAAATGAAGGGTTTTGACTATGATGCTCTGGTATTTGATCGGACCGGGAAATGCTGAATTGAAAGGAGGTAGGGATAGGAATTCTACAATCTACTTCTACGGGTGGAATGCAAGGATTAGCTTTAACAGTCTTCAAACCAAACTTCGTTTCGTCTCCCCTTCGGACAACTCTGACAAAGCTGCTGCAATCTTCAAAGGATGGATGAGATGTTCAAATTGAGATTCACCATGCGCACCCCTTCACAACGAAGCAAGTGGGCACACTAAACACAATCGAAGTTAAGTGTTGCGATTCCAGTTGACCACGCAGGAGCAGACTTACCGTCAGCAAGTCCACCAGTGGTATGGATACGGGAAGATATGCCCAAACTAATGTCACATTCCACAATTAACTCTACCTGCATGAAAACAAATCTACTTTACTTTACTCTATTTGAATTGGAAACACAAAAAGAACTCGTCAACTGCCCATAACACAAAATGAAGTCACCAATCAATGAAATCTTTATATCATCAGAGTCTTACACAACAATCTTTTGCGAAAACTTTCAAAGGGAAAGTCTTTCTTTCCTTTCCAACTAAGCTAACTCCTAGCTCTACTTTAACTTCTATCAACCTCTATCTCTGTCTAGCTCTGATCTATCTCTGATTCTAATTCTAACTATTTACAAATGCAGGGGGATGCCCCTTTTATAATGAATCCAATTAGTGGACGGTTCAGATCTGATTACAATAAAGGGCTCAGATTGAGCCACCCATGCCCTAATTATAGCTTCTGCCCTAAAAACCGCCACCGAGAGGAGTGGGGCAATGAATACGCCCTCCACTCCTCATCAATGCACCATACCCTGCAATCAATGCACGTCGTCTTCCTCCAAAAGGTCATCGTCCAGAAGGGCGTTTCCTTTCTCCTTCTCGCTGGCTGCAAATCTGATGAATCTAGATAATACCGCCTCAATCTCCTGATCCGAAATCGGAGGAATGTGGTCCAACTGACACTCCAAAACTGCAACTGTTTGCCCATGTCGGGCACATGATTTCTTCCAGGCAACAAGGGCGTCCTGGGTGTTCTGTATGATACTGGAGAATGTGGCCGTGTTCTCGAAATCATCCTGTGTGAAGGTCTTCACCTCAGAGAAGAATGGCATCAATCTGTTCTTCAATCCATCTGCAGTTACCTCTTCAGAAGTCAACCTCCTGGCAAAGATTGCCTCCAATGTGTTGAAGATTCCATCTAAGATGTTCGTCATGGCCTTTCTGACCCTGACAGAATCTACCTGTGATGCATCGTAGAATCCCCAGCCTGTGACTACGAAAGAATACCATCTGGTGAAGTCGTATCTATCCCCCTGCTGGATAACACCTCCCTCAACCAAAGTGTGTTGAGGTATGCTCATCAAAGCCCCTAAACGGAGAACAACTCTCGTCTGATAGATACGCGCCTCACCCCAAGCATGGTTAAATGCCTCCACCCTAGCCATAATATTGGAGGCTTGCTGATAGGCATGTGCAAGATCCTCCATAAACTTCCTTGTTTCTGCACGGACGTTGGCAACTCACTTGTCTGCCTGTTGCCTCATTCTCTTTAGATCCTCGAAACCACTGATTGACTCCTTGGAAAACTCAGCTGGGAGCTCAATTGCCGGATTCTCTTGCCCACAAGGACGGGACAAGTGTTCCACGTAGCCAATCAGTGTCTTGTGCTCTACCTTCAACCTTTTGTATTTGCCCTCAACATGGGACAATATATCCTTGAGTGCTCAATAGGAATTATCGCACTCCTCTACCACTTGTGCTCAAGTAGGGCAGCCTAGTTCCATGGTTGTCACAACATAATTTTCAGGAACAGCCTCGTCCCTATCACATTCTACCCGAGGAACTGCTATATTCAAGGTTCGGGATCCATCTTCATCTGTTGAGATCTTGGAAAACTTCCTAGCCTTTTTCTTTGCTGGAGGTGCACTGATCCTCTGTAATAATTCCTCCATCTCAGCTGCAGGATCGATCTCATCTACAGGATCACGCCTCATTCTATCCCTTAGCCATTCTGGCACCTCCTGCCGCATGTCTGATATAATAAAAGGCTGTTCCACCTCGGCCTCTACCTCGCGAACCTCTCATCTGCCATCGTTCTAACGAGGCTCACCGTTATCAATAGGCTCAGTGTCTCCTGAGCTCTGGGCGTCCTGATCTGAAGTAGCATCACACTCGAGAGTTGCCTCAATTTCCTGCTGAAATTGAGTATCAGTAGTCGTCCCCTCATCGGTTTCTTGCTGATTTTCCTGCTGATGATCTTCTTGGGGCATGCTGATGCTCTAACCCACTGATTCTCTACGAGGTGGCTGACTCGCCACTTCCACTGTCTGCTCTACATCCAATCTCTCCCTCTGATCAGCAAATAGGGATACCTCGCGCATACTCGGAGAATGTGTCCGAGATGGCGTATGTACGGACTCCTCAAGTACCACAGGCTCATGTCGAACTAGCTCCTTTCCTCTAGGCTCTGGAGTTGGATTACTCCGTCTCCTCTGATTAGTTGCCAGTAATCTGCTGTCTCCCATCAAATTGTAGGTAAGGGGAATTGACCTTCCCTTGAGTCGGCTGACATGCCTCTCTACCCAACTCCGCGTAAATGTCAAGACTAGGATACAAAGTGTATCCAAGTCAATGATCTCTGGCTCAGACCAATCTAGGAGTGGTAAAGGCGTGTTTCTCACTGATTCGTAGTCAGCCTGTACAACGTTTATATCTTCCTCAATCTGATCTAGCACCGGGACGATCTCGCACTCTCTGATCATTACCAACGGTATCCGAGAGAACATTCTCTTTCTGATCTCAATCTCGTCCACTGCACTTGCCCAAAAGTCTTCTATCTACGCCTTGTGCCTGAACTCTTCTATCAATATCCACCTGATGTTCCTATGGGGATCGTAGTAGTGCCTGCTGGTGTGATAGGAAAGGCAAAAGAATTGGAGCTCTGCTTCTGCCTCTCTTGCTGCTTGCAGCGATGGGCAGATTTCATCCGAGTTCCCCATGGTGATTGGGAATCCGAGTCCACCTTTCTTCTTCTTTTTCTGAATCTTATCATAGGCAATCAGTTGCCTAGATACTTCCAACATCACTATCCTGTTTGTGGGATACCGAGGCAATCTGTATGGATAGGAGGAAAATCCTTGCACCCTTATGTAGGTGAATTTTGGAAATTGGATGAACCAACATCCGAATTTCTCAATCATTTCTTGTGCCTCCCTTGATATTCTATCATGGGTTCTCTGCTGCAGGGTCCTCGTTATGTGCATGGTAAAGACATCATTGACCCTCTTGTAATTAGTTGTGCTTATCAGATGCAACTGTGGACAAGCTTCATATATTTTAAACTGATGGGAACCGCATCCAATTGGTTCCTTGTAAGATATTCCCCTATATCTCGTCATGTGAGCCAGCATATAGACAAGGTAGGAGCCCATGTAAAATGTCTCCGTTCTCCTCACGCCACGAAGCTGCTCATGTATGTTATCACTGATCATCAGTGCCCAATCCATGTAATCTTTTCCCTCTAACACCAAGTTGACAAAATAGAGCATCCAAGGTTCAAAGATGAACGCTTGGGGGCATCCTCCAACTCTGCTTAACATCATGATCAGATCACCAAACTCATGCCTCAAATCCTCCAAGACTATCTGCTTGGGCAATTTTGTGCGAGTCGGGTTGGATTTAATCATCCACCTAGTATTTATCAAATCAGCACACCGGTCTGTGGTGGATGAGTACATCTTTCCAGCTCTTTCTTTTGTCTTGTAGATCATCTTCTCATGGACTGGAATCCCGAATGCCTCTCCGATTGCTTCAGGTGTCAGGTTGGCCAGCACCTTGCCATCTGGCAAAGTGACCGTCCTCTGTTCTGCATTGTAGTGGTAGGCGCATTCCATGATGAGTTCTGGACACCGGATAGCTAGCGGAAAGTTGGCAGCTGCATACAGTCCACTTCTGACGATACTGTGCGAAGTCACTGATGGGTGATGGCCTCCAATCCCCAATATTCTTCTTCTGAATGCTTCCATGTTGAATGAGCCTAAGTTCGTGTCAGCTAGCTTGCCGAGCTTTGATTAAAATTTGGATTTTGGCAAGAATGACTCGCCTAGTTTCTTGATCACAGCCTGTCTGGACTCGGTGTGGTTGTTCCTGCCTGCAGCTCTTCTGCTTGATTCAGCCATTCTGCAAAAAAAAGGCAAGGTAGTTAGACGACAAGATTTTAATAAAATAAAATAATCACCGTTGAGGGTGCCAGCAGATTTTTAAATAAAAAGCTGCAACACTTTTTGTGACTTTCAGCTGCAAACCTCAACACTTGTTTGCCTCAACTGCGAAATTTCTGTATTTGCAGCAACTCTAGAGATCTCTCTCAAATTCGTACTTCTCTTCTAGAAGAAACGCACTTTCAGCAATTTGTAAATGCCTTCACAAATTCGAACTTTCAGCCAACTCAGCCCTTTTAAACTTCAGATTTGACTCTGTTTACTTCAGCAATCGTATGAAACTTCTTCACATAGTCGTACCTTCAGCAACTGCAACAGTTGGCAACTTGGAAATTCGCACCTCTCAGCACTTCAGTCTTAGCAAGCTACGTCGCACTTCTTCAGCAACTTCAACCCCTTCAGAAATTCGTACTTCTCCTTCAGCTCTCTCAAAATTTCGAACTTCTCAGCAATTTCAAGTTCCTCAGGAATTCGTACCTTTCACTTGAGCAATGAGAAAAATGGAAAAGACTTCAAAACTTATAGCCAGGTCGATTTCCTGTAGAGGCTATACTTAGCACGTTTTCGAATTCATTTTCCCTCTCTTTTCCCGGTTGTAACACTTGTCATCTGAGGCATCTTCTAGAATTATGAATTTACCATTTCTGCACAGGCCTGCCTTATTGCTTTTGATTTTTTAAAATATTAAATTGCTCACTCCATTGAACAATTTCGAAATGCTTGGCTAAGTCCTTTGATCTGACTCCCGTTCTAGCAAAATTATCCAGTTCAAACCTCTGGCGAAATCCTCCTGTTCATTTTATTGTTTGCCTTAGAGAAATTCCTTAAATTTGCCTTAGGAATTTTATTTAAAATAGGCACTGGCAAAATATCCATCGAAACGATGTGGACATGGCGTAGAGAACGTTTGAATCACCTCTGAATTGCAAATGTTTAATACCCAGAAGAAAAATCTTTTCAGAATCCATCGTTTTCATGTGTATCCGGACGAAGGGGTAATTTTAATTTTTATTATTTAAAAATAATAAAAATGGCTAATGTTTATTTCTTCCCTTTCGGATGTATTTCATTCCTGTAATTTCAAGCTTCTTGGCCTTGGCAAATTTTATTGATTTCTCCCTGAAGAATTTTTTTTCTCTGAAGATTTTCATAACTCTGGAAATTCTTGGCATCATCCTCTAGACATCGCCTTCATTTCCTCCTGAGAAAATACCTTAGGAAATATTTTAAAAAAATCTAAATTGTATCATTTTATCTCTGAAGGGCACATATAGCATGTCATTTTCCATTTCCTCCCTTAGGCAATTCCATGCCTAGACATTCTCACTTAGCAATTTTCACGCCTAGGCCCTCTTATCTAGGCGCATTTCATATAGTGAAGAGGAAAAATATAATCCTTGGTCTTTTAAAAATCACGCCCCCTTTAGCATTATCTCCCCCTTTGGCGTATGGTGACTCCTCACCTTCCTTGAGCGCATATGCCATAGTGGACTTCCACCTTCAAGCGCATTTCATCCTCTACGTTTTTAGCTTTCACCTTCTTACCTTTTACCTTGGGCGCATATGCCATGGAGAAGAGGAACTATCTTGAGCGCATTTACCATATGTGAAAGACTTTCCACACCTAGACTTGACTCTTCACCTCCCTCTGGCGCATATGGGATAGGCCACTTCCATGTTTGAGCGCATTTGCCATTTGCAAAAAAAACTTTCCACGCCTAGGTGTCTTTTCACCTTCTTCAAGTGCATTTTAACTTGTAGACTTCCATGTTGGGCGCATATGCTAGTGTGAGGGGGAATCCCACTTATTTCAAGTGACTCTTCATCTCCTCTTGGTGCATTTGCTAGTGTGAGAGGGAAATTTCTTTGCCTTAGGCGCATATTGGCTAGTGAGGAGGAAAATACTACGCCCATGGTGTCTCTTCACCTTCCCTAGGCGCATATAGCCTATGGTACTTCCATTTCTAAGCGCATTTGACTATGTTAGAAGTAATTCCGCCCCTTTCAAGTGGCTCTTCAGCTTCTCTTTGCGCATTTAGCCTGTGCAACCTCCTTTCTTGAGCGCATTTGAGGATGCCTTAGGAAATTTTGATATCTCTTGAATATTTCCACGCCTTGGGTGACCTTTCACCTTCCCTAGGCGCATATGGGGGAAAATCTCTTGCCTTAGAAGAATTTCTATGCCTCTTGAAGGCGCATTTCATCTTTGCTCAAGGAAATCTCACACTTAGAGATTTTTGTATCTTTTATTCCTGCTGGGCGCATATGAGGGTGTTTGCCTGTCAGCTGTTGTTTATAAATTTCCAACACCTTAGGTGACCTTGGCTTTCTATTTTTAGTAAAATTAGGGTTTCATTGCAATTTCACCCTGTTTTGAACTGGAGCTGGCGTGGCTGTGCCTCCATTTGGTTTTGCTATCCTGTTCACATCTTATCTGGCACAATACATGCTATTTTTAGCCATTTGCTATTTTTAGCAAACCCTAGAATTGATCAATTTCTGTATCTCTATTTGCTTTGAAATTTATTCCAGTTGCTTTTGATGCTGTGAGAGACCTGTTCATACTTGCTTCTGGTGATGACGCGCTATTTTTAGCCACCTGCTATTTATAGTAAGTTTCAAAGTTGCCTATCTTCAGTAGCTCCGTTTGACCTAAAACTTGCTATGTCTGTTCCTGATAACTTGAGTGCTCTTTTCATACCAACTTCCGGCGCAGACCTGCTATCTATAGCTGTGTCCTGACTTACTAAAAATAGTAAGTCCTCCGATTTTGCTCAAAATTTGCCAGTAGGTAGCCTGAAGGATGCTGATCATGGTGGTGTGCTTCATTTTGACATCTCTGCATTTTGCTTCATCTATTTTTAGACATGGCATGGGAAACCCTAATCTGATTTGCACACGCTCCCGACTGCTCCTAATTGCCTTGATTTCTACTACTTACCAATCTACTTGTTGGAATGACATAATGGGTAGCTGCTGGACTAAAGCTGCTATTTATAGTAAGTGTCCGGAGAGTGGTCCATCGGATGTCGGACGAGTTTGCATGTCACAGTGCCCGTGTGATCTCAAAAAACCCAAAAAAACCCAGAAAACTAGTCAACATGCGAGCACTGGCTAAAAATAGTAAGTCCCTGAAAACTGATCCGATCCACTTGCATGTTATATCACTGCGAAGCTCTCGCGAAACCCAGATGGAATATCCGGACATGCATTGAAAATTCCTGCATGCAAACCCTAAAAATAGCTTCGAAAGGCTGTACTCTGAAACTCACCATCTCGGCTTGCATGTTACACCATCGCGAAGGTCTTGGAAAACCCAGATCAATTCTCCTATCATTTATCGAAGAATTGCTTGTCTAAACCCTGAAAATAGCCTCTGAAGGCTGAACTGCTAAAAATAGCCAGTTGTTTTAATCTGTTCAAATTTCGCGTGTAGGCACTCTAAAGCTGCCTGATTGTGCTGAAGTCATTAGAATCCCGAAATCCTGAGGAACAAGCCTCAAACTAGGTACTTACTAAAAATAGTAAGTTGTCGGATTTCAGTGAGATTTCAAGGGGATTCTGCCTTGAGCTTTCTGAATGTGTTGCTGCACTTAGATTTCACCTTAGTAACTCGATCTTGACCTCAAACGGGCCTAAAGGATAGAAACCCTAAATTTGTCAATTACTTCAACTGAGGTCAAACGGGACATCCCCGGAAGGACAAAAGATCAGAGACAGAGAGAACCAAAGCCAAAAGACCAGAATGGAGCAAAATTAGGGGGGTCCCATCTTGGATGGGGTGATGTGTGAAAAAGGTCACAACACTACTATTTGTGCAAAAGCTTAGGAGCTATGTATGTAATTGTTTTACTTTTGTACTCTGAATTATATTTGCAGTGGAAATGGAATCCATCTGGAAAAATATATTGTAACTAGCATGTAATTATCAATAAAGAAACGAAGAATTTTATTGTAATGTCTTTGTTACTTGTTACATTTATATGTTTGAAGTGAAATGTGGAAAAATTTTAATTACCCAAGGTTAGGGTCGTTACAAACAAGCCTGAAGGATGAAAAACCCTAATTTCACAGACTTAGCCAAAATTTCCAACTGGTAAACTGGCTGTTGAGGCATTTGCGGTCCATTTGATCTTGCTTGTGTGGGACCCTGCTGTCTATATTCCGGAGAGTCCTTGGGTGCAATTGGCACGTTGCTCGCATTGGGATGCGGCGGAGTAGAAAAGTTATTTGGTGGCGTTGACGAAGTCAACGGTTCCCTTTGAGGATAACCTCTTTGATACACTTTAGGGGGCCCACCATCAGTAGTCTGGAGAGCTTGCACTTCCCTGATTCCTTCTACCAAGACACTGTTGTTAAGAGGCGGGAAACTATAGCCGTCTCTGCTTAGGGGCTCATCTGGTGATGCGTACGTGACATGAGCCTCTGAAGGCGTTTGAGCCTCTGGCGTCCCCACGGGACCATTCGCCGAAGCTGGTGGAAACCTCTGATTAACCGACGGAGGTGTATAACTTTGGAATTCAGGTGGAAACTTGAAGTCTTCCAAGATCAGGGCTTGATCATACCGGGGTGTTGGAACTATTTCATACCCCGTGATTGGAGGATTCTCCACTGGTTCTGTATTTTTCACTTCTCCTCTGAAGATGTCAGCAGCGACTTGGAACTCGTGGCATTGCAACTCAGAGTGCTGACTAGTGTTGTGCAATCTACACCATCCTGACAAGGCGGCCTCCGCCAGGTATACTCTGTCTGCCGGACGGTTCTCAGGAGGCGGTGGGTTATCCAGCGGTGTAGGAACACCTCCATTGTTGGGTCCCGTATTCCAGGATCTCTTCTGGAATCCTTGATTGTTATTTCTATACCCATGATTGTTCTCCTGATTGTATCCTTGATGAGCATCATGGTGATGATTCGGAGGATTATTCTGATATCCTCGGTTAGCACCTTGGTGTGCTTGATTGTTCCTTTGCATGGCTTGAATCTGATTATTTTGATTTCTGAGGTATGTCACCTCAGTTGACAGCTTCTTTACTTGTTCCACCAGACCTTTTATTTCATCTCTTTCCTCTTGAGTCTGTGTCGGCGGTACTGTGTTTTGCAGATAGACCGGCTGTGCGATTGACGCTTGAGATGAAGGTACTCCAGGGTGGAGAACCAACTGATTTGATGGCGCGGTCGCCTGGTAAGATGGTTGTGGAACTGGATTTAATGTTGGAATTTGCTGATTCCAGGTTTGTATCTGACCGCTCGCAGAGCTTAAGCCAGTGTATAGTGAGGGACCAGTTGTATTTTGTCCCATGTTCTGGCTCACTTCAACTGCTTTAGCATAAGCTAAGTTCATATCGGCGGGAGCGGGGTGGGCTTCTCTCACAAACATTGCAGTTAAGGGGTCCAAGGCGGCGTAGTAGCTTTCTCTAGCATCCGTGATAGTGTAAGGAGTTCGTAATCTTGTGAGAGCCTTCTGGAATCTATTGTTAAACACATGAATGGGCTCTTTTTCCTGCCTCCTTACTTCTACAAACTGTCTGAACAATTCTGCGGGAGTGATGGGAATACCAAACTTTCCGATGAAGGCCGTCTTCATCTGTTCCCATGTTCTGATTGAACCGACTGGCAAATGTATGAACCAATAATGGGCCTCTTCCCCCAAAGAATAGGGGAACAACCTGCAAGCTACATCTGCGTATGCAATCTGCCTATTGCGTAGGTGGTCTTCAAACATTTTGATGTGATCCTCAGCAGTGCGGTTTACGTCGTGGACGTGGAACTTGGAGCAAAAACTCTCTGGATTCTTTGGCATGTCATGATAGTCGGCAAACTCCAGCGGAGATGGGTTGGTAACCAACCAAGTAGCACCATTTGCAACTGGCTGAGCCATTGCTTGCCTTCGCCGATATACAGCTGTTGGAGTCGTTCGTTGCTGCTGCTGAATTGCTATTGGTGTGGTATCTCGGGCGGGTCCTTGCTGGGCAAACCTTGAAATGCTAGGCGGAGTTCTGAATAAGCTCGAGACCTCTTCACCGCTTACTGCTTCTTCACTTGATTGAGCTTCTTCGTTTGATAAAATTTCTTCACTTGAGGGAACTTCCCCGTCTGATCGGGTACCTTTCTTCTTCCTTGTTCTAGTAGGTAGCTCTAGCTCTACAAGTTCCTTCGTTGAGCTGGGTGCAGACCTCAAAATTCTCTTCAACTTATCCGGCGAGAAAGAACTGATGCGATCCAGGATGAAGTTGCTTCTTTCACTGGCGAGGCACGGGAGCAAGTGGTTGTCTTTGATTCAATAAATCTCTCTCAATAGCAACTTGGATCTCGATAGCTTTTTCTTCTTCTTCTTGCAACACCAAGCTCGTCCACATGTACTCAGCTGCACTTCTCTTTGTTCTCCACGCGAGGTTGTTCAATCCTGAAAGAATATCTTCTTGATCGTCGTTGAATCCCAAATTTGGCTGTAGCCGCAGAGATATCCCTCTATGAGGTAGCACCATCTTGGTACATTACACTTTTATAATTTCTTTGCTTCACTATAAAAGGGCCCTCCTTCTAGCGCCAATTATGTTGCGTTAGGAGGAGAGGCGAGTATAATCAACAACACTTAGTTCAAGCCCTCCTTCAAAGAGATTTTCGCGTTGGCCTCCTTCTAGCGCCAATTCTGTTGCGTTAGGAGGAGAGGCGAGTAGATACAATAATGAACCGAGCTTTTCCCGTTCAAGCCCTCCTTCTAGCGCCAATTCTGTTGACGTGCTTTTTATGACAGCGCCAGCACAGAATAAAGTTGCCCAACAGTCACTCTATTCTCTCTTGATCAAAGTGTCCCACATGCTAAGATTGCTTGAAAGTTCATGTGTTCGACTCCAAGGTTCCTTTTATCGCGAATAGACTCAGTTGGTTGATGTGTTTTGCTGGTTATTTCAAGGGGACTTACGTAGTTGTTCGACTCTGTGAAGCAATTAGGACATGAATGATTTGGCAATATTGTTCTGGTATCTAGACTGACTCGAAAATGCAGAATTTAAAGGGGATAGGGATAGGAATTCTACAATCTACTCCTAAAGGGTGGAGGACGAGGATCGACTTAAACAATCTTCAAACCAAACTTTGCTTTGTCTCCTTTCGAACAACTCCGACAAAGTTGGTGCAATCTTCAAAGGATGAGAAAAGTGTTCAAACTATGACGCAACATGTTCATACCGTCAATACGACACATACAAACATATGAACCATAATCGAAGTTAAGTGCTGATACTCCAGTTGACCACGCAAGGCGAACTCACCATCAGTAAGCCCGCCAGTGGTATGGATGAAAGAAGATATATTCAAATCACAACGCCACACTCCACAATTAACAACTACTTGCATGAAATAAAAATCTATTTTACTCTATCTACCTTGAATTGGAAAGACTAAATGGCCTTGCTAGCTACTCATAACAAAGAAGAAATCACCAATCAATGAAACTCTTTGTATTATGAAAAGTGTTCACAACAACCTTTTACAAAACTTTCAAAGGAAAGTTTGCTTCCCTCCTCAATCTAAAGCTAACTTCTAAGCTAAATGCTATATGCCTTCTACTCTCTAGCTCTGATCCTATTCCGATTCTAATCTCTATCTCTGATTCTAATAGATTACAAATGAGGGGGGATGCCCCTTTTATAATAAGTCCAATTCAGTGGACGGTTTAGATCAAATTACAATGAAGAGCTCAGATTGAGCCACCTATGCCCTGATTAGGGTTTTTGCCCTAAAAACCGCCACAGAGAAGAGTGGGCAATGAATGCACAGAATATTCTCCACTCCCCTGCAGGAATCATAATGAGCAATTAATGCCCACTACCATCATCAAGAAAATCCTCATCAAGCAGCGCGTTCCCATTGGCCTTCTCCCGGATAGCAAACTCGATCAACCGGGCTAATACTGCTTCAACCTCCTGTATAGAGATCGGTGGAATATGGCTGAGCTGGAACTCTAAGACTGCTACCGTCTGTCCGTATCTGGTGTAAGATTTTCTCCATGTCACTAAGGCGTCCTGGGTATGCTGAATTATACTAGAGAACGTGGAGACATTCTCAAAGTCATCCAGGACAAGTGACCTCGCAGCTGAGAAGAATGGAGGCAGTCTACTTTTCAAGCCATCAGCAGTTATCTCCTCTGGGACCAACTTTCTAGCAAATATGGCTTCTAATGTATTGAGGACTCCCCCCAAGATGTTGCCCATTGCTTTCCTCACTTTAGCTGAATCTGCCCTTGCTGCGTCGTGAAATCCACGGCCTGTGACCACCGAGGAGTACCAACTGGTGAAATCATACCTATCACCTCTCTGAATTACACCTCCATCCACCAAGGTTTCTAGAGGTATATGCATCAAAGCCCCCAAACGAAGTACAGTCTTCGTTTGATAGATGCGAGTATCACCCCAGGCCTGATCTACTATATCCATCCGTGCCAAAATACTTGAGGCCTGTCGATAAGCATCGGCGAGGTCCTCCATGAATTTCCCTGTCTCAGTATGAACACGGCTAACCCACTTGTCTGCCTCCGTTTCCATTTTCTTCAAATCCTCTAAGGCAACAACTGACTCCTTCGGAAGCTCTGATGGACGTTCCACTGCTGGGTTTGCTGGTTCACCTGGATGTGCTAGATTTTGCATGTATCCTATCAAGGTTTTGTGCTTCTTCAATTTCTTATACTTCCCCTCCGTGCGGAGCAACTGATCCTTCAATGCCTGATAGGAGTTATCGAACTCCTCGATAACTTGGGCTCCCGTAGGACGACCCAACTCTACTGTGGTGATCACGTAATTTTCAAGCCTCTCCTCGGTTCGATCACAATCTTCCCTCGGAATAGCCACCTGAAGCGTGCGAGAGCCTGACTCGTCAGTCGAGATCTTTGAAAACTTTCGGGCCCTTTTCTTCTCTGGTGGCGCACTGATCCTCCTGAGGAACTCTTCCATCTCAATGGCTGGATCCGTATCATCCTCGGGTTCTCTCCTCATTCTGTCGGAAAGCCAATCAGGCACTGTCTGCTGTGGATTACAAATGACAAGGGGCTGTTCTTCTGTTGCCTCCATCTCGTGCACTTCCTCTCTTCTTGCACTGGTTTGCTCAGGCTCATCCTCCTCTATAAGCTGGGTATCTCCCGACCCTTGGGTCCCCTGTTCTGTGTTTTCTTCTTCTTCCAAAGCCGTGTCCAACATCTGCTGAAAATGGGTGTCGGCCATTGTTTCCTCTTCCTCCTCCTGTTGGCCGCCCCTGGATAGACTGACACTAGCTGATTCCCGGGCGTTGGGCTGATCTACCTCCTCAAGTCCCCGCTCTTCCTCTAATCCTGCCCTCTGATCGGCAAATAATGAAACCACTCTCAAACTCGAAGACTGAGTTTGTGAGTGCACGGGTGATGCTTGTTCTATCCTCAACGGTATCGGTTGGGTTGGCACTTCCACTTGTGCCCTCGATGTCTGAGCAATTTGTTTCCCCCTTTTTACCGATAACGGCCTTGGGTCACCCATCAAGCTATAAGTAAGGGCGATCGACTTGCTCTTGAGTCTGCATACATGTCTGTCGACCCAAGTCCTGGTAAAAGTCATCACCGGGATAGAAAGAGTGTCCAAGTCCATGATCTCTGGCTCGGACCAATCAGGTGGTGGGACAGGAGTATCCCTAACTGACCCATAGTCGGGTTGCATGACGTTGACATCCTCCTCCACCTGGTCGGGAACTGGAATAATCTCACATTCTCTAATCAACTTGAGAGGAAGTCTGGAAAACATCCTTCTTCTTATCTCAGCCTCATCCACTGCATTTGCCCAAAAGTCCTCCAGATGAGCTCTGTGCCGGTATTCAACGTTCTGTATCATCCGGATGTTCCTGTAAGGATCGAAATCCTGCCTGCCTGTGTGATATGACAAATGATAAGATTGCAGCTCGTCCTCTGCCTCTCGGGCTGCCTGTAAAGAGGGACACACCTCAATGGAATTTCCCATGGTGATAGGGAAATCAAGTCCACCCTTCTTTTTCCTTTTCTGAATCTTATCGTAGGCAATCAATTGCCTAGATACCTCAAGCATTACTATGTGATCAGTGGGGTATCGTGGTAACCGATACGGATACGAAGTGAACCCTTGCAGCCTAATATATGTGAATTTCGGGAATTGGATGAGCCAATACCCATATTCCTCAATCAATGTCTGTGCTTCTTTAGATATTCTCTGCTGCGTCTTTGCTGAAGTGTCCTCGCAATGTGCATTGTGAATGCATCATTTGCCCGTTTATAGTTGGCAATGTTAGCTAAATGTAGCTGTGTGCAGGCTTCATGGATTTTGAATTGACCAGGGGCACAGCCGATTGGCTCCTTGTACGAAATCCCTCTGTACTTAGTCATTCTGGCCAACATGTAAATTACATATGAGCTCATGTAGAAAGTCTTCGTCACCTTCAAGCTCCTGAATTGCTCATCGATGTGGTTGCTAATCATCCTAGCCCAATCGACACACTCCTTTCCCTCCAAGATGATCTCGATGAAGTAGAACATCCAAGGCTCGAAAATGTAAGCCTGTGCACTCCCATTCACCCGGCTCAGCATCATTATCAAATCACAGTATTCTTGTTTCACGTCCTCGGCAATTATCTGCTTTGGGAGCTTAGTGCGGGGTGGCCTCGGCTTCTGCATCCAAACTCTGTTGATGACTGCAGTGACTCTTTCGAAAGAGGAAGAGTACATCTTATCTGCCCTTTTGTTTGTCCTGTATAACATCTCCTCAGCAGTTGGAATCCCAAATGCCTCTCCGATGGCATCCGGTGTGAAGTTGGCGAGCAGTTTACCATCCGGAGAGACAATCGTCCTACGTTCTGGCTTGTAGTGATTGGCGCACTCCATAATTAGCTCCGGACACTGAATTGCTGGCGGAAAACTAGCAGCTGCGTAGATTCCACTCTTCATTATATTATGTGCCGTGACTGATGGTTGATGGCCCCCTAGCCCGAACATCCTCGATTTGAGTGCATTTAGATTAAATGAACCAAGGTTGGTGTCATTTAATCCCGCCAACTTTGAAACTATTGCTGACTTTGGGAGAAATGGCTTAGCGAGCCTTTTAATCATTGCCTGCCGGGATGAGCTAGCCTTGCCTGCTTCAGTGTTTGCAGCTCTGCCTGCGGCTCTGCTTGTTCCTGCAACATCCTTTGCTCCGGCCATCTGCAAAATAAAATAGAATAGCAATAAGTTAGGCTGCAGATTTTTAAATAAAATGAAGTAACCTCCGAGACGGCTGCGAACGTGGAGTTAGCTTTTTGAAAATAAAAACTCTCAGCATAAATTACTAACTCCAAACCTCGTACTGTATAAAAAACTTCAAGCTTATAAAGAAGCTTTCAACGACTGCACTTCCGACTGGCGAAGAAAATTGCAGCCAACTACCAACTTTCAGCAATGTGGATACTTTCTCAGCACAAAGCGAATTAAATCCTTTGTCTTGACTTCCTCAACCTCAACAACTTTCAACTTCTAGCAGCTTGAATAAGTAAAATCTGCAGCAAGCTTCAACTTTCGTGCAACTTCAATACTCAGCAATTTCGAAATAAATCCCCAGCACAATATAAATTTCTGCAACCCAACACTCTGCAGCAACTTCAACAAATAAATCTTCCAGCAACTCTGGAAAACAACTTCGACCTTCAACTTCGAAGTTGCAGCAACACACTTTCAGCTTTTCGAAAGAAAGAGTCTCGGCAAATGAAAATTCCTCCAGCACTTCGTACTTTCAGCAACTCAACACTCCGAAATAAAATAAACTCTCCAAGAATTTCTCTCCTCAACAACTTCGAATATATTTTAAGAACTCAAGAACTTCTTCAGCAACTTCAACTTCGAAACAATGTGAGGAGAAATGAGAGAAGAGATTGCTTAAATAACTCTTCTCGGAGAATCCTGCTAAGTAGTGCTGGGGTTATTTTTAGCACCTTCATCAATTTTCCACTCTCTTCGTTCGGAATCTTCTAATTCAAGCGCAGTAGTGGGCTAGTCGTCAGCCGGTCATTATGGCAGTTGCCATTAATAATGATTCCTTCTTTGTAAAAAATCGAATCCTTCCTCTTAGTCTGCCAGTTAGCTCTTGGCGATTTAAACGACTCGCGAGAAAAACAATCACTTGACTTGATTTAAAATTCCATTTTAAAATCTCGCAGTGTTTAAATAAATTCAACTCGAAAAATTTCGTGTGAGTTGTAAATTTATTTCCAACTTTTAAAATGTCTGTCATTTAAATCCTCGATTTCATAAAATTTGCCTTAAGACATTTTAAATTCTCTCATTAAAATGTTCAACTCCGGGTGATTAAAAATTATTCGCCTGCTCGAAATAATTCACCCTCTGAGATTTAACTTCCGTTAGGAAAATAATCTAGGCAAAACGAATTTCCTCTGAAAATATTAAAATTTCCCTTAGGAAATTAATTTTCAAACTCTGTTAACTCATGGGTGCATTTTAAACGGGTTCATTTGATTTTCACTTGACCCATGGAAAATATTCATCGATATCAAATCTTCCCCTTGAAAAAATATTCGTCGACTTTCAACTGCCTTTGGAAAATTTTAAACTCATCAAATCATCCTTCCATGCCAAGGGCGTATTTTTCCCTAGTGAAATGCTATCTCACTTAGAAAAATTTTCTAACATTTTCTCTCTTTTGGCGTTTTATTTTCCATGACTTAGGAATTTTATTAAAATCCTTTTCTCCCTCAGGCGTATTTGATCTCATTCAATTTTTAATTCCCACGCCTTAGACATTCTTCACTTCACACACCTGATAGAAAATTTAAATCTTCACCCCCCTTAGGCGTATATTTCCCCTTGGCATTTTATTTTATTTACTTAAAATCTCCATGCCTTAGAAATTTTATTAACATTCTCTTCCTTGAGGGCGCATTTAACATAACCCACTTTCATTTTGTACCTTAGAAATTTCCAAGTTTCTCATCCTTCCTTGGGCGCAAATGGCTTATGCTATTCACATTTCGTGCCTTAGAAATAAAATTTAAGTCTCCAGCAACCTTGGGCGCATTTCCTTAGTGGAGCTTTGATTTTTATCATGTGCGCATTTGAGGGGTGAGACTTTCAAGTCAAGGCGCATTTCATAGGTTCCACTTTCATTTCGTTGCCTTAGGAAATTTCCAAGGCTTTCATTAATCTCTTGAGGTGAGGGCGCATTTTAGATGTTGAACTTTCAATTTCATTGCCGTAGAAGAATTTTCCATCACCATTTACCTTGAGGGCGCATTTCCACTAGGCAACTTTTACTCACACGCCTTAGAGAATTCTCCCATCTTCTCTTCATCATGGGCGCATTTGATACACTCAACTTTTGCTTTTAATGCCTTAGAAATTTTCTTAAAACACCTGTTAACTTGTCTCGGGTGCATTTTGCCTATGGAGCTTCCATTTACTTGCCTTGGGCGTTTTTTCTCCAGCATTTTCAATGTCTTGAAGGTGGGCGCATTTTGAAGGGTCTACTTTCATTTCCTGCCTTAGTTTATTTTTCACCTTTTCTCCTTCTTGAGGGCGCATTTGATGTGCCATGCTTCCATTCAAACACTTAGGCGTTTTTCACATGTAAGCCTTGACTTGAGGGCGCATTTTGACCTCTCTACTTTCATTTGTGTGCCTTAGGCGTTTTTACCAAGCATCACCTTCCCTTGGGCGCAAATTACATGGTGGGCTCCAAGTTGAGGGCGCAAATAGGGGTGGCTACTTTCATTTCTCATGCCTTAGACGTTTTCTCAAGCTCACTTTACACCTTGGGCGCATTTTCATGGGTGTGCTTTTATTTCTTAACTTAGGAATTTTCCAAACTCCCTCACCTCTCCTTGGGCGCATTTTGAGGTATGAGCTTTTGTTTCATGCCTTAGAAACTTTCAAGGCTTCCATCAAGGTGGGCGCATTTGCTATGCTCAACTTTCATTTCAATGCCTTAGTTTATTTTCAAGCTATCAATCTGTGAGGTGGGCGCATTTTGAAGGGGATACTTTCATTTTCCCACACTCAGAATATTTTCCATGCCTCTGCCTGCCTTTGTTTACGCATTCTATTTTTAGCAAGTTGTGCTATTTTTAGCAAGTCCCTTGATTTTCAACCTCTAAGGCTCCGTTTTGCCTGAAAATTTCATCATATGATCTTCTTCACCTTGTGAACCTGTTTTGCCAGTCCTCTGCCCTGACCTGCTATTTATAGCCACCTGCTATTTATAGTAAGTTTTGACTTTCTGACTTCAGTAGCTCCGTTTTGCCTGAAAGTTGCAACGCTTGATCTTGATAGCTTGAGTGTCACTCTGATGCCAACCTCGGGTGCAGACCTGCTATTTATAGCCGTGCCCTGACTTACTAAAAATAGTAAGTTCTCCGATTTCGCTCAAATTTTGCCAGCAGGTACCTTGAAGTGTGCTGACATGGGTGGGGTACTTCGTTTCGGCTATTTTTGGATTTTACCCCCTATAAAAGTGGAAACCCTAATTTGACTTGTATGTATCCCGAACGGTCTCCGTTTGACTTCGTTCCTTCTGCATGTCGTTCTGCTTGCTGAACTAGAGTGTTGGGCGGCTGCCGGAGTGTACCTGCTAAAAATAGAAACTGCCTGAAAAGTGACTCATCCACTGCCGGATGGTTTCGCATGTCATATTGCCCATGGGATCTCAAAAAACCCAGAAAACTGGTCTGCATGCATGCACTGGCTAAAAATAGTAAGTCCTCAAAACTCGATCTTCTCCGCTTGCAAGTCACACCGTTGCGAAGCTCTCGAAAAACCCATGAAGAAAAACCCGACATGCGTTGAAAAACACTGCATGCGAACCCTAAAAATAGCCTCCGAAGGCTGAACTCTGAAAGTGGTCGTCTCGGTTTGCATGTTACATCACTGCGAAGGTTTTGGAAAACCCAGAAGGATTCTCCAGACATGCATCTGAAAAGCTCATGTGGAAACCCTGAAAATGGCTCTTGAAGCCTGAACTGCCAAAAATAGCAAGTCGTCTGATCTGGCTCAAAATTTACGTGTAGGCAGCTTGATGTTACCCGGATGCAGTGGAACTGACAGAATTCCAAAATCTCAATAAAATAGTCCCAAATTGAATACTTACTAAAAATAGTAAGTTGCCGGAATACAGTGAAAATTTAGGGGGACTCTGTTGGAAGTCTTCTGACTGCTGCACTAAGCTTAGATTTCAATTTTATAACTCAATTTGACCTTTAATAAGCTTGAAGGATGAAAACCCTAATTACACAGACTTAACCAATACTTTAACCTGGGTCAAACGACAGGACATCCCCAGAAGGACCAGAGACCAGAGAGAGAGGGAACCAAAGCCAAAAGACCAGAATGGAGCAAAAATCAGGGGGTCCCCATCTTGATGGGGTGATGTGTGAAAAAGGTCACAACAGGTCGTAGTTTGAACATCTTTCATTATTCCTTTGAAGATTGCACTGCCTTTGTAGAGGCTGTCTGAAGTGAGGCAAAGCAAAACCTAGTTTGAGCTTGCAAGAATTGATCTTCGTATCCCGCATTTAGGAGTAGACAGTAGAATATCGATCCCTATCCTTTTACTTTCAATATTTTTTGGTTAGTTTAGGAAATCTGAGCATCATCGATAAATCATTCGTGTCCTGCAAGTTCTTCTCTTTCGATCAAAAAATTGTGTAAGTACCCTTGGAATAACTAGCAAATCACATCAAGCCAACTGAGACTATCCGCTGCATAAGGAAGCTTGGAGTTGAATGCATGATCTTTTTGGCAATCTTAGCATGCAAAATATTTTGTTCAAGAGAGGATAGAGTATCCGTTGGGATTTTTTATTCTATGTTGGTGCGGTCATAAAATACCCGTCAACAGGTCGGAAAGTAGAAGTACCAACATCTAGAGTAGGAGAAACAACATTGCCTAGGATTTTTGAAACAAAGTCATCTGGATGTGAATCCTAAGGAAAATCAAATGGTGCTATATTAGGACTGGTAGACTCCTCATCTTCAGAGTCAGAATGGTCTGAAGCCCTCCCATCAGGGGAACCAAGAGGAAGACGAACACCCTCATCAGAAGCCTTCACATGCTGATCCGCAAGACTGGTAGTAGGAACAAATGGACCAGTAGTCTCATCAATCACAACATCACGACTGAATATGAGACGATCCGTCTCCACATCAATCAACCTGTATGCCTTGTGATTGTCGCTATAACCAATAAACATAAGTTGCTAGCTCTTAGAGTCTAGCTTGGCATGCTTGGCTTTTAGAATCCATACATGAGCTATAGAACCAAAGACTTTCAGATGGCCCACCTTAGGCTTACGTCCTGACCAGGCTTCTTCAGGAGTCATCTTCTTAACGGCTTGTGTAGGTGACCGATTTAGGAGGTAGACTATAGTATAAACTGCATTAGCTCAGTATTTCTTGGGGACATTTCTATACTCCAACATAGAATGAGCCATTTCAGTAACTGTGCGATTCCTACGTTCAACGACACCATTCTGCTGAGGGGTGTATGGTGTGGTGAGTTGGTGTTTAATGCCATGTGCAGCACAAAAAGTAGAAAAGTTAGCTGAACAAAACTCCCCCCCATTATCTGACCTTAGAGTACCAATCTGAGAACCTAATTCCTTCTCAACTAAGGCCTTATACTATTGAAATGTATTGAACACATCTAATTTATGTTTCAAGAAAAACACCCAAATTTTTCTACTGAAATCATCAACAAATAATAAAAAGTACCTAGACCCAGTAACAGATGGAGTGTTCATTGGTCCACATACATCAGCGTGAACCAATTGAAGTACCTTGGAGGCTCACCAAGAATCACCATCCGAGAATGGTGTCCAATGCTGCTTTCCAGCTTGACAAGATCCACAAACTCCATGATTTTGAGTTTGGATCTCAGGTAGACCAGCAACCAAACCCTCCCGAGACATTTGAGAGAGATAGTGCACATTCAAGTGCCCATAACGCTGATGCCAAAGTTTGCTGATGGAAGTACTCCTAGCTGCCAAAGAGTGCTCCTGAGAATCACCGGAATCAACAAGTCTATATAGACCATGATCCTCAAAGCCCATAGCGATTGTAGTACGAGTCTCCCTGTCAACAATGTCGCAGGTGGACGAACTGAAAACAACATCCAACTAGGGGAGAATGCCTCATGATTTGGCTGACGGACAGAAGATTATGTTCCATGCCTGGAACATAGTAGACATAGAGAAATATTAAATTTCTCCCTCTAGAGTGAATCTGAACATTGCCCTTACCTGCAACTATATACTCTTCGCCGCCTCCAAAGATCACCGAATCAGTGAATGGTTCATATTTGGTTAACCAATCCCGACGATGAGTATAATGCTGAGAAGCCCCTGAATCAATATACCAGGCAGAAGATTTTACTGGATCCGTAGTTCTTTTGGCCATAAAAGCATAGAATGCAAATTCTTTCCGCTCAGAGTGCTCTGCGGCATTTGCCTTTTGTTGAGACCCTCCCTACTTCTTTTGTTCAGAAGCCAACCGAATTTGATAATCAGCCTTCATGTGACCATATTTATGTCAATAATTGCATTCGACGTTCTTCTTCTTCTTGTCCTAAGAAGAACCAAAGCCTTTCGGCTTAGAAGATTGAGCCTTCCCTTTCTTCTTAGCAGAAGATTTGGCAGAGAACGTTTGCTTTGTGGAGGTGGAACTGGTACTACTTCCAAACTGATGTCTCCAACGATCTTGTTGTAGAAGCTTGTTACACAAGTCTAGAAACTTCAAATCAACATTTGTTGAGGTAATATTCAACGTTTCAATGAAATGCTCATAAGATTTTGGAAAACTCTTCAAAGTAATGATGACCATGTCCTCTTCTTCCATTGTTCGACCTATCGCCTCCAATTGATCATGAATGTCCTTAATCTTTGTCAAATGTGTTGTCCTCACTCGACAACCTATACAATTTTTTCTTTAAAAATTCCTATTACGGTTTCTCTAATGCACCTTTTTTCAAGAAAAAATCGTACCTTGTATAATCTTTAAGCTCTTAGGCAGTTTTGCTCCTTTTTGTTTTAGTTTAGATGTCTTTTTGGTCATGTTTTCTGCCTCTTCTTTTTCAGATTGGGTTTTGAAGACTTCATTGCAAGTTGGGGGTTTTGAGAAGCTAAGTGCAAGTTATGTTTTAACTTGCAGTCGGGCCTTAGAAACCCGATTTCAAGTTAAGTTACTTTTTGGATGTTTTGAAGTCGCTTGTAATCGGGTCTTAAAGACCCGACTTCAAGTGAGTGGTTTTTATGTTTTGATATGACTTACAATCAAGCCTTAAAGACCCTATTTCAAGTAAGTTAATTGTTATGACTTGAAATTACACCCAAAAGACCCGATTTCGAACTTCAAGGTTTTCTTTTGCATTTGCAAAGTTACTTGTATTTGAATATGCAAAACCCACCTTGGTCAAGTAGTGGTGTGAAGCTCATTCTTCTTCATCTTATATCTGCGTTTTTGGAAGAGACCATTTATTTTTAAGCTTATTGCATTCAAAGAGGAGTCTTCATCCCTTCTCACTTATAAGTGTCGATTTCATCTTACCAAAGTTCATTAGGTTTTCTTTGAGCTGAGCGATTCCTTTCTTCCTAGTGCGTTTTGTTTCTTTGTTTTTCTTTTGTTGTTTTTGATGGGGTTTAAACCTTTATTTTCAAATGCTTGTTTCATTAAAATGGTTTTTTTTTGCATTTAAATCTCCCTTTTGGCTTGCATTCACCTTCATTTTTGGCGTTGCCCAAGTTTTTTGCAAGTAAATCATTTGAAACTCCTTAATGTATGCTTGATATCGGATCTCTAAGACCCGACTGCAAGTAGGAGACATACATTTATAAACTCCTCTTGCATACTTGTAATCGGGTCTTAGAGATCCGATTGCAAGAAAGAGGTTTTTGTCACACTTAGCAACCTACTTGGTTTCTATCCACCATACCTTCTGTTCAAAAAGCTTTTAAAAATGCTTCCATTACGTCATTTAGTTACTTGTAATCGGGTCTCTAAGATCTGACTACAAGTATCCATTGTCGAAAAATACTCATTGCTTGCAATCGGGTCTTAGAGACCCGATTACAAGTAAAGCTTGCAAATGATCTCCCCAGATCCGATTTCCTTCCCATCGTTGTCCAAAGCATATCCGCAAAGCATCTTTGAGTCATTCCAAGTTGTTGCAAGTTAAATACCCATGCAAGTTTTGTTGGAAGCATTAATTTTTAAGGATTTGGCATCATGGAATCACCAATAGCTACTGAAGATGTTCTTACTCTTCTGAGTTTTCATCATAATGTTTTAGATTCTTGTTCCGTGACAGAAGGGCCAGCATCACCTCCAAACAAGAAAATGAAGTCTAAGTATGACAAATATCTGAATGAGATCAGAGATATAGAGATCGGGCATGTTGATATGTCTGAGTTTCTGGAAAGAACAAAGGGTTCACTGACTCATGGGATGCAGTTGCTTCTCAATAGTTATATTCATTTGGTTTTTCATGCCTAGTGGCCGATTTAGAACCTGAATTTGTGCTTGCATGTGCTGCTCATTTTGATCAAAAAACAAAGACAATCACGGATGAAGATGGGAATGTCATAATAAGTTTGGATGCAAAAACAATCAAAAAGATCTTCAAAGTTCCTACAGCCCCTTTGTATGCTGAAATCACAATGAAAAGTGCTACAGATCACTACAATCAAAGAAGATCAGCTTGCATTAGACATATTAATGCTAAGTGACTGAAGACTCCCAAGACTTGTTTTTCCAGATGGCCTAAGTTATATCCTTCTGACTTCATTGAGGAAGTAAGTGATATGATCACGCTTCTCAGCAAGATAGCAGGTTTAAAACACTCCAATGTGTTTGAAATTTGGATGTACAAATACATCGTGGTTATAAGGAAAGGGCAGTCTCATGTTTTCTGGGGAGAGTTAATCAGTGATAACTTGTGTAGGCAATTGGCACAAGTTCCCACTACCTTCACTTTTATATGAATTCATTCTTGGTGTATATTGATGAGTCACTCAGACAGTTTCCTGGTCTTTCTAACAAGGGTAACAGGTCATTGGTGCGACTGTGGGAATACTATGATCAACTGACTCTGAAGCCCAGTAGGCTTCATTACAGAAGAGTGCAGGATGCTTTCTTTGGTCACTTCATGTGTCTTTTTGATAAATCACTCAAAAATAGAAGAGTCTCTGAAGTGGCATGGAAAAAAGTGATTGAGTATGGTTGTTTGTTCCTACAGCTCCCTACTTTCACTTACATGAGGGTTGGATGTTTTGAGGGACAACCATACATGTTACCCTGGTATCCCACTGATAGAATTCTTTTGATGGAGTTGACGAGACAGTTAATGGTGGTTCATGCTATACAACTTGCCAATCACAAGTTGGGTATCAATATTTCTTCACACAATCCATTGCAGATTGGTCAATATTCTTTGAACACTTCTCAGAGAGCCAAGGCAATGAAAGTTGAGCTTCAAGAAATCAAGTTGAAGTTCATCGAAAGGAAAGATTTTGATTACTGAGGGATGAAAGATAAAATCAAGAGAGCCTTCGCTCATGTTCATCGCCTCAAAGATATCTAGGTTGATCTTCGTACCAAAGAGGAAATAAGAATGGACTATAGTAGGCTTACCTTGGAGCAGATTGTGGATCTCAATTTAACCAGAATCCCATAAGGGATGGTGGATGATGGAGAAATCCTAGATCCAGAGTACATTGAGCAAAGAATTGCAGAAGCACCTCTTCCTTCTCCACAATGGTCTAAAAAGGAGTGTGACTCTATCATTGACAGATTTCAGCCCATCCTCGCTAATACTAATGCTTGGTTGAAGGATAATAATGTCAAGATCATCAAGATGAAAGGTGAAGCAAAAAATGATTTGGCTGGGCCAGTTGGGCAAAGGTCTGAAATCATAATCAAGTCTAAAGAAGGTGCTTCTTCTTCTGGTACGAATATCAAGTTAAGGGTTAGCAGAGCTTTGGTTATTCCTCCACTAGAAGTGTCGTTGAAAGGAAAGGAAACATCACAGATGCAGATTCATGTTGTTGATGCTAAGAATGATACCCGTGTCGAGAATACAATAGAATCGCCCCCTTCAGTAGTCTCAAATTCTCCTCATACGGTCATTCCTCAAATGTCCATGGATATTGACACGGATGTCGATTCTTTCTCCACTATATTCGTGGATCCTGTGGAACCTAGTACATCCGTTGGTGCTAGTATGGAGTTACCTGCTGAAACTTATCATGGAGATCTGGAGAGAATTTTTGATGTTAATCCCTCCTATGTGGCCATGTCCAGTGTTCCTTTTCCTGAGGTTGATACTTTTGCTTTGAGTTTTGATAAGTTCATGGCAGAAGTAAGTCATGTGTTACCACCTGAGCAAAGGCCTGTTGCTATCCAGACAAAACTTCTCCTAAGGTGACAACTATGGTATGGGTAGAGCCTGTTTCTTCAGAAACCGCAGTTGTTGTCTCCAATGTGAACTCATTAGAACTACCCTCATGGCTGAGTTCAATCACACCCAAAAGGAAGAAGCAGGAGATCTCTCTTGATATTTTTGATTTTCAACAACTTGCAAAACCTAAGTCCAGAATTGCTAAGAAGGCAAAGAAAGTCTCGTGTGTGGTGGTAGATGAAAACAAAATGAAATATGCAGAAGTAGCTGACCATTGGTTGAGAAGCCACCTGAAGAAATGCAGCTATCAGATTACAAGCTTACCAGGATTGAACTTGGTAAACAAACACATTCTGGTCTCATGCATGATGCCACAGATTCAATAGCCTTATTAGTTCAGAAGTATGATGAGTTACTAGCAAAGAAGAGTGAGCTCAAAGAGAAGAATTTACAGCTCATCACGGTGATTCAAAAAATAACGAATTCTTCAAAGCAAGTTAATCCATTAACTTCTTCTACATCTAAAGAATCGGTTAGGCAATTGGAGAAGGTTGCCCAAAAGGCCAAGGTAGTTGATTCTTGGGTAGATCAGTTCATTGATCAAGGTACTCAAGTGATTGAGAAGGCATTGCATGTTTTGAGCACTGTTAGAGCAACAAAAGTTAAGATGAATTAGACTTTGCAAGCTTTCAAGCAAAGTCTGAATTCAATTGAAAAAGACTTAAAGATCTGGCATGAGATGGATCAAATCAAGCTAGAAATTTTGTGCAGCAATATGATAATATCTGGTAGAGAAAGATATATAGAATTTGAAGAACTTATGACAAACAGGTCATTACTTGTTGATGACCTCATCAAAGATGTTCAGGCTACACTTGAAATGAGTGGTGAAGTTGAGCAAGACATACTTTCTAGTTTTGATAAAATGTCTTGCAAGATTCTAAGTCATGAAGGAGAGTTGCTTGCAGCAGATGTGGTTATTGCCGAAATGACATCAAATCTTCGCCAGGAACTAGAGTCAAAGCAATTTACTGTGGATTCGATCCATAGGTTTGTAAATCATCAAATGATCTTTGATAAAATGCAAACTGTCCTTGCAGAACACAGAGAAGCAACAGTGAAGTATTTTGATGTGATTCTTAAGACTGTGGTGGTTGTCAGGAATACGTTGGGTCCTAATCCTGATGAGTTGTGTTGGCGTTTCAAATCGCACCTCTGGAATGCATTCTGGAAACGGACAGCTATGTGCAGTAAACTGCTCTTCGAATTAGGAGGGGAAGCTCCCTCTTTTGCTGAGTTGCATAAAGAAAGTAAACTGAACTTAATTTTGCCTATCTTTTTGGTTCAGCTGCGAGAACACAAGGTTATAGAACATTAGATGTTGCGGCTGAGGTTTTCCCTTTAATGAAACTAGACAACTACAACTTAACCTACACTTAAAACGTTTCTACCCTCTCAAGTAAATACAGAGCAAGAGAGTTTAGAAATGGACGAGTTTGATTTCTGACAAAGATACTTAAACAAACTATTCTTCAACATACATTTTAAGGCAAGCTGAAAAAAAGATCATAAAAGTATTACGGAAATATGAGACTTTTATTTCAGAAGCTGCAAAGCAAGCTACAAGATTTTATTTACTCACACTTCTAACACAAAACAATAGACGGAAATCTGAGATATATATATCGGGGCAAACAAAGCCCGCTCAGGATTTTATTTACTCAAACTTCTGAAACAAAGATTACAATTTCGAGACAGCAAGTTGTAGCAACACGCTTGCAACATGCAATCAACCTGATTATAATTGACACATAACACATGCACTAAACAAGGATTTGCAGCTAAGGAGGCATGCAAACTTGCTCTTTACACAAAGTGAACAACACTGAATAACAAAAAGAAGGTACTAGAGACACTTATGTCTTGTTATCACTAGCATGGCTAAACTAAAATGAGCAAACACTGCTCTTATTTATAACTAAGCAGAGGAGTAGGGAACCCTAAAATCTCCTTACTTTTACAACTAAGACTTGCCAACATGCAAGCTTTATTTATAAACCTAAAACAAGATAAAACATCTAAAACCTAAGAAAACATGTAAAATAGGAAACGCCAACTCATTACATTTATTTTCCTTCTTCTTGAAAGAATGGATAAGAATGGAGACAAGAATAGAAAGAAAGCGTGAAATAAGAATGGAAAGAAAGCTTGGAGAAAGCTTCTAGAAGATTGCCACTTTAAAACTCTCACATCCGCCAAAAAGCGGGAAACTGCCTCTTTATCAGGAGCGTTCATACTATCTTTAGCCATATTCCGCTTTTCTAGGATCTCCTCTTTTGCAATCGGACTTAGAGAATCTTTCACATCTTCATCTCCTTTACGAGTTATGTTCTTGAAAAACATCGCTGCCTCAAAAGATGACTTGGCGGCTCTGCAACTTTATGCATTCTGGCACTTCTCTTGATTCTCCCACGGAAGAGTTTTGCACAACTTTTTCTGACACTTGTCCTTTCGCTCATACCGCTCTCTTTGCACATTCCGCTCTCTTTGCACATTCTTCAACTGAGATGATGACGTTTTATGTCCATGATGGTTCTGAAAAGTACTTCCCAACATTATCCGTTCAGATAATTATGATATAACACTTGTCGGACTCTGAATTCTATGGGAGAGTACTTCATGCTGAAAAACTTGAAGATTGACTGTAAACTTGACTAAGCTCGGACAAGCTTAGCAATAACTTGCTGATTTTTTTATCAAACGGATGAATTTTTGGAAATTTTTCTGACATATGGGTTTTGATTAGAATCTCGTTACAAGCCAACCCAAATCGTCCGTTTTTTGAAAATTTTGAATGTAGACTGAAAAAGCAGCAAACCCTAATTTTCTCCAAAAAAAGCAGAAAAAGCTGGCATCTAGGTATTGTTCTTGAGCATATTCTGGATGAACCCAGTTGGTTAGATTTTGAAAACCCTAGCTTCTGATTGAAAAAGCAGCAACTTTAAGTTTCTCTGAAAAAGCTGAGGTATGGGTTTTGTCCAGAAGAATATTTGAGATAGACCCAGAAAATTGGAAGTTGTAAATTTTGAAGTTTTCTCTGACATGCAAGATAAAAAGCAGCTGCTGCAACCTTGAGAAAATTCTCCAAAAATTATCCAGAAGATCGAACTAGTATAAACCAACTCGCTGAAAATTGAAAATAATGGCCTCCTTCTTCAAAGATTTGATGTTCTGGATGAAAAAATATGAAAAAGCAAGCCTTCTTGAGTGCTGATCTGAAAACATTATGAAAACCAGCAAGTTAAACTCTTCAATTTTTTCAAAATAAGGGTTTGAAGTTGCTGCTCTGTTTCTCCATGAAGACCACCTGCAAGAAAATAATGAAAAATAAAACACAAAAGTGCTTTAAATATGCTTTGCCTTGGGAAAACAACTTTGTTTTGCCCTAATTCTGAAAACCCTTATTTAGCTCATGCTTTGAACAAAGGCGATTTTTTCTCTCTTTGAAATTTTTTGAAATTTCTAAAAATTCTACTAAGGCATGAGAAGTTGGGCGCCTTTTTTCAGGTATGCCATCCTTTTTCCCAGACTTAGCCAACTTTTCACCGTTTTCAACTTCTGTTCAATTTTCAACCCTGGTTTGACTCTGATTTCCGGCTTCCAGATTGATCCGGCGAACGAGTTGAACATTGCATCACGAAGCCTGATCGAGTCTGACAATATGGTTCTGGAGACGTCATCTGCTAAAAACTTCATTTGACCCTTCGAAATGTCAGGTGCCTTTCCTTGAAAAGGGCGCCCATTTTCTCGGGAGTTAGTCAATTTTATTGATCTTGAAACTTTGCTTGTCTTCAAACCTTCAGATGAATCCACGATTCTGGGTGTTGTACTAATCAGACTGACTGGCTGATAGGTCCACTGGATAGCTAGGATGATTTTGGAAGGGGTCTTCTGAATACTTGATCTCCGGAAACTGACTTCTGGTGGCTCTAAACCCTAGGCGCCCTTCTCCTTCAGGGGCGCCCATTTCTTCCAGAGTTAGCCATTTTCATTGTTCTTCGTTTTCAAAGTTCTAAAACACCTCTCACCGTGACCCCTGTTTGATCTAAGTTTCCGGATGATTGCATGTTCGGATGAGCTGACGAAGACATCCACTGCGAAGCTGGCAAGAAACCAAACAACGTTGCCTGGGGAAGCCAACCTTGACTTCATCATCTGATCCTTCAAAAAGATGGGCACCTATTCTCCTCAGGGGCGCCCATGTTTCGCAGACTTAGAAACTTTTTGCAAATTTCAAAATCTTCCTCGTTTGACGTGTTTGCCTTGGTCTCGACTGTCGGATGCAAAAAATTTATAAGGCATGGGAGTATGGGCACCCTTCTTGACTGGAGGCGCCTGGATTCACCAGAGTTAAGACAATTTTTCGCATTTTTCAACTTTTTCAAATTCTTCTCTCCTTTCTCTGTTTTTCCTGCATGTTCATCGTTGACAGCTTCTACTTGATGCTCGAACATCTGATTCTGACACCTGGCAGCCGACTGACCTCCATTGATGACCTTGGATCTTCGAAAAAGCTTCTAAAAAAGCAGAATAGACCCAGTAGGATAAAACTGATCTTTTTGTGATTCCGACTGCACCAACCTGATGAGGAAGTATTTTAAGCAATCAAAATCAGTCTCAACCCTAGGAGCCAGACTTTCTATTTTTCGAAATTTTCTATTTTTAGAAAATTTTGCAAGTATCCATTTCGAAAGAAACCTAGAAAAACCCAAAAAAAATTTCTATTTTTAGAAAACTGCTAAAAATAGAAATTTTCCTAAATTTTAGGGATGAAAAACTGAAATCTGGGAATTGTAGATTTGGTCGTTCTGAGCTGACCCAGATTGTGAAATATACCAGCCAATTTTTTCATTTTATTACATAGCTAGATTCACCCATTAGCGTTAGTGTAATCATAAACCAACTAAAGGGAACCCTGGACTTTCTGATCAACCCAGATCCCAGTACGGGCAAGGTGAGAGCATACTCGTAGGGGATCGTTAGCAACAAGGACTTGCTGAAAGTAATTGAAAGCAAGCAATCACTCGACCACTTGTTCAGCGGGAGGACTAGAATTGAAAGTACAGTACTGAAATAGAGTGCAACTCGACCACTTATTTAGCCGGAGCATTTTGACAGCTCAGCCGATCAGCAAATGATGAAATGCATTACAATAAGAGTAAATAGGCAGCAAGCCAGCCTCTTCCACTTTTCAGTGGGTGGTACAAGAATGTAAAACTAACTAAGACTGAACATGTCAGTCTCTTCCACCACCGTGGGAAAGTACAAGAGTGAGATTAGAAATAGAAGAAATGCTGACAGTACTACTGTTCAGCTTACAATGTCATAGAGGCCTGCCAACCACACGTGATTAGAGAACAAAGCATGCTGCAATAATTGTAAAGGACTCCCCTATACTCTTCTAGACTCCCTGATCTCAAACCCAACTCCCAAACCCCATTTTTTCCCTCTGGTTATGCAGACCTGCACTGAAATTGCAGAATCAGCAACACAGGAATTCACTCAAATGTTGATAACTTCCCCAAATCTCACTCAAATCCCATGAGACTAAAAGCAAACAATGCCTATGCTGATGGCGCCCAAGGAGAACCCCAAAAACCAACCCAAAAACGCCCAGATTAATTTGCACGGAATTCAATGCACACACAAAAATGTACGGCCCTCAAGGAGGCACGATTTTGCATTTTAAAAATAAATACTTAATATTAAAATCTGTAAATTTGCAGGAAGGGTCACCCCTAGCAAGAAAACAGTTAGAGTAAATGCCCAGAACCACTGTATTTTTATTTCCAAACTTATGAATAAAAACATGGATCAGCTGTGACAGAACAGCAACTGCAAAAAGTGACTAAAATGATAGGAAACTCAACTACAATGCAAAATAGTTCACTAGAATCAACCTCTCAACTAGTTGTTGTATTTCAAGCAAGAAGTTAAGCCTAGCTAGGAGGTATGCATCCCTCGAAGCAATCCTAATACCATTCCGGCAGCATAACTTTGCATAAACTCAAGATGAAAAACATGAAAAAGAGCACTCCATTATATAACCTTTGAAGAGCAACCTAGAAGCTTCCAAAAGATGCGCCAAAAACTCATGAGTCAACCAAATTCGAATTTCAAGTTGACTTACCCTTTCCTCAAGTTGGCATCCCTTTTCAATCAGTGAAAATTCTCATTAAAAATAAAAGTTACCCTTCCCTTCTCAAATTGGCATCCTTTTTCCTCTTTGATAAATCATTAAAATTTCACATAATTCCTTGATGGGGCGCCCACCCTTAATTTCCCCCTTTTTAAAACAACTTAAGTTATGAAGCTAGACCAAGGGGTATAATTAAAATAAAACATTATTTTAATTAAAATAACTTATCTCTCCAAGAACTGTGCCCAGGTGTTGATTCAGATGCGACCAACCGAACCATCTGAAGAGGAAAGCCAAATGCACTGAAGCAACCAGGACCACTGCCAGAAATAGGACTTACTAAAAATAGTAAATCCATGAATTTGCTCGGATCATCATGTAAGTCATATCAACGCGAAGCTCTCTGAAAACCCAGAAAAGAGCTGCCAACCAAACACCAAGATTCTGGAAGCACACTCCAACAAGAGATGAAACATCCTCCAAGAATATAGGAAACCCTAATTTCCGCTTCCGAGTAGTCTACGGGTCACCAGGATAGACTAACGGCCAACTGCCAAGTCACTGTTGAGAAGGAGACATTACAGATTGCTTGATTTTGAAATTTCTAAGTTTTTTACCCTCATGTAAGACATGCAAACCCCAATTTTGACCTTTTCTAACAGATTTGATAGTATTTTGACTCATTTCTTCAAAATGCCTAAGTGTAGCAAAATTTTTAATTTGGGGTACAACAAGTTGCAAAGAACTATCAGCAATTTCCAGTCCTTCAAAGCCAGAAATAAAATGGAATAAAAAGTGTCTTATGATACTTTATCTTTATTTTATGTTTTTTTTTTCGACAAGTTACATGTAAAAACAAATTTTGCAATTGCAAGTGTTTCTTTCACTTGCATTTTTGTAAAATGTAATTACATGTAAGGCAACTACAAGTTGGGTTAGATTAGGACTGTACTTGGAATAAGTCATGGTGGTTGAGAGAATTTCTCAAGTTAGTTGGGATCCTCCCACCTTTTTCTCAAGACTCCTCTCCTATATATACTAGAGGGGGTCTATTGTAAAATCATCTTTTGGCAAGCAAGTAAATTCTGCAGAATTTTGTACTTATAAAGACTTTGAGCTTTATAGTTATAAATTGTTCTTTGTCAAGCAATATCAAGGAGTTGGAATTTCAGACTTTGTGTTGAAGTCCTATTTTGTATCCATTGTGTTCCTGTGTCATTTTGGGGCATTTCCTTGTGATTATTTGAAGGTTGTAGAAGATTGTTGAAGAGAGCTTCACTCTAAATATCTGCAAACTTTGTGCTGTAAATATTGAAGATCGAATTAGTAATTTGTGATTAGGAATTGAGGAGAATTGCAAGTCTTTGTGCTTGTAGTAATTCCCATTTAAAGTAATTCATAGGTGCACCATACTTGCAGACTTTGTGCTGTCATATGTTGTATATTGTTCTTAGGTTATCATTCTAAAAAGGGTAGCTAGGATTTCAGATACTGAAGTCTTTGTGTTTGGTGATTGTTTTCCCGTCTCGGAGGAGGTGACGGAAGCCTTTGTGCTTTCAGGAAACTTCATTTCCTCTCTCTCGATTTCATTTCAAATTGCTGTAATAGTTTTCTTAAAGGTTGTTGTTACTTTTCTGTGAGAAGAAAAGAATATAATCTTTCCTGAAAAAAGAGGAAAGGTTGTTGGCATACCCATATTAGTTTTAGTTAGTTAGTAGAAAAAGGGGAGCCTTCCCTAAATTAGGAGAGTATCATACTCACACACTGTGGCTGAAATCACAATTTTGTGTATCCTCAAGGTATACAAAATTTTCAACCAACAAGATGTTCCTGTAAGGACATTTTCTCATCCATCATGATGGAAAAAAGCATGTTCTTGAGAAAGAATGCTCTGCTCTTGTCGGAGATTTCATGAAGGTCCTTCAAATGATCCCAGATTTCGTTAGCAGTTTTTCCAAACGGTACCTGAGGTAGCTGCTCATCTGTGACTGAGAGTTTGATGAGCATGACAGCTTCCTGATTGCGCTCATCCCATTTGTCCTGATCCTTTCCGGCTACAGTGGGACGAGTTGAGTTCCCCAAAACGACCTAATTGAGGCAACGATATTCAAAAATCGTAAGCATACGTTGCTTCCAAGTGTTGTAATTTTTTCCATTAAATTTTTGGCTGCTTTCGAGCATTATACTTGTCAGAGATGCCATCACATACCTTGAGGTCAATTTGGTGAAGGCACAAATTTCAAGATACTGAAAATAGAAACGGGTTCTGCAACACAAATTAAGGCAAAAATCCTAGCACAGATTTTGAGGTACTTTGAAGATAAAACCCAAAAAATTTGAAGAGTACCCAAAAAATGTCGTTGAAAACCCAACAAAAAATTTGAATACCTAGAAAATTTTGACAAAGACCCAGAAATCTTCATAAGAAACCCAAAAGGAATCTCCTTTCAGAAAAGATTTTCGGCTAAAAACTGAGGTTTTATTTCAAACCCTACCTCGAATCTCAAAAAGGCAAACAGAAAATGATGAAAAAATAATGTCCAAAAAATACGAGCCATCCCAAAAAATCACAAATACTAGTGGCAAAACAAAACGAGCTCAGAAGAACGCGCCCACACAAAAAAACGCCTCAAAAGTCGCAGCCAGAAATGTGCCAAATAATGCCCGAAATGGTCAAGAAAATCGTGCTCAGGAAGTGAACAAGTTCACGCACAAAGGAATGAGCAGATCCACACTCAGAAAGCGTCCAAGTTCATCTCCAAGGCGCGAGCAAAAAGTCCAAAAAAATGCGGGCAAAATAGAACACAAAAACATGTTTCATGAGGTCGCTAAAGGCCGTGAAGGACGCGCGGGAGTCCCTGACAGGTCGCAGGCCAAAGAAAAACTGTCAACAGAGGTCGTGCGACTCTGTGCAGAGAAAAAACAAACGTGAACCAACACTTCAACACGAGCCAAAAACGACTCTAAGCAAGTCACGTCGGGGTTCTGCAGATTGCATAGGCCAAAAAGGAAAGACTCCTCACACGATTTGGACTCAAAACCAGTGATTTCAAAACACGAATCACAGACCAAAAAAATGGCACCCAAGTTTTACTGCTCTGATACCATGTTCTGAAAAGAACTGGTAATTCTATTACTTGCTTTAACAAAAAGAAAAGATTACAATATATAGAGAAAACAAGCTCCTGTAGACATTTAAGATGTCTACCAACCTCTACCTACTCAATATAGAAGACATTTAAGATGTCTAAACTAAGAAGTTACATTATATTATTGACCATTAACTATAAAGAGATATATTATTCTCACTCTACAATAAATAATACTTTCTTTATCTTTGCCTATAGCCCTCACTAGAATAGATTTCTTTACAAATTTATATTTGTAGGAAAATATAAGTTCATAAATTATGAATTGATGAATACCTAGAAAGACCTACCACTTCAATTCCAATTTTTACTCCTCCTCCAATGTGAATCTTGAATGAATTCACCCAAAATTGGCTAAGGTGAAATCTCTCCACCAAAACCAATTTTCCATAGGGTTTTCGTCCAAGGGTTTGAGATGAACAAAAATGTCCAACTTTCACAAGAGAAGATGAAAAATGACCAAATATATCCAAATGAGCTCCTTCGTCCTCTTTTTATAACCTTTGATGGAACTTTTCTAGAAGTTATATGTTAAATTCACTTTTTATTTAAATAATAATCCTTTAGGCCCTCATAAAGTGTGTTCTAGAGGCAAGGCACCGGGGCACCCAACATTATTTCGGAGCCCTTGTGTTGCCCATTGTCATGACTTGCTCCTTGAGGACAGAGAGAAACTAAGTTGAGTGAAAAATGTAGTTGAATATGCAAGAATTATCACAAAGTACATCTACATCCACATATGGGTCCTAAATCTTATGAGAGAGCACACTAATGGTAAGGATCTCATGTGATCAGGAGTCGCGCACTTTACCACTAATTTCCACACCTCGCAGAATATATTAGCTAATATGCCCAACCTTAAGCACATGTTTGTTAGTGAAAGATAGTTGGAGAGTCCTTAATGTAGGAAGGTTGAAGCAAAGAAGGTCACTAAGACTTTTTGATGATAGATTTGCCAAAGTCATGGAGGAGATCATCAATTTAAGTTTTCAAACTTTAATTTCTATTCATTTTTTTATTTTCTAATGTTAGAATTTGCTAATTTTGTTAAATTTTAAAATTTAGGTGCCAGAACCATGGTTAGGGTTCTACGATTAGTGGATGGGGATCAAAACCCCATGGGGTATCTACACTATTGTCCCTAATTTTTAACATGTTAAAAATTGGGATAACCAATGGAAATTTTAATTAAATTTGAAGGTTTTCTTCTCTATGGCACGTACTTCGAGGTGCAAAGATTAGCAAATCTCAATTTTTAAGTCTATAGTCCTTTGGGTTACCACTTTTTACACATTCTCGTCTGTTTTCATGAAATCCTGAGTCATTTTTAGTGTGTTTTTTATCTAATTCGGGTTTTTCTGACATCACTGCAAGTAGGAGTTTTTGAACTTAATTGCAAGTTACTTCAAAATTTTCTTTTTAATGTCTTTAATAGGAACTTTTTGAGATACTTGCAATTATAGGAACTTTTTAAGTTCATTACAAGTTATTTTTCATAAAGTACTTGTAATTGTTTATAAAAGTTCCGATTTCCTTTAAGTTACTTGCAAAAGCATGAAAAAGGTTCGATTTTATTTTAAATTGCTTGTAATAGCATTCAAAAATCCCGATTTTCTTACAAAGTGATTTTAAAAGTGATTTTATTTAAAAGTGACTTGCACTTGTCTTTGAAAAACCCGATTGACTTGCAAATACATTTCAAAAGCCCGATTTTATTAAAGTCACTTGTTAATGGATCAAAAAGCCCCGGTTTCAGTTTGAATAACTTGCTAAAGGCGTGTAAAAGTCCGACGCCATTCATCATTGAAGCAGTTCAAATCCTACTTCACCTCTTTTCCTTTGGGGATCTCATAAATTCGCTTGCTTGAAATTCGGGTTTTCAACTGTAAATATCCAAGTCTTTGTCATTTTTTGAGTTTGTAATCACGCCTAGGGTTTCTTCTTCTTGTTTGTCTGCAATCTTTGTTACTAGGTATGTCTCTTCTTCTTTTCTTTGTTCTTCTTTATTTTAAATTCTTGTAAATTGTTTTTGTTTTTATATTCGTTTTTATTCGCCAATGTTTATGCTAAAAACATTTTGTTTACCAAAATGCGTTTCTCCTTTCAACGCCTACGTGCGTTTTCTTCACCAAACGTCATATACATTCGTCTCTTGAAAACACGTCTTCCCTTGAAAGCGTTTTTCTTCTTCATTTTTCATACGCCCTCATTCATTCATATAACTTCATATGTTATCATCTTCTTTTCAGCTGAAAATGTGTTTTTCTATTTATTTGGAAAACGTTTTTCTTTGCATTTCATATGCCTTCATTCTTTAAAAATGCCTCATACCAAAATGCATTTTCCTCATGGCATCCGTTTTCTTCACTTCATTCCATTTACCATTTTCCGAAAATTGAAAAGAAACAAAAAAATGATGATGTTTGTGAAGAGAAGTAATTCGGGTTTTTATTTACCCATTACAAGTTGGAGATTTTAATGAAGAACACAAGTTCAAAAAGTAATGTTCTTTTACTTGCAATGTCTTTCTAAAATCTCGACATTCACTTTTCATTTGCAGTTGGCCTTCAAAATCCCGAAATGCCTTTAAAGTGCCTTAAAAACGGACTTTTTATCCTTGACTGCAAATGCAATTTAAAAGTTGTGAATTGCACTTTCCAAAGTTGCAGTCTAACTTTTTCATTTGTCATAAAAAGCATATGTCCTTTTCACTCGCAATCAGCCTCCAAAAACCCGAAATGAGTTATAATGCTCATTTTCTGCCCTCAAACAGCCAAAATACCATTTTGAGTTTGAGCCTTCGCCATGTCTACGCCTATAAACATTGATGATGTCTTGACCTTATGGAACTTTCATCGCAGCCTTACAGATTCTTATTCGATGACGGAAGAACCTTCTTCTCCACCGAACAAAAAGATGAAGTACAAATATGACAAATACCAGAATGAGATTTCACCTTCTCATGTTGTCTCAAACATTGAAGAAATCAGAGCCACGGAGATTGGGCATGTTGATATGTCCGAGTTTTTGGGAAGAGCTGAGAAATCAACTTCTCATCATATGCAGTTGCTGTTCAAAAGTCATATTCATCTAGTTGCTTCCTTTCCTGTTGCTGTCCTAGAACCAGAGTTCGTCCTTGCGTGCGCAGCTCATTTTGACAAAGAATCCAGAACCATTAAAGATGATGATGGGAATGTAGTCATACGGCTTGATCCAGAAACCATTCATAGGGTTTTTAGAGTTCCGGATTCACCCATATATTCAGATATTTCAGTGAAGAGTGCTCTAGATCATTATGAGCAAAAGGAAGAAGATTGTAAACAGCACATCAATACCAAATGGCTTCTCAAGCGTCGAGTTGGTGTATCTCAGTGGGCCAAGTTGTATCGATCTGACTTCAAAGAAGTAATTAATGATATCATCACTCTCTTGAGCAGAATTATGGGGTTGAAATTCTCTAATGTCTTTGAGAAGTGGATGTACAAATTCATAGTGGTGATTAGGAAGGCACAACACCCAATCTTCTGGGGTGAAATAATCAGTGATAGCTTATGTGAGCAGCTTGCACAAGTTCCTACCACGCTCACTTTCTATATGAATTCCTATCTGGTTTATATAGCAGCTTCATTGAGACAGTTTCCAGGCCTTTCTACCGTCGGAGATAGAACTCTAGTCCCAGTTTGGGAATACTATGATCAGCTGCCTTTGATTCCTAGCAGGATTCATTACAGAAGAGTTCAAGATGCGTTCTTTGGCTATTTCATGTGCCTTTTTGACAAGAACTTGCAAAACAACAGAGTATCAGATGTTGCTTGGAAAAAAGTCAATGAATATGGTTGCCTTTTTCTTCAGTTTCCTACTTTTACCTATATGAGGGTTGGCTGTTTTGAAGATCAGCCATACATGCTACCGAGGTATCCAACTGATAAGATCATTCTAATGGAGCTAGCAAGACAGTTGATGACAGTGCATGCACGACAAGCTTTGCAACATAAAACTGGAGTGAGTATCTCATCTCATAAACCATTACAGATTGGGAGATACTCCTTAACAAGTACTTCAAAGGCAAAAGCTATGCAAACCGAGATTCAGGAGGTTACGATGAAAAGATTCAAGGCTAGGGCAGATTTTGATTACAGAGGCATGAAGGACAAGATAAAGAGGGCCTTCACCCATGTGCATCGCCTTGAAGATATTTGGGCAGATCTCCGAACAGAGAAGGATATCTATAAGATGGACTATTGCAGGCTTACAGTTGAGCAGGTTATTGATTTTAATCTAACCTTGATTCCAGAAGGAGTAATTGATGATGGGCTGATTTTAGATCCAGAATATGAAGAACAAAGAGTTGTTGATGCTTCTATTCCAGCAATACATTGGTCTAATAAAGAATCAGTTTCTATCTTCAATAGATTTCAGTCAATCTTGGCAAATACTAACTCTTGGCTCAAGAGTATAGGCGTCAAGACTATAAAAATCAGGGTTAATAATGAAGATGATTCAGCTGGTCCTGTTGGATTGAAATCAGAAGTCGGGGATAAATCCAAGGAAGGTGCTTCTTCTTCAGGAACGAGGATCAAGCTGAGAGTCAACCGTGCCGTAGAACAACCTTTGGAGGAACCAACATTAAAAGGGAAGGAGGTTAGAGAGACGCAGATCCAAGTCATCAATCAGCAAGAAAAAGAAGTTCTTCAGTCTCCTATTACTCTAAGTATAATGTCCCCTCAGATTGATGCTGCACCTGTATCAATAATGTCTCCGTTGTCTCAATTTGATAGTGATATTGATTCCTTTTCAACGGTTTATGTTCCTCCTATTGAAGTTGCTCTTCATATATCAACTTCATCAACGGTGACTGCTTCTATAGAAAACATGCATGATAATCTGGAGAATGTTTTTGATGCTAATCCAATGTATCCAAACACATCACAGATAACACTTCCAGAAATTGATACATCTACTGCAAGCTTTGATTGTTTCATGGCTAATGCTGATCACAATGCGCCATCCAGTCAAGCTTTTGTTGCGATTCAAACTGAGACATCTCCAAGAGTGACAACTGTGACTCAAAATGAATATGTTGCTGTTTCAAATACGGTTGCCATTTCAAATACTGACACATTGGATCTTCCTCCATGGTTGAGTTCAATCACTCTAAAGAGAAAGAAACAGGCAATCTCTCCAGATGTATTTGATTTCCAGCAATTGAGGAGATCAAAACCAAAAGCTGCAAAGAAGGCTAAGATCATTTCACGGGTAGTTGTGGATAGCAACAAAATGAAATATGCAGAGATAGCTGAACCCCTTGCAGACAAGTCACCAGAAGAAATGCAAGTTTCTGATTATAAATTCACAAGGGTAGATTTAGGCAAGCAGACACATGCTAGTATGATGCAAGACGCTCAAAATTCAGTAACTGTTCTAACACATAGTTACAACGAGCTTTTGGCAAAGAAAGAAAAGCTGAAAGAAGAGAATTCACAGCTCGTCTCAGTTATTCAGAAGATTGCCAATTCTTCAGAGCAAGTTAATCCTTTAACTTCTTTCACTCCTAAAGAATCAGTCAAGCAATTTGAGAAAATTGCGCAAAAAGCCAAAGCAGTTGATTCTTGGGTAACGCAGCTGATTGATCAAAGCATACCAGTGATTGAAAAGACATTACAAGTTTTGAATAATGTCAAAATAGCAAAGGTAAAGCTGAATCAGACTTTGGAAGTTTTTAAGCAAAGTTTGTATCCACTTGAAAAAGATTTGAAAATTTGGCATGAGATAGATCAAATCAAGTTACAAATTCTATGCAGCAATTCAATTCTACCAAGCAGAGAAAAATACATAGAATTTGAAGAACTCATGACAAATAAATCATTGATTATTCAAGATCTCATCAAAGATATCCAAGCTACTCTAGAAATGAGTGATGAAGTTCAGCAAGACATCCTTTCTAGCTTTGAGAAAATCCCTTGCAGAATTCTAAATCATGAAGGAGAATTACTTGCAGCTGATATGGTTACTACAGAAATGGCAGCAAATCTTCGTCAAGAGCTAGAATCAGAACAGTTTACCATGGATTCAATTCACAAGTTGGTCAACCATAGAATGATCCTTGATAAAATGCAAACTGTTTGTGAAGAACATAGACTAGCGACGATAGGATATTTTGATGTAATCTTGAAGACTGTTGTAGTTGCCAAGAAAACACTAGGCCCCGATCCAGCTCAGTTGCAAGAAATTATCAGCAGATTTCAATCTTTCAAAGTTAGGATTGATATAGAATAAAATGTTTTATCTTTATGCATTTTGTTTTCGACAAATTACATGTAAAAACAAATTTTGTAATCGCAAGTGTTTCTTTCACTTGCAGTTTTGTAAATTGTAATTACATGTAATCTAATTACAAGTCAAAATAGTTTAAGACTGTAATTTTGAATAAGTCAATTGCAAGTAGTTGGTGGTTGAGAGAATTTCTCAAGTTAGTTGGGATCCTCCCACCTTTTTCTCATGACCTCTCTCCTATAAATACTTGAGAGGGTCCTTTGTAAACATATCTTTTTGGCAAGCAAGAAAACTTTGCAGAATTTTGTACTCATAAAGACATTGAGCTTTATAATTACAAGTTGTTCATTTTCAAATAATATCAAAAAGTTGCAGATTTCAAATTTGTGTTGAATTCTCACTTTGTGTCCATTGTGTTCTTATGTCATTTTGGGGCATTGCTTTGTGATCATTTGAAAATTGAGAAAGATTGCTAGGGAGAGCTTCAATTAATATATTTACAGACTTTGTGCTGTCAATATTGAAGATTGAATTCATAAATTAGAAGTTAAGAAGAATTGCAAGTCTTTGTGCTCGTGACGATTCTCATTCATAGTAGTTAAATAGATACATCACATTTTCAGACTTTGAGCTGTCATATGCTGTCTATTATCATTAAAATTATCTTTTAAAAGGGTAGATAGGATTGCAGATTTTTAAGGCTTTGTGCTTGAGGTTGTTTTCCCGTCCCGAAGGAAGTGACGGAAGTCTTTGAGCTTTCAGTAAACTTCATTTCCTTTCTACTGATTTTATTTGCAAGCTGCTGTTATAGTTTATTTAAAAAGTTCATGTTACTTTTCTGTAAAGAGAAAAGACTTTAATCTCTCCTGAAACAAGAGGAAAGATTATCGTTCCACCCATATTTGTTTTTAGTTATTTAGATAGGGGGAGCCTTCCCTTAAATAGGAGAGTTTAACTCACACGCTGTGTTGAAATCACCATTTTGCTAAACCTCCTAAGTTTACAAAATATTCAACCAACATATACGAGGCCATGGATAAGGCCAAAGAGGCGATTCAACATTTCTATGGGTTGAAAAAGACAAAATATGAACCCATCTGGTGCATAATTGATTGAAGGTGGAACTAACAACTCCAAGAACATATTCATGTTACTACCTACTATTTGGACCCAAAGTTTTATTTCTCCCTTTCTTTCAAAGCAAATGCAAAGGTTGTTCTTGGCCTCAACACATGTATTGAGAGTTTGGTTGATGATGATGACCTTCGATACCTCATACTTGATGAGATACACAGTTATAAGAAGGTCGAGGGGGGCATTATTTTCTTCAATTATTGCATTCATAGAAGAGCCACTCTACAACTAGGTAAAAAAACGTGTTTAATTTTAATTTTTAAGTTTATTAAAATCCTTAGTAAGTTATAAATGGCAATTGTTATCCTAGCATATTTGTGGTGGGAAGATTATGGTGCCACAACACCTAATCTTCAAAAGCTTGCCATTTGCATTTGCAGCGAATTTGAGAGGATATTTGTGGTGTTTCCAAGGCAGAAATAAATCATTTTGTGACCCCTAGGCTGGCCCGTACACCTTCAGCAGGGCCGTACACCTTCAGCAGAGGTGTGAGGCTCATTCCTAAGCAAACGTCTAGGGTTTGGATGAGATATCTCTCCCATTTGAGGCATCCAGGGTTAATTCATTGCTGCACATCAATTTCAGAGTGGAGAGGCTAAGGGTTTGATGATTTGTAGGTGTTCTCGTATGCACCAGCCTGCTGGTTTTATGTAATCAGACCTGCAACATTTAATAGCAGCAAATGGGTATGCATCAATTGAGTTATTAATGCAAAATAATGATTTGGGTTGTGTTTGGTTATTGCATTTTCTTTATAATCTTGTTAGTTTAGCATTTTCTTAATTTTGCATTAACCAAATACAAAAAAAAAACAGAATACACAAAAAAAAAAAAAAAAGCAAACAGCAGACAAAGGGGGACATTACATTTTCATATACTATATATTTATTTTAATTGAAAAAATTTGCCCAAGTTTTTCCACCAAATCTGAGTTTAACTAAAAAAACAATTTGCATTGTCCAAGTCTAACACTATGAACGTAACTCATTTTTAAAAATATGATTTTATTCAATTCAATTAATAACTGCACAAGAGAAAAATATGCCATCCGCATAATTACAATTGGAAAGAACAACATAAAAGGATGGGGACATAGTTCTCACAATTTGCACATTATCACTGTTCTTCCCAATTTTAGTTGTCAACTTGCCATCACTCCACGTACCTGCACCACCCTGCAACAAATGTCATCAGATCAATCTATTCTCAAAGAAATAGAATGTCAAGCAGTAAAATAGCACATCTAATTTGTTTCTCCTCTCATGACTAAGTGAATAAAAGAGTAAGGTATCTAATTGATTAAATACAATTTAATCATGGAAAAGTTAAAAGCCATGATAGAAAATGAAAAATTTAGGTTACATTAATTAATGGATGGAGATTAATTAAACCTTGAAAATAACACAATTTTAGGGGTTTTCAAAGCGAAAAGTAGCCAACAGATTTTTATTTTTAAGTTCTCTTCTCACAACCATTCAGTCAATATTTCCATCGCAAGAGTATCATTGCATAACTTCTCTCTGGTTTGATTGGAAATTTTGTCGAATTGCTGTTCCAGCAAAAATTAACGAGCCACTACACTTTATCTACATGACTGCAAGTTAATATGGTCGGATTGTTGAATGCTAAGAATCCTGTGAAAATAACAAATATTTTGACAATCTATCATAAATTTATCAAATGTTCTGTTTACCAATATTTTTCCAAATTAAGCCCTCCTCATAATGATTATGCTACACATATATAGTAACCATGGTGTTACTTCTCTATAGGATTAAATCCCACTAAAAATCTTTGCCAAACAGTTGGCACACCTTCTCCATCTTGTCAAAATTTAGATGAAGTTGGACCAAACATTTTCCCTTTCCCCTCCTCTCTAATATTGTACAAAAACGAACTACTTAATGCAAATTTAGAATATGACTCATTGTTCAATTCTAGCAGACACAAATCTTAGTAATCTTTACCCTTCCTATTGCTCAAATTCATGCCTTCCACACTCAAATTCAGCATTACGAAATTCAATAAGCCTACACAACCAATTAATGTTTCTACTTTGTTAACAGAAGCATGAGTGACTGGTAGGGATTCATTATTTGTATGAGTACAGAAGATCACCAAATTTCCAAAGCTGTCATTTGGCAATAATAGAAATTTTAATTTTTACCTATGTTCCACCATGTTCCCTTTTGCAGGTAATATAGTAATGCACAATGTGAAAAAGGCACACCTAGAATTTCATTAAAAACCATAGAAATGATATTTTAATAGGAAAACGGCATGGGTATTGAGGATCAAGGAATGGGGATGCATCTGCATGGAGCATATTTTAAAGAATGTTGAAAACATTTTTCATACTTATATTTAACATCTGAAAACATTTCATTATGACCAAAACATATCCAAAACTTTAATTTTTCCTATAAGATGTCTCTTACATACAGAAACAATTTTGGAAAAGATTTGACAGGTTAGGAAACATCAAGTTTCCTTTTTCTTCTCCTTTTATGCATCAGGAAACATCTACATTATATAGAAATGTGTCCTTGCCTTGATTTAAAATTCATAATTGTTTTGGTATAGCTACAATAGTTTGTGCAGGTTTTCTGCCAACAAAATGTTTCTATAAGCCGAAACATTTTTGGGGCAATTCTTTACGTTCAATAGCTCATGTATCACCACTTCTATTATTGTTAAGAATTTACACTATGGAGGCAAGGGGCAAGGGAGGACATTAATAGCCATAGTTTCAAAGAAAGCTTAATTCCATGGAATCAGGGAAAGAGAGAATCACTTGATACAGCTTCATAGCTAACAATAAGCTGCTAAGTCCATCCACCACTGAGAAATAGGAAAAAGCAGCTTAAGGAGTAAGTTGTCTCTACAGAAATAATAGAGGGTAATCCAAACCTCTAATAAGGTAATAAGGCATATGCTTGAAGAAAAATTAAACAAAGAAAAGAGTAAAATTGGCAAGGTGTCTGTCCCCACATCACTCACTATTTCATTGTTTCTAGCCTAGTATTCAATTGTAGCAAATGCCATACAAGCTGTTCAATGAAATGCAAAATGCGACTGAAGAGCAAATTCAGATTGCGATAAGGGAAAGCTGAAATATTGACTCATTAGCTCCACCCCCAACAATGGTGGAATTTACCAAAAAAAAAAAAAAAAGAATTCAGATTGGGATACAAACTCTAGCAAGATGTCTTATAATAGTGGCAACCTGGTTTGGGGACCATTTTCTGCTACTTTGAGGTACAACTAGAATTGTTTGTGTGTTTTGTAATAAACCTCTCCATTTCAGAGGAGTGACTTGTCTACGGAGTCTGTCACAGCACATCTCAGCCAAGTCAATGATCACTTTACCTTCAGAAAGAACATCTTATAGGATTTTAAGCAGAAGAGTTAAGATAGATTTGTATTACTCACCTTAGTTGATCTATAATTAACAGGGAAACCCGGGGACGCGTCCCCCCTTAAAATGGCTCGTCCCTATCCCCGAGACGTCCCGGGCACAGGGGGACAGCTGGGGGATGGTTCCTTGGCGTCCCCTTTTTTTTTATCAAAAGCTGGGAAACGTCCCTGAAACGGGGAAACAGTTAACGAGGAAAGGGGGACGGTCAGCCGTCCCCCGACTGTCCTGGGGACACATCAAAGCATGTTTTAAAATTTTAAAAAAAAATCGATTTTCTACTTTTTCAGTTGTTGGTTTAAATTATTTTCATATATCTTTCACAATATTTGGAACACTCACAAGCTAAATATTTTCTGCTCTATTAGAGATATATAAAAATAACAAAAATTTATTCCAAAAGTGTGTAAACTTTAATTTATTTGCTTGTTGTTCACTAACAAGTTTTAGAGACAAAGACTTAGGATTTTGACCTTTTTAAACAGTTCTTCACAATTGGAAATAGGCTGAATATTAAGGTAATTTGATGCCCAAAACTCCTTGAGTGCAGCAATTATCCCAACATTTAACTGCTCAAATCCATATCAGACAATACACCAGCATTGAATTTACTTCCAGTAGTCCACACTCCCACCAAACTACAATAAATTTGCCTTCAGACACCACGTCTATTCATTATTGTTCTGTGCCAAGTAATCAATAACCTAGGTGAAACAATCTTCACTATAATCACAAATGTTCGCCCAATTTGTGAGCTGGAAATAACCTTATGTAATTTGATATAGGTTTATAAATTATAACTTGGAGGTTGTATCATGACTCATGTATGTCAATTCTGAATTTTCAATGCGTAATGAGAATTGACAAAGAATGTTGAACACAAATGTTATATGTTAAAGTTCTATAATGTATATTATGCATGCTTTATCCATGTTTTCATATGAATATTTAAAATTTTCCTATATATTTAAAATTTTCCCTATATTTTATATAGCCATCCCCTCGCCATCCCCAAATTTGGCCTCAAAAATCAGAAACTTGGGGACTCGTCCCGCCATCCCCTGTCGTCCCCGTCCCGGAAACTTGGGGTAACACTGATAATTGATTATAACTCTATGGATGTATGGTTCCTTGTGGATAAATATATTTGAAGCATGTGTATTATTTTTACTGAGAAATGTCCCTTTCTAATGATAATATTATAATAATAAAGTGCATAGATTCATTCACAACCCCTAAAGTAACTTTCCTTGGAGCAATGCTCAAGGATAGACATCACACAAATGTGATAATTGTTGGTACCTTGTTGATATGTAATGTTCACAAAACTGAATTTTATAATTTTTGCAATTTTACAATAAACAAAAGCATGAAACCCTTAGCAACTTTTGATCATCAAGATCCTATGTGGGCAAGGTGAGAGCATACAATGAATGAATTATAAAAGTATTGAATTAATATATTTGTTGCCAGCAAGCCATACAACTCAATATTGCAAACTATTACAAAATTTGAAAATAAAGATATGCTTATTTTGGTGGCAAGCCTTCCATATTAATTACAATCTTTAACTAAAAATGACAAACGAAGTTCTGCAATTTTTACATGCAAACCATATCATTGGGGACTGTCGAAAAGGCTCTACAAGTGTGTTAGGGTTGGAACGACTGGTGACAAAATTCGTTCGTGGGTGTGGGGTAGGCCTGGTCCTCCTTGTTACACCCCGGAATTTGTATAGTTACTATTCTAGTAATGCTTAGAGCATTCTGATTGTAAGGAAGGTTTTGAATGAATAAATGTGATTGAACTTTGTTGTCAATATGAAATCCTGTTTACATGTTATGTTTGGCTCATTCTGTATTCTTCATTGATGTTATTCTTGAATAAAACAAAGAATAGAGGAAAGTAATTAGTCTTGTTTTATATATTTGATTTATATATACTGCAAATATTGTGAGCATTTGTCTGCCGTGGTTTTGTGCCATGGATGCAGGAACAGGAGCTATTCCTCCAGGTGGAGGGGAAATATCACTCAGGAAGAGGAACTCGGTCGGCTAACCGGTAAAGTTGATCGTATGAGCATACACACACTTCACTAAGGATTTTAGGAACTGAGTCAGATTAAGTTGTCATGATAAGTCATCCTTAGGCTTAGGAGTTATGAATACTTCTTCATGCTTTATGAGTGGTGTTCCTTGATTGACTGACTTACTGTTCTGTGAGCCTTGAATGTGAAATGTGAACTGATAAGTTACTAATGCCTGGAATTTACAATTAAATGTATAAATACGTGTTTATGAAATTACGTCTATTAGAGGTGCTCTGACTGGCCTATAATACACGTAATTGGAGATTTGAAAATAAACATGTATAGATATATTTAAGTGTAAACTGGGTAAGTTAATTAATATATTTAATATCGATGTTATTATAGTTTTATCGATAATATAATATATTAATATATCTAATATAATATTTGAATATTATATAGATATATTTATATATTTAAAGAAAGGTAAGTTAAAAACTATAATAATATTGTATTGAATATAATACAAAATATATTAATACATTTTAATGAGAATATTAAAATATCTAAAACTTTGGAAAGATTTTATATAAACTATAATCTTTGGCATTTAAATTTACATTTATCTTATAAAGGTATTTGAGTTTATTTACCTTTGGAAATAAAGGTAATAAGACTTTCATAGTCTTTGGTAAATACTTTGCAAACCATACAAAGGAAATTCGAAATATTGAAATACTTGGAAAATATTAAAAGGAAAAAGAATTTCGAAATTTTGTAAAGACCAATGGAAATTTATAAAAATCATTTAAGGAAATGTAAGTATGAACTATAGACTTTGGAAAGTATAAAAGAAACATTTGAAAAATCGCGGATTTCTTCCCGTGAAGAAATCGCGCGACTGTGTTAAGCAATGAAATGGCGAAAAACTTCAGCAAATACAGTCCGCGCCCAGCTCACACTTGAAAGACTTGGTCGCGGATGCTAAAGCGCCACCATTGTGGACGCGTGGGTGGAAGAAAGGTAACAGCAATTGCAAAAAAAACCCTTGACGTTTTCAAACCGAAAACTTTGGACGCCATTTGTGTTGCAGTCCGCCATTTTTGAAGGCAAGTTGAATGTTTAACCTGTACGTGGTTGATCCACGAAATTGGCATGTGATATGTTGAAACATTCTTGAGAAATTATGTTGAATCATCAACTCTTTTGCTGTGTGTTTGGCTATTCGACTGCCACTGCGGATTTTGACATTTTCAAAATGAGAGGTGTCGAATTCTCATGCCTACAAGGTAGGAAACATGAGAATTCGAAACCTATAAATAGGTTCTCACTCATTGTTGAAAAACACTCAATTTTCATTCACTCTCCTTGCCTTGGAAAATTCGAAATACAGTGCTGTGGTATTTTTGTGTTTTGAAATTCCATTTTATGAAAGCCATTGTCATTTTATGAGAGCCATTGCCATTTTATGAAAGCCATTGTCATTTTATGAGAGCCATTGCCATTTTATGAGAGCCATTGCCATTTTTGTGAAAGCCATTGCCATTTTGTGAAAATCATTTGCAATTGAGACAGTATTGCTGAGAGACAGTATTGCTGAGAACAACTTTTTGCATTTACCTGAAAGTAGTATTTGCTTAAGCTGAGAGAAGGCTGCGAAGGACGGTGGAGCAAGGATTGAAGCTACCGATCAAGCTCATACGCAAAAGGAAATCAGGCATGAGATATATGTTGATAGATTTTCTGTCATTTATTTTAAAATGTATGATTAGATTGCTTGATTATGTCTTGCTTTATGAAAGGAAAAATAATAAGAAACCTCTATGTTCTATGAAATTGCTGAATTGGGAATAGTTTAATTCCTTAGAAAAGGCTTATTGAATTTAAGAGATAGCTTAAAGAGCTGGTCAAATTGGGGAATAGTTTAATTTCCTTAGAAAAGCTTTTGAAATAGCTTAGAGAACTTGATGAATTGGAATAACTTAAAAGCATGTTGAAACGAATCAGTTTGAAATCATAGATGAATTTGAAAGGGAAATATTTGTTTACTTTTAGTAAAGTACCTTATAATTTGTATTGCTTGAATACTGCTTGAATTCCTTAAGTAAAGGAAAGGGATTAGTTATTAATACTAGGACGAGGGTGGATTCAGAACCAAGGTAGTCTAAAGCTTTAGAGTTAAATAGGTTAACTAGAGAAAGCTACGTACTCCATGGATAAAGATTTCCATGTTGGGAAGTACCAGAGGGACCCCTTGTTGACTGTACTCCATTTCCTGTTTAAGTAGTTGAAGTAGGAAGTCTAGGGTGATTGACTACCCACTGAAGGACTCAACCTACGCGTAGGATAAGGCAGCCTTAAGTCAAACCAAACCTGACTTAGTGCAAGTGATAGATGACCGTCAGTATAAGTACTGCCGAAATGCTTTGGCCAAAGTAGTGTAGTATACCTAACGTCCACTTAGACTGTGAGACGAATTACACTGTCAGTTCACAGTAATCCAGGTTACATGCTAGATTGAGATTGTGAGGACACAAGGATTTAGTTATGTAGGATTACACACTATGCTCAGTTGGTCATACAGAACCGGTTACCCAACCAATCTCCTCGAAGAAGGGAGGGCCGTCTACTTAACAGTAAACGTGCGGGGGACCGCAATATAAGTCCGTGGTTGGTGGAAAAGCACCTGAGTGATGTTTCCCCTCCACCTTAAGACTTCTGATGAACCAAGGTTTGAAAGGGAAGATCCTGGACAGTCTTATTCCTATTTGCTCAAAAGCTTCCGAGCTATGTTTGAAACTTGTAAGATTCTTACCTTGCTTTTTATTTTGAAGAAAAGTAATCATGAAAGCGTACTCTGTTATTTACTTGGAAAATAGAACAATGATGTATCGTGTCTTTTATTTCTTTATGATGAAATGTTCAATTAGAATGAAAAGAAAAGTTATTTACTTTGTCGTTTAATTGTATTTCCTTGTATCTTATTGTGAAAATAGAAAATTTTTTGTTTACCCGGTTTTGGGGTTGTTTCACTCCTCCACGCGGGCGTTTCTCTTTGGAGCTCCGGTGGCAGTGTCCCACCTTGTGGTTCTGCTCTTTCCTTTGTTGGCGTAAGAACTAACACCTCTGGAGTGTTAGTTTGTACGTACAGCTATGCACACTATGTAATGAGTGCTCTTCAAATTAGGAGGGGAAGCTCCCTCGTTGTGCTGGAATGCATGAAATAGAAAACTAAACTAATGTCCTATCTTTTTGTTCTCAACTGGTAGAGGCACAAGGTTAAGAAAACCTAGAACGTTGCAGCTAAATATTTTCTAGTTTCGCAGATCATCTAACTACAACTAAGCTAACTTCTTTAAAATCTATCCAGTTTCCTCAAGAAACAGAGCATGAGGAAATGGAGCAGGAATGTATTGCACGATAAACTTCAGGTGCGGGTTCGCAACATGAAGGCAAAGGAGGCACAACTATTTGTTAATCCAGGAAAAAGTTTATTAAAACAAACAAATAAACGGTAAACTTGGTACAACTTCACAACATGAAGGCAAAGTAGGCGCAGCTATCTGCTTGGCTGAATGAGTCTACTATAACGCACATCAAACAATAAGCTTTAAGTACAGTTTTCCAACATGAAGGCAAGGTGGGCACAACTATTTGCTCTTCTGAATAGGCTCATGATAAACAAAACAAAAGGTAAGCAACTAAGACAGTATATTGTATAGACGCAATACGCATGCAATAACGATCAAACCAGCAACCCCATTTAACTAAGATCGAATAAACACCATGACAATAACATGAAGGCAAGGTAGGCGCAGCAATTTATTATAACAACAATCACTCTTTGAACAGATACAATAATAGCAATACTACAGGCAAGGTAGGCGCAGCATGTATGCTATCAAGCAAAAGTTAAATTACAAATGAGCTTAAAGCTCTTATTTATAGACTCCAAGGTGTAGGCAACCCTAAAATCACCTTGAGTCAACTAGAGTCTTGCAATGCATGCAAGATCTTATTCTCTAAACATAATTGAATGAAACTACACCGTTAACTGGAAATATACCATCAGTTAACTGAAACAAGACTCAACAAAATGGACCTGTGCAACATGCACGTCCTTATTGAAATGAAAACTAACTAATCTAAACTCCAAGTGTATGTAGATGTTTCCAAGAAAGACATGGCATGCAATATGCAACAACCAGTTAACTCGAAAAGAAGCCTCGAGTTTAACTCTTGTGTCTAATGTCTATCTTGGAAAAGGTGGGACACCTGGAACTGAAGTTTACTGGCCCTGATCTCGGACAATTAACCCATCCACGAAGTTGCTGACTGCATCATCATTTGAAGGTCGTCACATGTCCCAACTGTCAATTCACTACTTGTCAGTAACTCAAGCAAACCTGGAAATCTCTGCATACTTAAACTGGCACTTCACTGACTGGTAACTTTGGCGGCTCTGTAACTAAAGTGATGGCCACTGTTTCTTCTACAGCTTGACGCTTCTCACATTTTTCACGCTTTGACACTTATCAAATTCAACATTGAATGCCTGCTCGCTCTAACTCATGGAAATAACCAACCCATCTGGATGTTGAGGAATATCCAGACTTCGCTCAATATCAAGGGGTTTAAGACTGCATATGACACGTCCATCTATTGACCATATCTCTCGTGTAGCGGAATTGTAATGCTTAATGTAAGATATTACAAACTCCACGTAATGCACTGAAATAGGTATGGAAGCTGCCTCGAGTAAACCAAATTGGTGAATATTCTTGATAACCGAATCCCTGATCTTAAGTGGATCCAAAACTACTTTCGGCAATACCTTATGTAGATTTGTATCAACTATCCCGACGAAGTTATGAGCTATGACCGACCTGGTCTTGAATTCGACCTAAGTAAAGTGCATTCTGAAAAACTCGCCTGTTGACTGTGAACACGGCTGTATTCTGACAACTTTTCTGGAAAGCCAAAAATAGCCTGTTGAGGCTAAAAATAGCTTGTCGGATGAGAATTTTTACGGAAAAATCTAAGATATGGGTTTTGTCCAGAAAATGATTCTAAGACAACCCACAACGTCAGAAATGTAAAAATCTGCCCTTTACTCAGCCATGCAAAAGAATTTCGGTTAAGAAAATTAAAGCTTCAAGAACAGATGTTCTAGAACAAATTTTCCTGAAAAATTCTGGCACATGGATTTTGCTGAGAAAGCTCTTCTGAATCAACCCAGATACTTTGTTTTGCCAAAATCTGCCAACACTTCGAACATGCGAGAGAATTTAAGACGAGAAGATGGAAGAAATCTAGAAAAGAAAAGATGTTTTTTATTATTTTAATTGTTTTTGTGCCTTCTTCCTTCAAAATCGCCACTCTATCTTTGAATTTGATGTTGAATCTGGACTTGAACCTACAAAAGAATTTACCTATCGCCTTCGAGCTTGATTCTCTGATGAAAATTCACTAATCTCTTTGAGGAAATTCGAACTTTCAAAGCTGTGTGAATGAGAAGAGAGTCCATGCTTGGTTAAATAGATGAAATCGTACCCTCATGCATGCATGCTGAAACCCTATTTATCAAGAAAGAATTCGATTGGCCCTTTACCAGTTGAACTGCCACTGTCTCTGAGTCTTTAGACTAAAAATAATATTTTAATTTCAAAACATGCAAAGAGCTAAAAGTGGTGCCAATATTTATCTTTGAAGAAATTCGTCACTTTTAATGCTCTGCATGCAAAAAATATTTTTTATCATTTTGCCAAAAATAGCCTCTTGTTGTGCTCAACACACTTCACTGATTCTACAAGGTCAAATTTTGATTTTTTAGGCGTCCATCTGCAAGAGTTACGAGATTTTTGAGAATCTCCTATTTTATAGCTGACTATGAAATTACATCTGACCATGTTCAACTTTGATTTCTGGATGATTGAATGATCTTGCAACTGTGCTAAGATATCCACTGTGAGGCCTGTATGACCAGGATGAAATGTCTGCTGGGAATAACAACTGCTAAAATCATCATCTGACACCTTAGAAAATTAGGCGCCTATGATTAAATTGATGCATTGATTCCAGACTTAGCCATTTCTCCATATTACCTTCTGACACTTCAAACTGCTATTGACAGTGAATGATGAGCCCTGCTGACTAGATAGTGGATTCATTGCGTGACTGGAAGTACTCTGCATCCGATGACTGTATGTAAGGTATCTGGAAATTGTTTTAGGAACCCCAAAAGGATGGGCGCCCCTATTCTATGATAGCTCAAATACCATTTTGACAAAAGTGTGATTTTCATCTGAACACCATAATTTGACCCTTGATACCGGGAGCTAGAATGCCCCGATTCGCGTGCCGCTTGTCTCTCTATATAATTTGGTCAACTCGCAAGAGATGTTCTTGGAGAAGACACAGCCAAAAACCTGCTTCTAAGGCCCTCAAAAGAGAATCGCCATTTTCAAATAAAATTCTAGCCTTATACTTAGTCATTTTTTGAACTATCTTCAACCACTTCCACTTCACAGCATTGTCACCTTGACCTCGCACGTACGAGCTCTTGCCAAATCCCGCAAGCTGTCGGCTGGACTCATTGAATGGCTGGAGTAATTGCACATAAGTCTTGTGAAGACTGCAATTGCAAATGACCCCATCCGGCAGGCCTAAAGGCTGGTCGCCCCTAGCTTACAGATGTGTAGCTTTGTGTAGCTATGCTTCACCATCCTCTGTTTTACGTGCTCAGCAGAATCTCTATTATGATCACTCAGAGTGTCGGATCGTCTTGTGAACGGGTGCATCACGACGCTGGACTGAGCTGGTAAAGATCTCACGAAGACCTTGATTGCAAATTCATCCATCAAACCAGTCATATTCAGGATCACCCCTGAGCTATAGGGGAGCAGATTTGCATTTCTGGAAACCTCTTCTAACATGTATCCTGCCTGCAATTTCCACTTTTGACGCTGATAACTAGAGTTTTGTACTGGATACGCTTCCGCTTGATAGCTCATTGAAAAGCCAAACTAATTCTGCAAAGACTGAAACCATCAAAATACACATGCATCTAGATCTAGGCCTTCAAAAAGAAAATCGCCCCTGGGCTAGAGGGGAGCGGATTCGTATTTCTAGACTTCCTTCTTGTGGAAAACACTCTTCGTAACCTCTGCTTCTGTCTTCGTCTGCCGGAGTTTTGTAACTCAGATGATCTTGCTCCATGACTATTCGGAAAGCTAACTGAAAACATAAAACAATGAATCTGTTCTTAATCCAAAACAATGAAATCTTGACCTTCAAATAGAAGGGCGCCCCTGGGCTACAGGGGAGCAGATTTGCTCTGAATTCATTGATTTTCACCATTTTATACTTTGCAAATGTTGTATTTGCTGCTTGAGTTTGACCATGTCGACGTGCTGTGACTGTCGAGGTGTGTGTATGACTATACTTTATCATTTTCACAAGTACGGACACTGTAAGGTTGATTTGCACGTTGATTGCGCAAGTGTCTACTACGTTACATAGTGAAAAGTTCCCAAACTTAGAATATTTTAGTACTTTTTGCCAATCTGAATATCCCCTCCGTCAAAAAACATTATTTTCAACATCTTTCTTCGTAGAGCGTTCCTCTTTGATTTTTAGGCTTAGATATTGATACCTGGTACTGCCCAACTGCCATTGACGACCTCAGAGGTCCTAACTTTTCTCCTGAAAATGTTCTAACTACCCACCAGCCTTAAACTAACTTTTAACTGAAACTGACTTCACCACTGTGATCGTGATGTGAAATAAGCCAATCAAAATTAATTTCAGCCAATTCTAACAAGTTCCTATTTTTTAGGGTTTTGAGCTAAAAATAGATTTCAGAAACCCTAATTTTCAAAATTTTCAAATTTTGCCAGTATCTTCCTGGCATCACACTGACTAAAAACCCATACTTTATTTGCCCAAAAACTGAGTTTTGACCTCATTTTTACAAGGTTTTGACCATTTTAAGCAAAATGCCTTAATGAAGCAAAAAATTTGGTTTGGGTACAACATCCTTGTGTGAGACTGGGTTTCTAGTGCCCTCGTTCATGCGAGTCTGGCTGAGCGGACCAATGCAGTGATGAGCAGGGATGCGGATCCCCCTGACAAGTCTAAAAAGGACCTGGGCCCGGATGCAAATGGCTCGCAAGCGAAATCCTTTCGTGACATTGTGGCGAGAGAGGAAGTGGTGCTACCAGACAGGGAAAACCTTGTTGTGCAAGCAACCTGTTGTACCCAAACCAAAATTTTTGCTTCATTAAGGCATTTTGCTTAAAATGGTCTGAACCTTGTAAAAGTGGGGTCAAAACTCAGTTTTTGGGCAAATAAAGTATGGGCTTTTAGTCAGTGTGATGCCACGGAGATACTGGCAAAATTTGAAAATTTTGAAAATTAGGGTTTCTGAAGTCTATTTTTATCCCGAAACCCTAAAAAATAAGAACTTGTCAAAATTGGCTGAAATTAATTTTGATTGGCTTATTTCACATCACGATCACAGTGGTGAAGTCAGTTTCAGTTAAAAGTCAGTTTAAGGCTAGTGGGTAGTTATAACTTTTTCAGGAGAAAAGTTAGGACCTCTGAGGTCATTAATGGCAGTTGACCAGTACCAGGTGTTAATATATAAGCCTAAAACTCAAAGAAGAACACTCTACGATGAAAGATGTTGAAAATTATGCTTTTTGACGAAGGAGATTTTCAACGAGGTAAAAGTACTGTGAAATTGGCTAAGTCTGGATTGAAAATATTCTAAGTCTGGAGTTCAAAAGCGCCACTCTCAGCTAGGGGCGCCCATCATTATGGAAGCTGTATTCAACTTTTTGTGAGATTTTCTACCAAGATGATTTCTTCAGTTTCCTGATAGCTTCGCAATGAGCTAGCCAGCCAGTCCGACGGAGGAGTAAAACGCCTGAAAACGAAAATTCAATACAGAACGAGGGAAATGCAAAGTAGATGACTTTGAAGAGAAAAAGCGCCCATGGAGGCCAAGGGCGCCCATCTTTTGGAAGATTCAGATGAAGTCGTTTGATCAAGTGACACCCAGGAAGTTTGTTTCTATTTTTGGTCCAGCTCCGCGACGCATCTATCAGCAGGTGAATCTGAGTTGCCAAGTTGCCGCCATCAGTGGTCAAACTTGAGGTTCCAGACTTGATCAAAAACTATTCAGAAAGGACAAAAGCGCCCCTGGAGGCCAGGGGCGCCCAAGGTTTTAAGACCTTTAATGAAATCTGTTTGATGATTTCAGATACTCATCTCGTTCGTGTCAGCTTCAGCTTTCCGTTCCCTGTCTTAGCCGGTTCAGAAGATGTCTTGGCAATCTGCAGTCGGAAGTTGAGTAATTTTTGCCAGTTGAAGTAATGGACGACATTGGTTGGGAAAAGCGCCCCTGGAGGCCAAGGGCGCCCAAGGTTTTAAGACCTTTAATGAAATCTGTTTGATGATTTCAGATGTTCGTCTCGTTCGTGTCAGCTTCAACTTTCCGTTCCCTGTCTCAGCCGGGTCAGAAGATGTCTTGGCAATCCGCAGTCGGAAGTTGAGTAATTTTTGCCAGTTGAAGTAATGGATGACATTGGTTGGGAAAAGCGCCCCTGGAGGCCAGGGGCGCCCATGATTTAGGAAGGTTTAAAGATGTTTTTATACAAAGTGTTCATCAGGAGCCTTTGCTCAGAATTCAGTCTGCTCCGCAGTGAGCCAGTCGGCATGTTCTGAAGTTTTGTCAAATGCCGCGAAACATCAAGTGAAATATGGTCAAGCAATCAGTGAAAATGATGAAAATGCCTGAAAATATTCCAACACTGAGGTCAAAAGCGCCCCTGGAGGCCAGGGGCGCCCATCTTTTTGAAGCCTCAGATGGTTGAATTTTGAATTGCCACCTCAAGGGATCTTCTTGTCAGATTTGGTCCTGCTCTTCATCGAGATTGTCAGCCAGTTGATCCGACGTGACAGTCAACCAGAATCAGTGATCGAACATGAGCTTCGTTTGAGGTTTTAGATTCTAAATTTTCAAAAAATGTCTAAGTAAGGAAGGACGCCTAAAGTCAAAGGTTGACTTTTTTGAAATTCAAAAGTAGAAGTGCGCATGAAGAGAGTTTTCAATTTACCAAATTTAGATCTTCAGTTAAACTCTTTGCATGTCGACTTCTATTTTACCTATTTTTAGTCATAACTGGCAAAAACTAGTTTGCATGCATTAGTTAACAGAATCTTCAAGGTGGCGCCCTAATTTGGGGTTGTTCTACATCCAATTAACTGAGTTTGAAGCCAAATATAGGCCATGCGTGAGTTTTGAAGCACCAATTGTACTTCAAGCGCCATTTCCAATGCTTGACATGCATTTCACACGCCTTAGAAGATATTTTGCTATATATTTTGCTAATGGCGTCCATTATTCTTCATCCGAGTTGACAAGAAACATCTTTCTTGAGCATAAAATTGATCTGCAGGTGCTACAGGTGTCAGATTTCAGTATTCTTCGTAGCTACAGATTCAGATTGTTCAAGGGAGGATTATTTCAGACTTGGTTTCTATTTTGCATGCAGGTGTTATCAGTTCTACTTCAAACATAGGCGAATTTTTACAGAAGAAGAGAGAAAACAAAAAATAAAACTTCTATTCTTCTGTCTTACTTTCTTCTATTCTCATCTTAGGTTTTCTTCGCATGTCAAACAAAACGGCAGATTTTTCAGAAAAGCATCATCTGGGTTCGAGTATTTCAGCATCAACAACAATACCCATGTCTTAGATTATTTTGTGAAAATTGCCCCGCTGCCTCTTTTCTAGAAGCACTGTGCTTTTTTCCAGAATTCTCTTTGCATATGGGCCTAAATCACATTTTTTCGCAAATCTGTTGATTTGGGTGGTTTTAGGATTCATTTCTACACAAAACCCATGTTCCATATTTTCGCGGGAAAAATTTGCCCCCAGTACCCCTAACTGCCAGTTCAAATCTCAACCGAAAACCTTTTGCATGCAAGCCTAAATCCCATTTTTTCGCAATTCTAACATTCTGGGTTGTATTAGAGTTTGATTCTACACAAAACCCATATCTTAGAATTTGTCCGGAAAAAATCACTTCCCCTTGCTATTTTTAGCCTATCCCCGAGCTTTTTCAGTTTTTCCGAAGTTGTCCAAACATACCCGACTTTACAGTCAAAAGTCTAGTTTTTCAGAATGCAATATAATCCCATAGACTATAAGGCCAAACATGTCTTTCTTCATAACTTTCTAAAAACTATCGATACCGACTTAAGTCATGTTTTTCCCATCATCAATCTAAATTCATTGGAGGGTGTCAGCAGTACTACAATCAGAAATCATGAACGTTTAGGGATACTTACAGCGGCATCCATTCCTATCTCAGTCTTCGATCTCAAGTTCGTACTTGCTTGTGTCAAGCATTATGACTCGTCTACTAGACAAATCAGGTCGACAAATGGAAGGATTATTTGTAGCCTTAAGCCGAGGGATATAGAAAAATGTTTTTCTATTCCTCCACGTTCAGATCATTTCCCTGTATCCATTTCAGATTGTGACAGAATATGGGAAGAGGACAAGGATAGATCACAAAAGAAAGTAGCTCAACGATGGTTGAAGGTTCAGAAAACCAACATGCCAAGGAAGATTGCACGTAGTGATTTCAGGGAAGAGATTGCTGTTTTGATTTCAGGGAAGAGAATTCTCTTTGCATGTGGGCCTAAATCACGTTTTTTCACAAATCTGTTGATCTGGGTTGTTTTAGGATCCATTTCTACACAAAACCCATGTTCCAGATTTTCGCGGGAAAAATTGCCCCCAGTGCCCCTAACTGCCAGTTCAAATCTCAACCGAAAACCTTTTGCATGCAAGCCTAAATCCCATTTTTTCAAAATTCTGGCATTCTGGGTTGCATTAAAATTTGATTCTGCACAAAACCCATATCTTAGAATTTGTTCGAAAAAATTCACTTCCCCTTGCTATTTTTAGCCTATCCTCGAGTTTTTTCAGTTTTTCCAAAGTTGTCCAAACATACCCGACTTTACAGTCAAAAGTCTAGTTTTTCAGAATGCAATATAATCCCATAGATTATAAGGCCAAACAGGTCTTTCTTCATAACTTTCTGAAAACTACCGATACCGACTTAAGTCATGTTTTTCCCATCGTCAATCTGAACTCATTGGAGGGTATCAGCAGTACTACAATCAAAAATCTTGAACGTTCAGGGATATTTGCAGTGGCGTCCATTCCTATCTCAGTCTTTGATCTTGAGTTCGTACTTGCTTGTGTCAAGCATTATGACTCGTCTACCAGACAAATCAGATCGACAGATGGAAGGATTATTTGTAGCCTTAAGCCGAGGGATGTAGAAAAATGTTTTTCTATTCCTCCACGTTCAGATCATTTCGCTGTATCCATTTCAGATTGTGACAGAATATGGGAGGAGGACAAGGATAGATCACAGAAGAAAGTAGCTCAACGGTGGTTGAAAATTCAGAAAACCAACATGCCAAGGAAGATTGCACGTGGGGATTTCAAGGACGAGATTGCTATTTTGATAACTTTCCTTAACCGGTTAGCAGGTTCTGGAGACGCAAGTGTTTTTCGAACATGGATGTTCTAACTTATCTCACGAGTTATTGATAAAAAGGAAACATTTGACTGGGCCATGTTTATCAGCAAGTGTCTTCACCAGCAGATTACAGAGTTCCTAAAGATTCACGAATTCCATATGGTAACTTTTCTGGTTTACTTAGTTGCATTTCAAGGCAGCTTTAAATTATTAAAGACCGATGGAGTTCTAGGTGTTCAGCGAGTGTACGAATACTACCCTCAGTTGGAGTTTTCGAAAGCTGAACAGGACTTTACAGCAGTGAATGATCACTTTCTTATGAGAACAGTCAGAAATTTAGATAACGAGATGCATGTGAGGATTTCCACGGAGGCACAATCAGCAATGGAGAGTTGGGCAGATTGGTTTATCCAATTTCCTACTTTCACATATATTCGTGTATATGGATATACAGGAGAGCCTCTGATGCTACCGAGGTACCCATCGGATAAGGTTCTTTTCATGGAGTTCATGAGACAGGCACATGAGGTTCACACTTTTCTTCGCAATCGACATAAGCTAGCTTTCACCTTTCCGTTTGAGTTAGGTATTTACAAATGCAAAACAGCTGCTGATTGCAAGTTAATGGCACACGAGTTAGAGAAACTTCAACTTGGGTGTTTTCCTCAGAAGCGTGCCTATGATCCGTTGGGTCATTATTCAACAAGGTTGGAGCGAAATGTTTCACATTCAGCAGCGCTTGAGGACTTTTGGGTCAATTGTGAGGATGAATTTGAGGTGCATCGTCGTCATTATTGTAGGGTTACTGTTCCACAGATTGCTGATTTCTTGTCAGAGGATGTGGAAGGTTTGTCTGATGATGATGGCGAGATACTACTTCATTCATTCATTAAAGACCAAGTTGCTCGCCAACCACTTCGCCAACCTGATTGGTATGTTCCATTGAACACTTCAGTGAAAGACTTATCCAGGTCTGTTATCAAAACCACCATGTACTTCCTTGAGAGCAAGCGGAAGCGAAGGGTGATCCCAGTTACAGAGCCGCCAGCAGTGGTAGTTTCTTCTTTACCTTCTACTTCTAGAGCTAAACCTCGAGTCAAGGTTACTATGAGGCCGCCTGAAGGGGTTAAGATGGGAATTAATTCAAAAGGAAAAAGCATCACCAAAAGGAAACAGGTTGAGAAGGAGCCAACACTTCCAGTTGAGAAGGAGCCAACATTTCCAGTTGCAGAGACAGTACTTCTAGAGCAGTTATTTCATCGGAACCAGTTATTCAGACTGAGGCCGGTTTGTCATCTCCAGGTTCACCTTTTTCAGCGCACTCATCTCCCATAGATATTGATTCGGAGCCTGAGATTTCGATACATGAGACCTGCATACCAGTGGATTTGCCAGCAGCTAATACAGTAGAAACGACTCCACCTCGAGAGGACAGTATTCCTTATTCATCTTGGCTCGAGAAGTCATTGGAGAGGGAGAGGCGTATGCCTTCATATAATCTTGATTTGTCTGAGTTTGGTGAGCCCTATCAGAACAGGTTGAATAAGAGGGCCAGAAAGCAGATAAATATTGAGAAGAATCTTGAGGCAGAGATCGTCATAGAGGTTGCTACTCCTCCAAAAGACAAATACTTGGATGAAGTTGATGTTGGTGATTTTACCTTCGTCAAAACTAATCTGGGTAAGAATACTCGACACACCGACGTGAATCTATTCAGAGTCGTCGCGAGTAATCTAGAGGAGCGCGTCATGAAAGATGGTGAGGATAAGGTAGTTCTCAAGGCTGAAATCAGACAACTTCGCAGGTACATCTCGGGTTTGCTTCATGGCAACGAGGGGCAAGCACCTTTACTTCCACAACTTCGAGAAACCGCCGCAGAACAGCAAAAGATTCAACACTTGGTTAATCGAGGAAAGCTACTGGATACCTGGATTGAAGACTTTATCATTGCTGGTCGACACCTCCTCATAGAGCTATATCAGTTGAGGGTTGACGCACATAGTCTTCGCCAAAGAATTCAGGAGCTCAAGATTTGCATAGCCGTGCGTAAGCCGAATAACCTGATTTTGATATCACAGCTTCCAGGAATCTATGACGCCATTGAAGTAGATGGAGATCAGAAGAAGGTCTTCACTTGGAGAGAATTATATCTTTGCAGGGTGAGACATATGACAGGATTTCTGCTAAGATGAGCATGATTCAGGAAACGGTTGTTGCAGCTCTTCGTTTCATCAGCGAGTACATCACTCAGATCCCATGTCATTATCGGCATGAGGATGGTACCTACGCCGAGTTAGAGGCAGTTCAAGCTGAGTTCGAAGAATTAGTTCGTGATAACCTATGTGGAGGACTAGAGGCGTCCAAGATGGAGGAGTTTACAATGCTGACTATCAGTTTCAAAAAGGTGACCACAGAGGTTAGAGATAGTCAGAGGGAGATCCGAGATGGAGACAAAGAGTTGAACAAGCAGTTAATCATCGTGGACAGCGTCAAAGTGCCAGATGATGATACTATTCATAAATTCCTGGAGGAGATGATAAACTTGGAGTAGATTTTCAGTTAGATCATGCAGTTGTTTACAATGATGAGTCATCAGAAGTAGTTAACTCGAGGCTTCTTTCCGAGTTAATTTGCTGTTATACATTGCACGCATGTCTTTCTTGGAAACATCTACATATACTTGGAGATTAGATTAGATCTTTCAGTCAACTGATGATAGCATTCCAGTTGACTTGCTTTCAATAAGGACGTGCATGTTGCACCTTGTCCATTTAGATTAGATGTTTCAATTAACTGATGATAGTTTCCCAGTTAACTGTATAGTTTCATTCAATTAGGGTTTAGGAATAAGATCTTGCATGTATTCCAAGACTTTAGTTGACTCAAGGTGATTTTAGGGTTACCTACACCTTGAAGTCTATAAATAAGAGCTTTAAGCTCATTTACAATTTAACTTTTGCTTGATAGCATACATGCTGCGCCTACCTTGCCTGTAGTATTGCTATTATTGTATCTGTTCAAAGAGTAATTGCTGTTATAATAAATTGTTGCGCCTACCTTGCCTTCATGTTATTGTTATGGTGTTTATTCGACTTTAGTTAAATGGGGTTGTTGGTTTGATCGTTATTGCATGCGTGTTGCGTCTATACAATCTACTGTCCCAGTTGCTTACCTTTTGTTTTGTTGATTATAAGCCTATTCAGAAGAGCAAATAGTTGCGCCTACCTTGCCTTCATGTTGCGAAACTGTACTCAAAGCTTATCGTATGATGTGTGTTATAGTAGACTCATTCAGCCAAGCAAATAGTTGCGCCTACCTTGCCTTCATGTTGTGAAGTTGTACCAGGTTTACCGTTCATTTGTTTGTTTTAATAAACTTCTTCCCGGATTAGCAAATAGTTGCGCCTACCTTGCCTTCATGTTGTGAGCCCGCACCTGGAGTTTATGGTACAATACATTCCTGCTCCATTTCCTCATGCTCTGTTTCTTGAGGAAATTGGATAGATATTAAACAAGTTAGCTTAGCTGTAGTTACATGATCTGCAAAACCAGAAAATACTTAGCTGCAACGTTCTAGGTTTTCTTAACCTTGTGCCTCGACCAACTGAGAACAAAAAGATAGGACATTAGTTTAGTTTTCTATTTCATGCATTCCAGCACAACGAGGGAGCTTCCCCTCCTAATTTGAAGAGCACTCATTACGTAGTGTGCATAGCTGTCCGTACAAACTCACACTCCAGAGGTGTTAGTTCTTACGCCAACACAACCGAAGGTGAAGAGGATGGGGGATGCGAAAGAGGTAAGTTCCCTCCCGGCCCCCTTAAAATCAATATCATGGTTCCTAATTCCAAATTATCTGAGGCTTTTGGTGTACAAGACAATAAACTGAAAAATATAGGTATTTTTTTGGTCGTCGTGGACATTAACAACGTCCCAGGGAGAAGATGCGTGGATGACTGGTTGGCAAACGTCTGGGGCAAAAAACTTGGGACTTATTTTTCATATTGCAGGATGATCCAAAAAGGGCTTTATGTAATCTTTCTTAGGAACAATGAAATGCAAAACAAAGCACTAAAAAAACAGTTTTGGAGTATAGGGAAAAATAATTTTAGGGCCTTGGTGTGGTCGCCTGAGGCCTTGACTAAAGAAATCTTGACTCTTTCGAGCCCTAGGTGGATGGTGGTGAAGGACGTGTTGTGACCTTTTCACACATCACCCCATTCAAATGGGGACCCCCTAATTTTTACTCCATTTTGGTCTTTGGCTTTGGTTTTGGGTTGTTTTGCGTCTCTCTCTCTCTCTCTGATCTTTCTGTCCTTCCGGGGATGTCCCATCATTTGACCTGGTTGGAATTTTGGCTAAGTCTGTGAAATTAGGGTTTTCATTCTTCAGGCTAGTTTCAGGTCAAATTGAGTTGGAAAATTGAAATCTGAGCTTGGTACTACAATCAGGAGGCTTCAGGCAGGACCCCATCGAATTTTCACTAAGTTCTAACAACTTACTATTTTTAGTAAGTACTTAATTTGAGGTCTTTTCCTCAGGATTTTGGAAATTCTAACTGCTTCAACACATTCAGGGCACTTCAAAGAGCTTACACGCAAAATTTGAGCAAATTCAAACAACTTGCTATTTTTAGCAGTTTTGGCTTCGAGGCAGTTTTTAGGGTTTGCATGTATAATTTCTCAATGCCTGTCAGGATATTCTTTCTGGGTTTTTCGAGAGCTTCGCAATGATGTGACATGCAAGTCAAAATGATGACTTACTATTTTTAGCCAATACTCGCATGCAGACCAATTTACAAGGCTTTTCTGGGTTTTTTGAGATCTCTCAGGCAGTGTGACATGCAAGTACATCCGACAATTGGTTGATCACTTTTCAAACACTTACTATTTTTAGCAGGTTCACTCTGGGCAGTCCCAGCACTTCAGTTTCACAAAAAAAACAACATGCAACGAGAATCAAACCTCAAGGGGTCTAAAGGGGAGTCAAATATTTTCTAAGGCATAAATGGAATGCCACTAGGGAAAATGCGCCCTTAAGACATGGAGGCTTTAAAAATTTTTGTGTAAGAAACATGATACTAGAGGGGGTGACATGCGCCCTTGAAGGAGGTATGAGGTGAAACATTTTCTAAGTGAAGAAAAATGAAAGCACAAACCTCCAAATGCGCCCTAGAGAGAATAGCAAACAATAATAGCAAAGCATAAGAAATTTCTAACTATCAAAATGGAAGTTCCCCACCTCAAATGCGCCCACAAAGCAAGAGGTTGTTTGATGAAAATTTTCTAAGTCATAAAATGAAAGTAGACCCTCTAGAATGCACCCTAAAAGAGGTAAGGGCTCATGAGAATTCTCTAAGTTATAAAACATGAAAGCTACCCACTCTAAATGCGCCCAAGGAAGAACAAGGTGGAAAGATGAGTGAAAGTGTTTGAAATTTGCCTAAGGCATTAAAAATGGAAGCTCAAGGGTGGAAATGCGCCCAAGGTGGCAAGGTGAGTTGGAGAGATTAAAATTTCACTAAGGCATGAGCAAAATAAAAGCTCCACCCTCCATATGCGCCCATGAGCATGAATGTCATGTCCCCGAAATTAGAGAACCCTCAAATAAGTAAAAATGAATAACAAAATACATTTAAAATTATGAAGGAAAATATTATCGATCTAATACTTTTATAATTACAATTATCGCAAGATAATATTGTAATTATAAATATGCATATACCGTCAATACACAATGAAATTCATTTATATAATACTATCATAATTACCAAAGGTAATATTAATTATTATATTATAAATATTAAAATATATAAATATTAACCATCTCAATGATAATAAATTAAATATTAAAATAAAACACAATATATAAATAATAGTATAATATAATTATCGAATACAAAGTTGTAAGTACTGATGATTATGATTATCACTATAATAGGTATACGAAAACATAATACAGAATATTCGATAAGGGACATAACATATAACTCCTGATAAGTAACAATAAACATCAGTTATTAAAAGGCTCTAACAATGAACATATAATCATCGGCGATGACAAAGGCAATATCCAAAGCAACCTCTGAGATTGGAAGTGGCCGACCATTGGCTAAGGGTTGCAGCGCTTGTTGAAGAGACACGTCTTCAAGCAAACCACAAAAGGGAGTCCACGCTAGAGGGAAAATGGGGGGAAAGATACGATGGAGAATGTATCGCCAACAGTGAATAAGGAGACAAATTCTTGAGTCGCATCTGTGATGGGTGGAGAACAAAAGATTGGACCAGACACAGGTCAAGAATCATAGAGGAGAAGCAACCCAATGTAGGGACAAAAGCGTAAATCAGAGACATAGATTCTTAATTAAGTCATGCGCTGGAATCGATGGGGAAAGAGATGAGAAGAGTATTTGCTAACCGATTAAGGCAGAAGGTAAGTGATCTCAATAATAAATTAGATAGTTATAAATTATGTTGAGGATTAATCAAGAATGAATCAATGATAATAAAGGATTGATTAAGAAGTTAGAAAGGTTAGTGTTGAGATATATGTTTAATAGATATATATATAGGATAAGGATAAATATATTAAATGTAATATATTCTGGGTGTATATAATTCATATGATGATAAATATATTCTTGGCAATTGATAAGTATATAATTATATATATATATATATAGATGGAGACTTATAATTACCTCATAGAGGATGGACACGTACAAATTGTACATATATATATAGGATAACATTTGCAATTATTCAATAATGATGCTTGCAGCAATTATTGAGCTTTGTAAATAATGACTCTGTTTATTCACTATGACTTTAAATGGCATAATAGAATTCCATCCATGTGATCTCGATCAATGTCTAACATCTAATGTACTCACGAATATATTATAAAGGAATCCCTCGAGAATCGGTAATAGGGAAGAAATAAATAATCTCTTGGACAAGAATGAAATAATATCATCTTCGATCTAATTAGATTACTGAAATTATTGGCCTCTAACGTTTCTAATGTCTCTTTGAGAAACACCTTGGATGCAAGATTCAAACTTAAGTGCCTCCACTAGAAAGGGGTCATTACAAGTGGTATCAGAGCATGTTCCTGCCATCCTGTGAAAATAGTGTTTGCAAAAGAAGAAGGTATATTCTATAACATACAAAAACACGTTTTGATTTATGCAGATGAGGTATGTCCTACTTTGTTGTTAACGTTCATCACAGTTATCAAGATATATGTAAATTGTGAGATTTTGAATAGGAACAGTGATATTATTTTGGCAAACAAATAGGGAATTTGAATACTAATTGGTGGTTAGTAAACATATCTAAATATGATTGATAATTATATATGATGACCGATAAATATATTATATGTGGTTAATGAATACATAATAATATTTGTTTAATTGATATTATTTATTATCGTCATTTTGGAGGATGCATGTCACTATCATAGTATTGCTAATATATTATTTTGAATTGGACTACTAATGATGTTATGATGATATACTCCATCACAATTTTCGGGTGTGTAACCATATAACACAACCATGGAAGGCTAGAGAAGAAAAGCTAAGTACATCTCTACATCCTTGGCAATATTGGAAACAATTATGATCTATCATTCTATTGTAACATAGAATAAGAAGGCAGCATCATTGGCCGGGAAAATAAGAGGCTCCTGTAAATTGAAGTGGTAAGTATTAGGTGAGTGCTTTCATAGCTCTAAAGCAGCAATCATAAATACCTTTTAGAAAATAATATTTGTTATGAATGTGAATATTAATGATTGATAAATTGGATTTGATACTGATAAAGATGTTAATGGAGTTATTAATATTTGAAAATCGATCAACATAAACATTAACTAGCAGTAAGGGACCATTGCATATACATTCAGATTATTTACATTGAACTCTTAATATCTTGATAAATTCATGAATCCCCATAGAATGGTGTAATTGCGGAAAAACTGTCAATATGATAATCATTAGATGCAATCGTTTGTATCATCAACAATCATGTAGTGGGTTGAGGGATGGAACCGATAGGTTGAGCAGATACTAGGGTCCCTTCGAGGTAGACCACCCTCACTGGATGACTAAGGTTTGCCATTGGGGGCCAAGGGGGTTGTTTAGCCGCTCTTGGGTTGAGAAGGGAGTGCTCTAAGGGCCTCCTATGGAAATCCTTCCTCTAAACTATTGCATGGTTGGATCAACTTGAGAAACTCTCCATCATAATAGGGGATGGGGGAAATAGGAGGTGCAGAAGCGATAGCAGGTGCTAGAGGCCCTTCCAAGTAGCCCACCCGCATGGATGATTGCCTGTCTGCCATTGTTGGGCCAAGAGGGCCTGCGTACCTGCTCTTGGGCTTGGAAGGAACACCTCTCAAGGCATCCCCATGCAACCATCCTATTCAACCATACCTATGATTGAGGAGACCAATAACTTCAGCAAGGTGTTGTTAAGTCAATATTACATGTGCCTTACAGAGATTCAAGTATAAATTTTGAGATAATTTGTGTGTATTCAAAGGTTTAGCTTGTGACTTATATAACATTCATGTTCAGGTGAATACTTTATGTATTATGTGTATTCACGTGTATGCTCCCTACTCATGTGTATACTTGATGACCTTGGGATAGGGGACGGGTCCATGGTGTAGTATGGGATGCACCAAGTCCTCCTTCCCAATTGTCTGTTAGTATGCTTCATTCAAAACTAAATTTGTATTTGAGCATATACTCTATGTCTAGTGATTGTATTTGTATTTGAATTATGATTCCATGACCTGTGATTGTATTGGTATTTTGAGTGTATTCTCTATGACCCTTCAATTGTATTCAAGTGTATATTCTATGATTGCATCTGTATTTGAGTGTACACAACCTGGTATTTGTATTTGAGTGTATACCTTCTAACTTTGTATTTGTATACTCCGACTTCAAGTGTGTGCTTCATGACGATGTATTCGAGTGTATATGACATTGTATTTGTTGCGACTTGTATTCAAGTGTATACCTTATGGCTTACATATGTTTATGACTTCATGCCTTACCTATTTTATGGTGTTGCTTAGCATCTTACTTATTGATATAATACATCATGACTATTCCATTTTTTTATACTTTGTGTTTGCGTAATTCATGCCTTATAGGTATTTGTCCGTATTTGTTGAGTGTATCTACGAGCATACTTATGCCTATGTTCTTTATGCATGATCATTTCGTGCGTTATGCTACATGTTGTGTACTTATGTGTATGCTTGAGTATCCTTAATTGTCTTCTGGCATTCATGCCCCACGATTAAACTTCGTGTATCTAATGTGTATTTTTTGTCGAATGCATTTTAGAAAATTTGAGTGTACTAAATGCTATACATATTTATGTCGTAAGTAAGGACAAAATGCTTCTCGCTCCATGTGTGTGTAATTCCTATATGTATGCTTCCTATGTAATTCCTACTTGTATACTTCATGTGTAATCTGTGATAATGCTCTATACATGTATTCATGACTGCTCCATGCTTTGTATCTTGTATGCATGTATGACTAATATATTCAACATGACTGCTCTGTGGACAACTTCCTGATGGTCTTTTATGATTGGTGTGTTTCTAGCATGTCTACTCCGTTCTTATGCGAACTTACGATTGACAAGCATACCTCATGCTTTATATATCCAAGTGTATAGTCATGAATACTTCATGCCTTATGTATTCGAGTCTTTGTTTTACTGCTTACATGTATTCAAGGGTATGATTCATATCTTTTGAGTGGTGCCTCATGTCTTCATGCGTATATTTCTATTATGTATTTTCTACTTCTTGAGTGTATACTTTTGATTGAACATGTATGCTTCCTCAAGTGTATTTGCATCCCTAGAGATTATTAATGTGCCTTACTTTTTCCTAAGTGTATATATCATATCTTGCAAGTGATTATGTGTTCGCTATATAGTTGATGTGCCTTTAGCATAATTATTTCATGAAACTTTATGCGTGATTAATTCATGTTTGTCAAGATTCTTCATCCATGAGTGCCCCCTTAATACCATGAATGAATTACGAATAAGGATCATTGTCCCCTCAAAATTCGTTTAAAGTGATTGCTTGAGGACAAGCAATCTCGAGTGGGGAGGACTGTCATGTCCCCGAAATTAGAGAACCCTCAAATAAGTAAAAATGAATAACAAAATACATTTAAAATTATGAAGGAAAATATTATCGATCTAATACTTTTATAATTACAATTATCGCAAGATAATATTGTAATTATAAATATGCATATACCGTCAATACACAATGAAATTCATTTATATAATACTATCATAATTACCAAAGGTAATATTAATTATTATATTATAAATATTAACCATCTCAATGATAATAAATTAAATATTAAAATAAAACACAATATATAAATAATAGTATAATATAATTATCGAATACAAAGTTGTAAGTACTGATGATTATGATTATCACTATAATAGGTATACAAAAACATAATACAGAATATTCGATGAGGGACATAACATATAACTCCTGATAAGTAACAATAAACATCAGTTATTAAAAGGCTCTAACAATGAACATATAATCATCGGCGATGACAAAGGCAATATCCAAAGCAACCTCTGAGATTGGAAGTGGCCAACCATTGGCTAAGGGTTGCAGCGCTTGTTGAAGAGACACGTCTTCAAGCAAACCACAAAAGGGAGTCCACGCTAGAGGGAAAATGGGGGGAAAGATACGATGGAGAATGTATCGCCAACAGTGAATAAGGAGACAAATTCTTGAGTCGCACCTGTGACGGGTGGAGAACAAAAGATTGGACCAGACACAGGTCGAGAATCATAGAGGAGAAGCAACCCAACGTAGGGACAAAAGCGTAAATCAGAGACATAGATTCTTAATTAAGTCATGCGCTGGAATCGATGGGGAAAGAGATGAGAAGAGTATCTGCTAACCGATTAAGGCAAAAGGAAAGTGATCTCAGTTATAAATTAGATAATTATAAATTACGTTGAGGATTAATCAAGAATGAATCAATGATAATAAAGGATTGATTAAGAAGTTAGAAAGGTTAGTGTTGAGATATATGTTTAATAGATATATATATAGGATAAGGATAAATATATTAAATGTAATATATTCTGGGTGTATATAATTCATATGATGATAAATATATTCTTGGCAATTGATAAGTATATAATTATATATATATATATAGATTGAGACTTATAATTACCTCATACAGGATGGACACGTACAAATTGTACATATATATATAGGATAACATTTGCAATTATTCAATAATGATGCTTGCAGCAATTATTGAGCTTTGTAAATAGTGACTCCGTTTATTCACTATGACTTTAAATGGCATAATAGAATTCCATCCATGTGATCTCGATCAATGTCTAACATCTAATGTACTCATGAATATGTTATAAAGGAATCCCTCAAGAATCGGTAATAGGAAAGAAATAAATAATCTCTTGGACAAGAATGAAATAATATCATCTTCGATCTAATTAGATTACTGAAAATTATTGACCTCTAACGTTTCTAATGTCTCTTTGAGAAACACCTTGGATGCAAGATTCAAACTTAAGTGCCTCCACTAGAAAGGGGTCATTACAATGAAGCAACTAAAAAAATTTCAAGGCATTAAAATGGAAGCTCCACCCTTTATATGATTAGGGATCAAATTGGATGTGGATCTGCATAGACTGAATTTAATTAATCTTAGGGATCAAAATGAACCAAAATTAAATACTTCTGGAGTTGTTTCATTGGAATTTGATACTCTTTTTCTTTGCTTGTAGGACCAATATTGATAGATTGGAACAAATTTTTTGCATTTATTCCAATGGTTAATTCTTATCATAGATGAGTATGGACGACTAATTTGGATCAGGAGCACTTTTCAGAGCTATGTTCTTGAACTATTCAAGTTCTGAGGTGGATTGGCCACTATAATAACCCCCTCTGATCTGGGGTTTAACCAAGAAATACAAAACATAGATTTTTGCAAACAAACCAATTTTCAAACAGTTTTAAGAAATTAAATAACCATATTTTATTAATGGTTCAGAAAATACATAAAATCCATACCCGGAATCAACAGCATAAATCTCAGATCTGGGAATACTTGATCAGCAATTGTGAGTATCAACAATCTTCAACCATGTACCCTAAAAACTCTGTAAACCCCTAAATAGTGATCTCCAGGAAACTGATGAAGCTTTGTAATAATCTCTATGTGAGTCTATCTCTCAGAATGCCCTTGGGTGATCTTCCACAACTATAGACATTGTCCTATTCGAGGGTTATCATCCTTAGAAAAGCTTGAAACGCCATGCTTGCAAACCCTGTTGCTCAGCTCTCTTCAATTTGCAAATAATAACTTGGATTAAGAAAATGATCTTCTTCTCTGCTTTTTATCCTTCTCCAAACCCTACGCCCTAATCTTGGCCTTTTGCACACTAAATTTAATATTTTTTTTTCTGAAAGATGTGCCCTTTAAATTAAAATCATAAAGTAACTTAAAATATAATTTTTTAAAATTAAAGTTACTTCATAACATTAAATTACAAAGTCACTTTAATAATATAACATTATTAAAGTAATTCGACTTTAGTAATTTAATTAAAGTGTCCACTCTCAACCCAAACTGACAATAATCCCTTGAGAGTGCCTCCGACACAAAACCTCTCTGCAGGCGTGAAACCACTGAACCTGGTATAACTTGCTATAAATAGCAAGTATAAATGATAAGCCTCGAACTGCCTTTGAAAGGCCTACCAACCAACTGAATCACTAAGCTGAATATGCAAGAATGAATACGCAAGCTTGTTGAAGACCCTGAATCCCCTCAAAGGATCCCCTAAATGTAGCCTACGGGAACCAGATAGTAGGCTAACCATTGCAAAGATATAGATCCCGGAAAAAAGGGGACATTACAACCACTAGAAATCAATTAAGTTTATTTTGATTCTTGTAGATGGAACGAGGATGCTCATCCCAAAGAGCATTTTACCACCTAAACTAAATGGAGACTTATAATCGGAAGAGCTGGGGAACTTTTTATTGGGATTTAAAAGACAGAGAATCAATGATTTCCTCTTTGGGAAATGCAAAACATTAAACTACTAATACCTACTAAAACTTGTTACTAGGAAATTTAGTACAAGAAACTTATTATCATTATAAATTGGAAAGGCTTTATAGGCCCAATATTTCAACCTTGTTAAGGGTTGTAAATCAATTCATTGATTTCTTTGTAGATGCTTATTTTGATCATTAACAGATAATTGTTTCCTTTGTTTACTTTCATGTTCCCTAGTTTTTCAAACTTAGTTATGATATTCTGAGTTCATACCTACAATTTATAAAAGTGTGATAGATATGAATTGAGTACTTTATGATAATTTTTTGTTATTAAAAGTGGCAAGGCTGTTGTTTGTTCAAATTGAGCATGGAATATGGTGGTTGTGCTTACTTATCTTTGTAATTAATTTGTCCTCAAAAGATAGCACCATCTTGTGCTTTTGACTATGTGAAGATAGTCAAGAAAGAATTGGTTTACAAGCATTGTCTACTTTATAGAATCAGATTATGGTATCAAGATAGTATAGGCTTATTCTAAACCTCTCTTTCGCTTAATCTTTTGCATTTTCTTTTAACATTGGTAGGGTTAGGATTAGATTAGTATCTAGATATTTTGGTTAGTTCTATAACTGATTTAAGCTTGTGTCCTATATCTAAAGTGTGAAATTTCAGTTGCTGCAAAAAAAATTATCATTGTTATTTTAAAATAGAATATGACAAATGAATGTGATGGAATCAAAATTAGGTCAAGTAGATATACCTTATGAATATTATTTGCTAATTAGAGCTTAAATGGAAATAAGACTTTGTATTGCATTTTCCTTAGCTTCAACTATAACCCCTTGATATCATCAACCCTTAAGTTATTGTAATGTCCCATTTTTGGTTTCATGGAGAAATATAATATTATTTTAATTAATTAATATTTTCCTCCAAATGTTGATTTAAAAGGGAATATTATTAATTAAATAATATTATATTTATGTGACTTATTAAATGCAAATTCAAAAAATAAGTCACAATTGAAAATTAAAAGAGTAAAAAGAAGAGAATGCAAGGAGTCACTAGGAGTTACAAAATGTAAAGAATAAAAGAATTGCTGGAAGCTCATTTGAAAGGTTGGATCTTTGCTTTTTGACAAAAGGTTTGTGGCTGGAGAAACTCCAGGACTTTGTGAGGACAGAAATCTTCTCGTATAGTAACATCATCTTCAGAATTGAGTGATATTCCCAGGGTGATCGCTGATAGTTCCAAATCAGGAAACTATGCGTGAACTTTAATGAATTCTATTAGCTTATTCAAGATAAGAAGGAAGCTAATATTCATTTTCGGAAGATTAATTATTGCTCAGGCCACAATATTGAAGAGCTATTGAAGCGATTATTCAATGCTTGGCGTGGAAATATATGTAGACCCTTGATACTCCTGTGTGTGTTGATATTCCTGTGAAGAGAGGTGCAGGGAAGATATAGGCTTATGCATTGGAAATCAAGGCCATAATTGAGATCGATAGCTTCACAATCTCAATCACATGCATATTGAAGTGGTCACTTCATTGAGGTATGAGTTGCAAGCAGTTATCTTAATCTTCACTACCGCTTCTATCTACTCTATCTACCGCTGCTAATAACATCAACTTGCAATGTTCATTGAGTCGTGGTTTGGAAGATGTTTCTTATTCAGAGGATAAATTAAAGGTGAAAAGAAGCAGGGGAAGCTTAAGTGATTGTCTGGGCGTATATAATATTTCATGCGCCACCAACAATTATTGGAGCCATTTCATAGTTAATGGGAATGGTATATCAAATTAAATATCATGTCGGAATTTTGAAAGTTTAACACTTTGGCATTTGGAGCTCTGGCACATGAGGAGTCGTGCCTATTCTGAACTGAACCATTATATCAGGAGTCTTATTTCATCGTTCCTGCATACACATCAATAGCTGAAACGTCAAAGAAGAAAAGAGATAAGTTGTTGGAGTCGATGTCTTCTATAGATGAGTCAAGCCATTGAATTCAAGTTAATATCTTTTAGAAGGGAACGAGCATTCTCAACCCTGGTATCAAATAGGCATACATTCTATGTCAATGAATGTGAAAAGCTACCGTTATTTAAAAAGAAAACCCGACATTGTATTCCTATGGGAGGCATATGAAGATAGCGGGTCACATGAAAAGAAACCGACGGAAATTCAAAAGAAGCCGATAATTTGAGATTATCTCTCCAGTTGAAGAGTCGTGAGAAATTAAGTTTATCATTCTTGAATTTGGGAGAAGTCAATTAGTCTATAGGTTCTTGAAGGGACATGGCTTTTCTAAGGTTGGGTGTCTCTTATCGAGAGAAGCTGGTTGTCAGTGGAAAAAAAGATGAGTTAATTAAGGAGGATTAATATTTTGTCTGAGTCACCGCTGCTTGGTCAAAGGGTATTGGGTGCCTTAGAATACGACAGGAGTGCAATCACAATTGCAATACTCAAATCCGTCACATAAGCTTTGAAGGGAGTCTTTGTCTCATCTAGACACCAACAAAGCAGTTCACACAAGAAAATACAGCAAAGTTTGAGCTACTGTCTCAGGTTTCCGTTTTATGTGTTATGCTTATATAATCTTCCGAGCATCATTATAAGAAGGAAGCTAATATTCATTTTCGGAAAATTTAAGAATGAAGCAAATCATGGAATATGTTGATGTTGCACCTAGTTTTGGTTTCGTCCCTACACCAAGTTTGAATGTTGTCTTACCACAAATGGACAACTTCGATGGCGACTCTGCTACAGGATACTTTGAGCTCGTTATTAAAGAAAAAGAAGACCCCTGCCACTACTCTCTTGTAGTAAATCACGGAAGGCATTCAATGCATGTGTTTACACGTGCTCTGCACTTGAAAGCACAAAAGGAAGAAGAAGAGAGGCGGAGAGCTAAAGAAGAAATTAAAAATTCACAAGAGAATGCTAAAGCAGTTGCACAAGAACTGTCTTTAGCAAACTTTGACATTGTAAACTAAATGATGAAGACCAAGATTAAAATTTCATAGTTGGAGTATCTTCGTGATCATCCTGAGCAGCTGGACAGAATAATACATGTAAAGAAAGAAGCTTCAATTCAGCCTACATTCCTCGAATCATTCATGCCAATGGAAGAAAAGCCCAAACCTTTCTATATATCTTTGTATATAGGAGGATTTAAACTGAGCAATTGTATCATTGATTCAGGAGCCTCAAACAATGCCATGCCTCTACAAGTGATGAACGCATTGGGACTCTCATGCACAGAAACTCAAAACGAATGTTATTCACTTGAGTCTAAGTCGATGTCATTGGTCGGGTAACTGAAGAAAGCTCAAGTAAGGTTGTCGGCTTGTTCGGAGAAAAAGATAATGATGACTATCCTAGTGTTTGACATTCCAGCCAGCTACGGGATGTTGTTGAGCCAAAGATTCTGCAGAGATCTTGGTGGTGCAATGTAATTAGATTGGTCATCCGCAACCATTCTTGTGAAGGAGGGCAAAATCAAGATAGAACCTGAGCCCAAATCACGATTCATAGTGGTGAAATCGCTAGATCCCCCAACCCAAATTCTATATCAAGAAACAGGTCCTAATAATTATGTGACACTATTAGAGATGGAAATTGAAGACCAAAGCATTGCTGGTCCTGAAAAAAAACTGACAAAAGATACAAAGTCATGGACAATGCAGTTCGATGGGGGTTATTAAACTGTAGGTTCAGGAGCAAGGGAAATGATCATCTCCCCTAAAGGACAGTTGCATCCACTTGCATATTGCTTGTAATTGTATTTCACTCAAGCTGAAAAAGAGGCGCTTTTGTTAGGCCTCAAAAATGTTGAAGACATGGGAATCAAATTCCTGTGTGTTAAAGGGATGTAGAGCTGATCGATGAGCCAATCAGAGGATATTTCCAGGTCAGAAAGGATCACCTATGGCATTATAGAAATCGAGTTTGGAATACAATCAACTAGTTTGAAGAGTTCGACATCAGAGACATCCCGAGGATGGACAACAACAAAACAAATGCCTCAATGGTATTTGCTTCCCTCTCTACGCCATTTTGTGACTTTTGTCAAGGTGCCTTCGCCTGTGCGTATGAAGATATGAGAATATTCATCCCGGAGGATTTGTCTCCAGCAATACTCATCAGGACAGAAATAAAGCCTTTCAGGCAGAAACGACATACAACACCTCATCCCTCCAAGGGTGGAGTAATTTCCTTTCAGGAAATTTTTCTCTATGTTTTCGTCATGTGTTTCCCCTTTTCGCAATGTGTCTATTATGTTGTTTTTCCCCTTTTAGTGAAAGTTTTGTCGTGTTTTAGGTGATTAGGCATCTTTTTTTAGGTGATTTTTAGGGAACTTCCAACTATTAGGTGATTCTAGGTAGTCCTGTCATAGGTGATTTAGGGAAAATTCTTGTTCTAGGTGGTTAGGAAATGTTGTTGACTCCGAAGCCCAATGGATAAGGCACTGGTCTAAGCTTAAAAGTCCAAACATTCCTTGGTTCTCCTATGTCGTAAGTATCCAACATGGTCCCCAGACAGAGCCAAATGTTGTACCCCAAATTAAGACTTTTGTTACATTTAGGCATTTGAAAAAATGGTCAAAAGTCTTGTTAAAAACTATCAAAAGGTTGGAAAATGAAAACTTGCATGTCATGCATGGTGCTCAAAAACTCAAAATTTTCAAAATCCGAGGATCTGGGTCTACTCGGGGCGACCTTGTCTACAAAACCCAAATCTCAGTTTTTCAGCCCTAAATTTTAGGAAATTTTCTAAAAATAGACTTTTTTTAAGTTTTTTTGGGTTTCTTCTCAAATGGATGCTGGCAAAATTTTATTAAAATAGAAAATTTCTAAAAATCGAATGTCTAACTCCAGGGGTTCAAACTGATTTTAATTGGTTGAAAATATTTCCTCATCAGGCTAGTCCAATCAGACTCATCAAAAGATCAGTTTTGCCCTGGTGGGTCTATTTTCCTTTTTCACAAGCTAAAATGGGAGCTTTGAGTTCATCAATGGAAGTTGGTCAACTGCCAGGTGTCAGATTCGAGGTCTCAAGCACTGCACAAATCAAGAAACGACGACAGATGCTTGAAGAACGAAGAACGAAGGAGGGAAGCTAAAGGAATCTTGAAAGTAGCAAAAATTTGACAAATTTTGGAAATGCTAGGCGCCCTTGATCAATCTAGGCACCTTGCCAATCATGCCTTAGAATATTTTTCAAATCTCGGCAATCAAAGCAATGGCAAACACGAGGAATGAAGGGAATGTTGAAGATTTCAAATAAAAAACTAACACTGGAGAGTAAATGCGCCCTAGCTAGCCAGGGGCACCAAGCCTTTCAAGGTGCCAAAGGATGGAATTAGGGTTTGTGCCTCCTGTTGACGGGTGTTTTATGACCACACTAACACAAAATAAAATGTCCAACGGTCACTCTCTTCTCTCTTGATCAAAGTATTCTACATGCTAAGATTGCGTGAAAGATCATGCGTTCAACTCCAAGGTTCCTTATGTCGCGAATAGACTCAGTTGGTTGATGTGAATATGCTAGGTATTCCAAGGGGACTTACGTAATTGTTCAACTTCTTGAAGCAGATGAAAGATTTGACTATGATGCTCTGATTTCTAAGTTAACTGGGAAAATACTGAATTTAAAAGGAATAGGGGTAGGGATTCTACAATCTACTTCTAAAGGGTGGAATGCGAGGATCGGCTTCAACAATCTTCAAACCAGACTTTGCTTCGCCTCCCTTCAAACAACTTCGACAAAGTTGGTGCAATCTTCAAAGGATGAGTAAGATGTTCAAATTATGATTCAGCATGCACACACCATCACAACGATGCAAGTGAACATACGAATCACAACCGAAGTTAAGTACTAATACTCCAGTAGACCACGCAAGGCGAACTTACCGTCAGCAAGCCCACTAGTGGTATGGATGAAAGAAGACTTGCTCAAATCAAATGCCACATTCCACGACTAACAACTACTTGCATAAAATAGAGTCTACTTTACTCTAATCTACTTGAATTTGCAAGACGAAAAGGCCTTGTCAACTACTCACAACAAAAGATAGAATCACCAATCAATGAAATTCTTTATATTATGAGAGTCCTCCACAACAACCTTTTACAAAAAACTTTCAAAGGGAAAGCTTTTCTTTCCTTTTCAAACTAAGCTAGCTTCTAACTATTCACTATATGCTCTCTATTCTCTAGCTCTGACTTAACTCTTAATCTAATAGATTACAAATGAGGGGGGATGCCACTTTTATAGCAAGCCCATTTCAATGGACGGTTCAGATTCAATTACAATGAAGGGCTCAGATTGAGCCACCTATGCCCTAATTAGGGTTTCTGCCCTAAAAACCGCCACCGAGAGAAGTGGGTGATAAATGCACAGAATATTCTCCACTCCCCTGCAAGAACCATAATGAGCAATTAATGCCCATCACCATCTTCTAGAAGATCCTCGTCTAGCAGAGCGTTTCCGTTCTCTTTCTTGAACTGCAAACTCAATCAAATGGGCTAACACTGCCTCAACCTCCCGAACTGAAATCGGTGGGATGTGGTTGAGTTGGAATTCTAGCACTGTAACTGTCTGCCCGTGCCGAGTATAGGACTTCCTCCAAGCAACCAAGGCATCTTGCGTGTTCTGAATTATGCTGGAGAAAGTGGAGATATTCTCAAAGTCGTCCTGGACAAACGATCTCACGACTGAGAAGAAAGGAGTCAACCTATCCCTCAAGCCACCTACAGTTATCTCTTTCGGTGCCAACCTTCTAGCAAATATGGCTTCCAACGTATTGAGGATTCCATCCAGAATGTTACTCATTGCTTTCCTGACTCTGGCTGAATCCACTCGTGCTGCATCATGGAAACCACGACCCGTGACCACTGAGGAGTACTAGCTGGTGAAATCGTACCTATCACCCTCCTATATTACACCCCCATCCACCAGGGTGTGCAAAGGCATGTGCACCAAAGCCTCTAGACAAAGAAAGGTCTTCGTTTGATAAATTTGTGTCTCACTCCAGGCTTGATCCACCATATCCATGCGTGCCAGAACATCTGAGGCTTGCCAGTAAGCATGAGCAAGATCCTCCATGAATTTCTCCATTTCAGTCCGAACATGGCCAACCCATCTATCAGCTTCCGTTTCCATTTTCTTCAAATCCTCCAAGCCAACGACTGACTCTCTCGGAAGCTCGAATGGGAGTTCAACTACTGGGTTCCCCTGTTCAACTGGACGCACAAGATTTTGCACATATCCTATCAAAGTCTTGTGCTCCTTCTTCAACTTCTTATACTTTCCCTCCGTGCGGAGAAACTTGTCTTATAGTGCCTGATAGGAGTTGTCGAACTCCTCAACAATTTGGGCTCCCGTAGGACGACCCAACTCCACAGTGGTGATCACATAATTCTCAGGCCTCTCCCCAGCTCGATCACATTCCTCCCTCGGGACAACAACCTGAAGTGTGTGAGAGCCTGACTCATCAGTTGAAATCTTCGAAAACTTCCTGGCTCTCTTCTTTTCCAACGGTGCACTAATCCTTTTGAGGAACTCCTCCATCTCAACGGCTAGATCTGTATCATCCTTAGGATCCCTTCTCATTCTATCTGTAAGCCAATCCGTCATCGTCTGCTATGGATTGCAAATGACGAGGGGCTACTCCTTTGTTGCCTCCACCTCACGTACTTCTTCTCTAACACTACTCTGCTCAGGCTCGTCAGTCTCCATGAGCTGAGTATCTCCTGACCCTTGGGCCTCTTGCTCCGTGTTTTCCTCTTCTTCCAATGCAATGTCAAGTATCTGCTGGAAACGAGTATCAGCCGCCGTTTCCTCCTCTTCTTCCTGTTGGCCTCCTCCTCTGGGTGCACTGACACTTAGGCTGTCCAACTCCCTGAGGTTGGGCTGATCTATTTCCTCAAGCTCTCGCTCTTCATTCAATTCCGCCCTCTGATCAGCAAATAATGAAATTACTCTCAAACTCGAAGACTGAGTTTGTGACTACGTGGGTGATGCTTGCTCCATCCTCAAAGGTATCGGCTGGGTCGGCACCTCATCTTGCGCTTCTGCCGCTTGGGTGACTTGCTTTCCTTTCTTCGTCGACAGTGGCCTTTGATCGCCCATCAAGTTATAAGTAAGAGCAACCGATCTGCTCTTAAGTCTGCTTACGTGCCTATCGACCCAAGCCCTTGTGAAAGTCATCACCGGAATGGAAAGTGTGTCCAAGTCCAAGATTTCGGGCTCAGACCAATCAGGTGGTGGGACCGGAGTATTTCTGACTGACTCATAGTCAGGATGTATAACGTTAACATCTTCGTCCACCTGATCGGGTACTGGAATGACTTCACACTCTCTGATCAACTTGAGGGGGAGCCTAGTGAACATCCTTCTTCTTATTTCATTCTCATCCACCGCATTTGCCCAAAAATCTTCTATACCAGCCTTATGCCTGTACTCAACATTTTGCACCACTCGAATGTTATTATAAGGATCGAAATCCTGCCTGCCTGTGTGATATGAGAGATGAAAGAATTGTAGCTCATCTTCTACCTCTCGAGCTGCCTGCAAGGAGGGACACACCTCACTGGAATTCCCCATGGCGCTAGGAAAATCTAGTCCCTTCTTTCTCTTCTTCTTCTGAATTTTATCGTAGGCAATAAGTTGCCTAGATACTTCTAGCATTACTATATGATCAGTGGGGTACCTCGGCAATCGGTATGGATACGAGGTGAACCCTGCAGCCTAATGTATGTGAATTTTGGAAATTGGATGAGCCCATATCCATATTCCTCGATCAACGCCTATGCATTCTTTGATATTCTTTGTTGCGTTCTCTATTGAAGGGTCCTTGCAATATGCATTGTGAATGCATCATTCGCCCGCTTGTAGCTGGCAGGGTTAGTTAAATGCAATTGGGTGCAGGCCTCATGGATCTTGAACTGGTCAGGCCCACATCCGATCAGCTTCTTGTACGTTATCCCCCGATACTCGATCATCCGAGCCAACATATACATCATGTACGAGCTCATGTAAAAGGTCTTCGTCCTCCTCGGACTCCTGAACTGTTCATCAATGTTGTCGCTAATCATCCTGGCCCAATCAACACATTCTTTTCCTGCCAAAATGATCTCGATGTAATAAAACATCCAAGGCTCGAAGATGTATGCGTGCGAACTCCCGTTTACTCGACTAAGCATCATAATCAGGTCACAATATTCTTGTTTCACGTCTTCAGCAATTATTTGCTTCGGGAGCTTAGTGCGGGGTGGCTTTGGCCTTTGCATCTAGACTCTGTTGATTATAGCGACACACCGTTCGAAGGAGGAGTACATTCTATCTGCTCGGTCCTTCGTCCTGTACAGCATTCTTTCGGAGGTGGGAATCCCAAATGCCTCTCCAATAGCATCTGGCGTGAAGTTGGCAAACAATTTGCCATCTGGAGAGACAATAGTTCTGCGTTCCGGCTTGTAGCAATTCGCGCACTCCATGATTAATTTTGGACACTGTATTGCTGGTGGAAAACCAGCAGCCGCGTAGATCCCACTTTTCATAATATTGTGCGCTGTGACTGACGGTTGATGACCTCCCAGCCCGTACATCCTTGATTTAAGTGCACCCAAATTAAATGGACCAAGGTTGGTGTCATTTAATCCCACCAACTTGGAAGTAATCATGGACCTCGAAAGAAATGGCTTGGCGAGCTTTTTGATCACTGCTTGTCGGGATGAGCTTGCCTTGCCTGCTTCAATATTTGCAGCTCTGCTTGTTCCTGCAACATTTGCTCTTGCTTCAGCCATCTGCAAAAATAAAATAGAATAAGTCAGACTGCAGATTTTTCACAAAATAAAATAATTCCCGAGATGGCTGCAAATACGGAGTTAGCTTCAAAAATAAAATCCCTCAGCATAAACTTCTAACTCCAAACCTCAAACTTTTAAAAGCCTCTGAGCTTAGAAAGAACTTTCAGCAATGTAATTCTGGCTGGTGAAGAAAATTTGCAGCAAACTAACAACTTTGAGCAAGTAGTTAACTTCTCCAGCATGAAATTTTGAATCCTTCACTTCAACTTTTTAATCCTTCAGCCTTCAACTTCAGCAGTTAGAAGAATAAAAAGTCACCAGCAGTTACAAGAACTCAACTTCTTCTCAACTTCTCAACACTTAAACTTTCAGCAGCTCCATAATAAAAATCTCCAGCCACTTCAATAACTCTTTTGCAACTTCAAGAATTAACTTCTTCAGCACTTCGAAAATAAAGATCTCTAGCATAGAATTTCAAAATTCGCAACAACTTCAACTCTCAGCAGTTTGAGAAATAAATTCTCTAGCAACTTCGCACTCAGAAAATAAAACTCTCAACTTCACTTTCAGCAACTTTGAAAATATTTCAATCTCTCAAAGAATTTCTCTACAACAGCAACTCTCAGCTTCGAAATGTGAGAAGAAATGAGAGAAATGGTTGCTTAAATAATTCTTCACAGAGAATCTTGCCAAGTAGTGTTGGAGCTATTTTTAGCACCTTCATCAATTCGCCACTCTCTCCACTTAGAATCTTCTAACTCAGGCGCAATAGTGGGCTAGTCGTCAGCCAGTCATCATGGCATTTGCGATTAATGAAGATTCTTTCTTCTTCAAAATTTGAATTTTTCCTCCAGTTTGCCAGTTAACTCATGGTAATTAAACCACTTGCGAGAAAAATCACTCTGACTTGCTTTGAAAATTCCATTTTAAAATCCTCGCAATGTTTAATTAAATTCAACCTCAAAAATTCATGGGAGATTTAAATTTATTTCCAACCTGTTAAAACATTTGTCGTTTAAATCATCAATCTTTATGAAATTTGCCTTCGACATTTTAAATCCCCACTTAAAATAGTTCAACCCTGTCGATTTGAAAATCACTTGCTCGCTCAAGTTAATCCACCCTCTGAAATTTAATTTCCATTAGGAAAATAATCTAGGCAAAATGATTTTCCTCTAAAAATATCAAAATCTCCCTTAGGAAAATAATTCGAAATTTTACCACCTCATGGGTGCATTTTAAAGAGGTTCATTTAATTTTTTCATTTGACCCATGGAAAAATATTCATTTTAGTTCTCCTCTTGAAAAAATATTTCATCAAGTTGCCAACTCCATTTAAATGCCTTGGAAAACTTTAAAATTCATCCAATTAACTTTCCATGCCAAGGGCGTATTTCCATCTAGTGAAATATTTATCCCACTTAGGAAAATTTCTTCAATTCCTCCCTCTGGCGCATTTTGCTAGTGTTTCTTAGATCAGATTGAATAATGAAAGCACTTAAAAGAATTGCAACACATAAGATAATGAACACACAAAGATACCCTAGGAAAACCCTCCTCTTGAGGGAGAAAAACCCAGCAATGAATTTCTCCTATAATATAGAACAATGGCAGAAATCTGCTTACAACTCAGGCCCAGCAATGGCCAATAGTGAATGCAATGAGGTCGCACCTCTTCTAGATACCCAAGATACAAATGAGTATGTTCTTCCTTGAAATCGGACCTGCTCTTCTAAAGTGCGAATTCTGCTCTTGAATATAAAATGCGAACTTGCTTGAGATGAATGTTACAATACCAAAAAGGACCTTGTATATATACAACATAGGCGCCTCTTCATTTAGGTCGGCCTTTACATAATAAATAATAAACAATTAACATGTCTTAAGGTCGGCTCAAGGTTAAGACAAGAATAGGCGAACTTATAACGGTCGGCCCTTTATCAAATAAAATGTTTGATATAAATTAAATAGCCAAGAGGCTATTCATTTAATTTATCTTTTCTTCTTGGGAAGTGCAGACCGAAGCTGTCATAACATCAACACTCCCTCTCAGCTAGGGATGAACTTCCATCTGCACAAGACACATCATATTAGAATGAAAACAAAATAGAATATCACCTCAACGTGATATTAACCATTATGGCTACTCCCATAGATGGTATAAAGTCATCACGGATTCCCTCACGTGATGTTGTCATGGAGTCACACACATGACATCCACCATAGCTTCTCCCAGAGGGTGGAAACAAGGGCTTTCACCTCAAATCTCTCTCAATAGAGAATTGCATTATCAAGGGCTTACACCTCAACTCTCTCTCAGCAGAGAATTGCAGAGAATTGCATTATCAAGGGCTTGCACCTCAACTCTCTCTCAGCAGAGAATTGCATTATCAATCAAGGATCACTGATTACTGAGACTCTTTCTCAGTCAAGGCTGCATTCTCCACCATACCAAGTTTCTCTCGGAAGTACACAAACTTAATCCTGGCGAGAGGCTTGGTGAGAATGTCTGTCGTTTGCTCTTCAGTGCTGATATACCTCAACTATATAGCTTTCCTTTGCACCATATCTCTAATATAGTGGTACTTGATCTCAACATGTTTTGTTCTGTCATGAAACACAGGATTGACAGAAAGCTTCACACAGCTTTGATTATCACAGTGTATAATAGTAGGCTCCATTGATTGTCCAAACAATCCTGCAAGGAGCTTACGAAGCCACACTGCCTCACGAGCTGCCACACAAGCTGCTATATACTCTGCTTCAGTTGTACTCAAGGCCACTGAAGACTGTTTCCTGCTACACCAGGAGATCATAGCAGTCCCCAAACTGAAGCAACAACCAGAGGTACTCTTCCGATCTGAAACACATCCTGCCCAATCAGAATCAGTAAAACCATGCAGCTCCAAATCCACGTTTGAAGAATATCTCAACCCATATCCAATTGTGCCACATAAATATCTCAGGATATGTTTAGCTGCTACAAGATGTATTTGCTTTGGTTCACACATAAACTGGCTAAGTGCACTCACTGCATAGCAAATATCAGGTCTAGTGTTAACTAGATACATCAATGAACCAATCAACTATCTATACATCGTAGAATCCACTGGTTCTGAACTAGCTGCAGCTTCTTTCAACTTATCTAAATTAGTCTCCATGGGTGTAGACATAGGTTTGCAATCAATCATACCAAACCTTTTGAGAATGTCAACAGTGTACTTGCCTTGAATCATCTCATCTGGCTTTTGCCAAACTTCTAAGCCAAGAAAGTAATGCATAAGACCTAGATTCTTCATCTCAAACTCTGAAGCTAATTCCTTCTTGCATTTTAGAATTAGATGTTCTTCACCAGTAATGATCAAGTCATCAACATATAAAACCAAAATTAATGCTTCACCATTTACTACTTTGAAGTAGAGGTTAGAATCTGCATCATTCTTTGAGAAACCCAGACTTGAAAGATACTGATCAATTCTTTCATACCAAGCACGAGGAGCTTGTTTAAGACCATACAAGGCCTTCTTCAGCTTGCAGACATGAGACTCTTTCCCATGCACCTCAAATCCTTCTGGTTGCTCAATGTAAACCTCTTCTTCTATTATGCCATTCAGAAAAGCTGTCTTTACATCCATTTGGTGAATCTTCCATCCTCTAGATGCAGCAATAGCAATGATGGTTCTAACAGACGTGTAACGAGCCACAGGAGCAAAAGTTTCTTCATAGTCAACTCCCTCTTTTTGTGAGAACCCTCTAGCCACAAATCTAGCCTTGTGTTTCTCAATGCTCCCATCAGCTGCATGCTTGATCTTGAAGAGCCACTTAGAAGACACCACAAATTTGTCTTTGGGTCTAGGAACTATATCCCAAACATCATTCTTAAGTATAGACTGATACTCCTCAAGCATGGCATCCTTCCATACTTGATGACTAGAAGCTTCTTCAACATTTGAAGGCTCTGACTCAATAATCTGACTGATCAAGGCAACATAACTAGAGAACTTGTGAGGTCTCTTGCTTTCTCTGAAGGCTCCTCTTGGAGCTGCAAACCTTTCTACTTCCTGCATTGTCCTGCGAGCCCAAAGAGGTCTTTTCTTTCCAATCACAATGTCTAGAGGCCCATCAGTAGGATCCAAAGGCTCAGTTGGATCAATATCTTCTATAGGTTCTGTATCCTCCTTCAGATTCTCTGGAATATGGTCAACTTCCATATCTTAAGGAGGTTCTTCTTCATCAATCTCCATAGGAGTGCCTTTGGACCTTCTGTAAGCAACATCTTCCTCAAATGTAAAATCTCTACTAATCTCAATAGACTTTTGTCCAGGAATGTATATCCTGTAAGCTTTTGATGTCTCACTGTAGCCTACAAGAATTCCTTTCTTCCCAGAAGGTTCTAGTTTTGTTCTCTTTTCCTTTGGAATATGAACATAGACTGGACAGCCAAAGATCCTCAAATGACTAACTTCAGGCTTCACGCCTGAGAATGCTTCTTCAGGAGTTTTATTCTCTAAGATCCTGTGGGGACTCCTGTTTTGAACATAGACGTTGTTCTTGATGCTTCAGCCCAAAGAGAGATTTGTAAGTCTTGATCATGAATCATAGCTTTCACTGCTTCCACAATAGACCTATTCTTCCTTTCAGCAATACCATTTTGTTGTGGATTATAGGGAACACTGAACTCCCTCTTAATCCCTGCTTCAATACAAAAGTCTCGAAATGTGCCAGAAGTGTATTCTCCACCATTATCAGATCTCAATACCTTGATCCTCTTCCCAGACAGATTTTCAATCTGTGCTTTGAATTCTCTGAATCTTTCTAATACTTCTTCTGATTCTTTAGATCTCAAGAAATAAATCCAAGTCTTTCTAGAGTAATCATCAATGAAAATAATATAATACAAGAAACCACTAGATGATGCAATAGACATTGGACCACACAAATCAGAATGAATGAGATCAAGAATACATTTAGATCTACTTTCACTGGAATGAAACGTACCTTTTGTGTTCTTGCCTAGGGCACATCCCTTGCATGTACCTTCATGTTCTTGATCGAATTTCGGAAGACCGGTGACCATCTTCTCCATGATAGGTAGAGCACGAAAGTGAATGTGAGCCAATCTTCGATGCCAAAGATCACACATGCTGGTACTGTTATGCACAAGTGCTTGAAGAGGACGAGTGCACAGCCTGTAGAGACATTCATGTCTAACTCCAATCACTTGAGCAGTTTTGAAGCTGGAGTTCTTTGCCCATATAAGAACTTTCCCTTTAGAGAAGGCAACTTGATAGCCCTTGTCTTCTAATGCTGAAATTGAAACAAGGTTCCTCTTTATCCCTGGTACGAACAGTACATCATTCAACTCCAAAGAAATTCCGGAATCCAAGTGAAGAGTGGAATTTCCAATCCCTTTTACAGAATATCTAGCATCATCTCCAATAACAACTTGATCACTGGAGTTGCTTTCCATTAAGTTTGAAAGGTGACCTCTGAACCCGGTGATGTGCCTAGAAGCACCACTATCAATCAACCAAGTGTTAGAGTCAGTAGAAACATTGCTAGACAAGGCTGAATAAAATAGATAATCACTAGAGTCCTTTTGTGGAGCGACTTCTTCAACATCTACAATGGCAACTTGAAGCTTAGGTCATTGAGGGCAAACCCTCGCAAAGTGACCATACTTATCACAACGAAAACATTGAATCTTGGACATGTCTCGTTTCCTTTTGAAGGTAGGAGCATCATCATTTCCATCTTCTCGATTCCTCTTGAAGAATCCTTTCTTAAAGCCTTTTCTTTTGTTTGATGAATGAGAGGCAAGAACTTGTAATTCTTCATTCTTTGAGCTTTGACCAATTCCTCTTGCTGTTAGTCTTGACTCCTCTTGAATGTAGTCAATCCTCAATCGATCAAACTTGGGAAGTTCAAATCTTGCATTGATTCCTTGAATGAACGCCTCCCAAGAAAGCGGAAGACCATTGAGAGCAAGCATAGTCAGTTCTTTATCATCAATCATGTGACCAATAGTGGAGAGCTGATCTTTTATCTCTGAAATCCTCATGAAGTATGTAATAACAGATTCTCCTTTCGCCATTTTCACATGATGAAGTTGTTGCTTTAGTGCAAGGGCTCGACTGGTGTTGTTGATTTTGTACATCTCTTCCAAGGTTGTAAACATCTCTCTTGTTGTATCCAATTTGAAGACAATTGGTACAATATGATCCTTGACGGAATCAACCAATACTTTCTTTGCCCTAGTGTCTTTCTTTCTCCATTGAAGCTTCTCTTCTTCCTCCTCAGGTTCGGGAACTTTTGTTTTCACAAACTCAGCCAAATCATTCTCTTCTAAAGTTAGCATGACCCTGAACCTCCATGATGTGTCGTTCAAGATCCCTTCGAGTCTATCCTCGATTTTCAGACCGTTCACCATCTTGAGAAATTTAGAAGATAGACTGAAAAGAAAAAATAATGAGAGTTGCAAACTAACAGATCTGAATCTGATCACGATCTTTTTCACACCCGCTCTGATACCATGTTAGTGTTTATTAGATCAGATTGAATAATGAAAGCACTTAAAAGAATTGCAACACATAAGATAATGAACACACAAAGATACCCTGGGAAAACCCTCCTCTTGAGGGAGAAAAACCCAGCAATGAATTTCTTCTATAATATAGAACAATGGCAAAAATTTGCTTACAACTCAGGCCCAGCAATGGCCAATAGTGAATGCAATGAGGTCGCACCTCTTCTAGATACCCAAGATACAAATGAGTATGTTCTTCCTTGAAATCGGACCTGCTCTTCTAAAGTGCGAATTCTGCTCTTGAATATAAAATGCGAACTTGCTTGAGATGAATGTTACAATACCAAAAAGGACCTTGTATATATACAACATAGGCACCTCTTCATTTAGGTCGGCCTTTACATAATAAATAATAAACAATTAACATGTCTTAAGGTCGGCTCAAGGTTAAGACAAGAATAGGCGAACTTATAAGGGTCGGCCCTTTAGCAAATAAAATGTTTGATATAAATTAAATAGCCAAGAGGCTATTCATTTAATTTATCTTTTCTTCTTGGGAAGTGCAGACCGAAGCTGTCATAACATCAACACATTTGACCCCTTGGTACTTTATTTTTCCACACTTAGAACTAACCTTGAGTCATCCTTTTCCTTTGGCGTACTTTGAAGAGTCCACTTTCATTTTTCCCTTAGTCAAATTTCCACAGCTAATACCTGTTGACGTGTTTTTTATGACGACATCAACACAGAATAAAGTGTCCAACGGTCACTCTATTCCCTCTTGATCAAAGTATTCCGCATGCTAAGATTGCGTGAAAGTTCATGCGTTCAACTCCAAGGTTCGTTTTAGTGCGAATAGACTCAGTTGGTTGATGTGAATATGCTGCTTATTTCAAGGGGACTTACGTGAGTTGCTCATTCAGAAGAAAGGATTCTCAAATTTCAGGAGATTTGTCGATGACGCTCGGGTTCTTAAACTAACCGGATAATGCTGAATGTAAAAGGATATAAGGATTAGACATGCTACCATCTACTCCTAAAGGGTGGAGGACGAGGATCGGCTTAAACAATCTCCAAACCAGACTTCGCTTCGTCTCCCTTCGGACAACTCTGACAAAGCTGATGCAATCTTCAAAGGATGAATAAGATGTTCAAATTGTGATTCAACATGTGCACTCCGTCACAACGATGCAAATGAACACACGAATCACAACCGAAGTTAGGTACTGATATTCCAGTTGACCACACAAGGCGAACTTACCATCAGCAAGCCCGCTAGTGGTATGGATGAAAGAAGATATGCTCAAACCACGACGCCACACTCCACAATTAACAACTACTTGCATAAAATAAAGTCTATTCTACTCTATCAATCTGAATTGGAAAGACGAAAAGGCCTTGCTAGCTATTCACAATAAAAGATAAAACCACCATGCAATGATAAACCTTTGTATTATGAGAGTTTTCCACAACAACCTCTTACAAAACTTTCAAAGGGAAAGTTTTCTTTCCTTTTCAAATTAAGCTAACTTCTAAGCTATCTCCCTATCTACTCTAACTTCTTGATCTACTCTACTCTCTGATCTGATGTCTACTTCTAATATATTACAAATGAAGGGGGATGCCCCTTTTATAATAGGTCCAATTCAGTGGATGGTTCAGATCTGATTACAATAAAGGGCTCAGATTGAGCCACCTATGCCCTGATTAGGGTTTCTGCCCTAAAAACCGCCACAGAGAGGAGTGGGGCAATAAATGCACAAAAGATTCTCCACTCCTCTGCAGGAACCATTATCTGCAATTAATGCCCACTTTCTTCCTCTAGAAGATTCTCGTCCAGAAACGCGTTCCCACTGTCTGTCTGCCAATTTTGTTCCGTTAGGAGGAGAGGCGAGTACGTGGTTGATATGAAAGTGATGAGCAAAGAATTCCTCCTATTCGGCTCTCCTGTTGCTTTGACTCCAGGACGCACTTCTTCCTTGCAACTTTCATATTTCTTCAGCCCATTGCCTTGGGCGCATTTGCCTCTTTTGCATCACGTTCTTAGTGCCTTAGACAAATCTTCACTTTCGTTTCCAAAGTTGCAACGTTGTCTAGCTTCATCAAGTCCTCATGCCTTGGCTTCAACGTTCATCCTGCAAAACAAAAGAAGAGTATCAGAACACTTTATAATCTAAATTCACTTTACTTACCTTATTTCCATGTTCTGACCGCTTGATCTCCGAATCTTGATAGAATTCATCACTTTTCTAGCAAACTTTCATCATGGGCGTATCCACCACCTTGCCTGGAGTTTGTGCCTTAGAAGATATTTCATCTTGGGGGGTGCATTTGAACGCTTGATGTTCGAGCTTCAGTTCATTTTCAAATTCCTTCATGCCTTAGACAAATTTCTTCCCCGTGAGTGTATTTGACCCCCTCTGCTTTCCTTTTCGATGCCTTAGAAAATTTATCCATCTGAGCCTCAGGAACTTTGTTGAATGAGTGCCAGGCCAAAATCCCTGCCGAAACAACACGAGCAAGGTGTGGAAGAACCTCAAATCATCTCCCAGTGAGAAATATCCAATACCCAGAAGAAATTTCCCCTCAGAAATCATCGTTTTCATGTGTATCCAAACGAAGGGGTACATTTAATTTTTATTATTTTGAAAATAATAAAATTGCTAAGGTTCACCCGTTTTTTTTTTTACTCTGGAGGAATTCCACGCCTGTAATCTCCATTTTTCCTGCCTTAGTATTTTCATGCTTCCCTGAAGAAATTCCCTCCTGCATCTGGGAGCATATCGCCTTGCACTTAGAGATTTTATACCACCTCCTCCAGGCGTATTTTCTAATTTCCCCTTAGAAAATGCCTTAAAAAATTTATTTTAAATGTCACATCCTTGGGCACACTTCATAACACATACCTTTACCTTCGTTTCCCAAGCAATTTCACGCCTTAAAATTTTGCCTTACACTTAGCAACTTTTCTCAAGTCCCAACTTCCTTGGAGCGTATTTGAAGTCTTCTACTTCCATTTTCTAACTTAGAAATTCCTTCAACATTTCCTTCTCTCTAAGCGTATTCCCTTCAGTGGCATTTTATTTTAATGCCATAGACAAATTCCTAAGTCTTATATCTCCTCCTTACCCTGGGCGCATATGACTCCTTGAACTCTCATTTTCAATGCCTTAGAGATTTCTCAACTTGTCATTTCCTCCTTATGATGGGCGCATTTTACCCCATGAGCCTCCATTTCCCTCATATTTAGAAAATATTCTAAGTCTTGCCTTCATACTTCCTTAGAGGGCGCATTTAGAGGTTTGTGCTTTTATTTTTCAACACTTAGAAAATTCTTAATTCAGCTTCACTTGCTGGGCGCATTTACCACCTTGTGCTTTCATTATTGTGACTTAGAATACTTTTTGAGTGGCCTTGCTTGAGGGCGCATTTGAGGTCTTCTACTTTTATTTCCCCACGCCTTTGACATCTCCTTCTATCATCTTCCTTGGATGCATATGGAAGGGGTGTCCACCTTCACTTTTCTCCACTTAAACTTATTTACCTCATACTCCTTCTAAGGGCGCATTTAGGGGGGGCTACTTCTATTTTCATGCCTTAGAAATTATTTCAACCAGCAAGCTACCTTGGGCGCATTTTGAAGGGGGAACTTTTATTTTGACACTTAGAAATTTTCTAAACTCCCCCACCTCAAGCCAAGGGCGCATTTTATGGGTGGAGCTTCTATTTCTCCAACACTTAAAAAACTTTTTCAACTTTCATCCCCTTCATGGGCGCATTTGAGGGGGTGTGCTCTCACTTTAGACAAATTTTGAAGACCCTCAAACCCCTTTGCTTTTCCTTGGGCGCATTTTGACCCCTATGCTTCCATTTTTTACCTTAGAATATTTTCAGGTCATCAGTCTTGAGGTGGGCGCATTTTAGCTAGGAAGCTTTTATTTCTCTTCACTTAGAAAATTTTCAAGCCTTCAGCATTTCCTTGAGGGCGCATTTGAGACATTGAACTTTTATCTTCATTATGGGCGCATTCCCTTAGTTGAACTTTCGTTTTTGCCTTAGTAGAATTTTCACCCTCTTGACCCCTTGGACGCATTTTGACCCATGAGCTTTTGTTTTAACACTTAGAAACTTTTGAACTCTCTCTTGAAGGTGGGCGCATTTGTGGTAGGCCACTTTTGTTTCATACTTAGAAAATTTTAAAGTTATCAACCTTGAAGGTGGGCGCATTTTCTCTGCTCAACTTTGAATTTTGTACTTAGAAAATTTCCAGATTTCATTCTTGAGGTGGGCGCCTTTTAGAGCTCTTGCTTTCATTTTCCCATACTTAGAAAATTTTCATGTCTCTGCTTGCTATTGCTTTTGCATTCTATTTTTAGCAAGTTGTGCTATTTTTAGCAAGTCCCTTGATTTTCAACCTCTAAGGCTCCGTTTTGCCTGAAAATTTCATCATATGATCTTCTTCACCTTGTGAACCTGTTTTGCCAGTCCTCTGCCCTGACCTGCTATTTATAGCCACCTGCTATTTATAGTAAGTTTTGACTTTCTGACTTCAGTAGCTCCGTTTTGCCTGAAAGTTGCAACGCTTGATCTTGATAGCTTGAGTGTCACTCTGATGCCAACCTCGGGTGCAGACCTGCTATTTATAGCCGTGCCCTGACTTACTAAAAATAGTAAGTTCTCCGATTTCGCTCAAATTTTGCCAGCAGGTACCTTGAAGTGTGCTGACATTGGTGGGGTGCTTCGTTTCGGCTATTTTTGGATTTTACCCCCTATAAAAGTGGAAACCCTAATTTGACTTGTATGTATCCCGAACGGTCTCCGTTTGACTTCGTTCCTTCTGCATGTCGTTCTGTTTGCTGAACTGGAGTGTTGGGGGCGGCTGCCAGAGTGTACCTGCTAAAAATAGAAACTGCCTGAAAAGTGACCAATCTGTTGCCGGATGATTTTGCATGTCAATTTGCCCGTGGGATCTCAAAAAACCCAGAAAAACCCAGAAAACTGGTCAACTTTTCGGCACTGGCTAAAAATAGTAAGTCCCCGAAATTTGATCCCCTCCGCTTGCATGTCACACTGTTGCGTAGCTCTTGAAAAACCCAGAAGGAATATCCGGACATGCGTTAGAGAACTCTGCATGCAAACCCTAAAAATAGCCTCTGAAGGCTGAACTCTGAAAGTGGTCGTCTCGGTTTGCATGTTACACCATCGTGAAGGTCTAGAAAAACCCAGATCAATTCTCTTGTCATTTATCGGAGAATTGTATGTTGAAGCCCTGAAAATAGCTCGTGAAGCCAGAATTGCTAAAAATAGCCAGTTGTCTGAATCAGCTCAAATTTCATGCGTAGGCCCTTGGAAGCTGCCTAAATGTGTTGAAGTAGTCAGAATCCCGAAATCCTGATGAAAAGCTCACAGATTGAACACTTGCTAAAAATAGTAAGTCGTCAGAACATGATAAAAATTCAGTGGGAGCCTCCTGGAAGCAATGTTAAGCTTAGCTGCCAATTTACCAGTCTTGATTTAATCTCAATCCAGCCTAAGGAACAAAACCCTAATTTCACAGATTCCCTTCAGACTCGGCCAAAATTTCTAATTAGGTCAAATACAGATACATCCCCAAAAGAACAGAGAAATCAGAGAGAGAGAGAGGCAAAAAACAAAATCCAAAAGACCAAAATGGAGCAAAAATTGGGGGTCCCCATTTGAATGGGGCGATGTGTGAAAAAGGTCACAACAATACCCTCTTGCTTGAGGGCGCATTTCTTCCCACTCAACTTTTAATTTTCATGGAATTAGAATTTTCTCCACTTCATTACCTAGCTTGGGCGCATTTAGGGTGGCAAGCTTTTATTTTAAATGCTTTAGGCATATTTTCTTTTGGGCCAACTCCTCCATCATGGGCGCAAATAGCTTAGGGAGCTTTTATTTCAGCACTTTAGTTTATTTCACACCCCCATTCACCTCTTGGCTTGAGCGCATTTGATACCTTCAGCTTCCATTTCCCACTTAGAAAAAATCCTCAAGCCTTTGTTCATCTTCGGCGCATTTCCTCCCATCTACTTTTATTTTCGTAGACTTAGAATTTTTGAAGACCTTCCTCTCAACTTGATGGGCACATTTACTACCTTGGGCTACTGTTTACTTTCCTTAGAAGCTTTTGATCAACTCATCTAAGCTGGGCGCATATTGGAGAGGGAGCTTTGAGTCTCAACACTTAGAAATTTCTCCAACGTTTCTTTCCTTGCTTGGGCGCATTCTATAGGGGTTGCTTTTGTTTGAATGCCTTAGAAACTTTTCAAGACCTTGCTGGAGATGGGCGCATTTGATAGCTCCAGCTTGATGGCCACATTTGGAAAGGGTTACTTTTACTTTTAACACTTAGGCGTTTTCAACCTATTCCTCCATCATGGGCGCAAATAGCTTAGGGAGCTTTTATTTTCTCATGAGGGCGCATATTCCATGTTGAACTTTCATTTGAGGGCGCTTTTGACCTCCTTGGCTTTCATTTTATGCCTTAGAAAATTTCAAGGGCCTTCATTTTACCTTGGGCGCAAATTAGCCTATGGGCTTTCATTTTGTGCCTTAAGATTTTTCATTGCCTCTCCTTGGGCGCATTTTAGAAGGTCTACTTCTATTTTTCCTGCCTTAGAATATTTTGAAGACTCATCAAGGTGGGCGCATTTTAACATGCCAGGTATTCATTTTTTTAACACATAGGAAATTTTCCAAGTTGCTTCACCTCAATGGGCGCATTTTGCCTGGGGGACTTCCGTTTTGACTTGAGGGTGCCTTCTGATGCTGAAGCCTTCGTTTTATAATTAGAATATTTTGACCCCTTCAGCCTACCAGTTTTCACATTCTATTTTTAGTAAGTCCTTGCTTTTCTGACCTCCACAACTCCGTTTGTCGTGAAATTTTCACCATATAATCTTCTTCGCTTGGTGAACCAGTTTTTTGCTGCCCCTCATGTTGGCTTGCTATTTATAGCCACCTGCTATTTTTAGTAAGCCCCTGATTTCCTTGACTTCCTCAACTCCGTTTGTCGTGAAACTTGCCGAGCGTGATCCTGATGACTCAAGTGCCCTGTTCATACCTACTTCTGGCGTAGAACTACTATTTATAGCCATGAAATGACTTACTAAAAATAGTAAGTTCTCCGATTTTGCTCAAATTTTGCCAGCAGGTTGCTTGAATGATACTGATCTTGATGGGGTACTTTACTTTGACAATTTCTGAGTTTCACCCCCTATAAAAGTGGAAACCCTAATTTTGACTTGCATGTACCCCGAATGGTCTCTGTTTGGCCCGATTTTCGCTGTATGCTGCTTTGGCTGTTGGACAGAAGTGTCAAGTGGCTGCCTGAGCGAACCTGCTAAAAATAGAAACTACCTGAAAAAGTGCTCAATCCGCTACCGGATGGATTTGCATGTTAAACTGCCCGAGGGATCTCAGAAAACCCGGAAAAACCCAGAAAACTGGTCTACATGCATGCACTGGCTAAAAATAGTAAGTTCTTGAAAAATGATCAATTTTGCTTGCATGTCACTTTGTTGCGAAGCTTTTGTAAAACCCATAAAGAATATCCTAACATGCACTGAAAAACTCTGCATGCAAACCCTAAAAATAGCCTCTAAAGGTTGAACTACTAAAAGTCCTTATCTCGGTTTGCATGTTATATCATTGCGAAGGTTTTGAAAAACCCAGAAACATTTCCTAGACATGCATTTGAAAAGCACATGTGAAAATCCTGAAAATGGCTCCTGAAGCCTAAACTACTAAAAATAGCAAGTTGTCTGATCCTGCCCAAATTTTGCGTGCAAGTACTTGGAGGTACCCTAAATGTGATGGAATAGTCGGAATTCCAAAATCCTAATGAAACAGTCCCAGATTGAGTACTTACTATAAATAGTAAGTTGGCAGAATTCAATAAAAATTCAGTGGGACTCTACTGGAAGCCTTGTGATTGCAGTACTAAGCTCAGATTCCAATTTGATAACTCGGTTTGACCTTTAAAAAGCCTGGATGATAGAAAACCCTAATTTCACAGACTTAGCCAACATATCCAACCTAGGTCAAACGATAGGACATCCCCGGAACGACAGAAAAACGGGAGAGAGAGAGAGAGAGAGACGCAAAGCCAAAAGACCAAAATGGAGCAAAAAATTAGGGGGTCCCCATCTTGAATGGGGTGATGTGTGAAAAGGTCACAACACCTCCCAAACAATGTTGCTCAGAATCATTCCAGCTTCGCAATGAATCTACCAACAAGACCATTAGATCAATCAGTCAGTCAGAATCATGGATCAAACAAAGAACTCTTGGCAGAAAAGTAAAATGCAAATCATGAAAATCATTGAAAATATTCTAACTCTAGAGAATAAAAGCGCCCTAGGTAGCCAAGGGCGCCTAGGGTTTTGAGCCACCAGATTTAGAGATTAGGGTTTGCAAGTATGCTCATTGTCTTCACAATTTTGTAAGCTTTCCAGTGGATACCCCAGCCAAATCATTACACTCGTCAATTGCCAAAAAATTCATATCAAACAGAGGACATAGCATGAGGTACACAAATTTGAAGGATGAAATCCACGAAAAAATGGTTGTCTGGTGATCATGGGCGCTCCAAGTAGCCAGGGGCGCCCAAGCTTTTGGGTACTCAAATGGTCGAATTAGGGTTTGACACCTCCAATATGTTTTCTTCAGATTTGAAGCAGCTCCCCAACGAAATCATCAGCAAATCCATCAGAGTTGTCAATCACTAGATACTGAACACTGAACGGAGGGATAAAATTGTGCAAAACATAAAAAGTCGAAGTTGAAAGTTGAAAATCCAGAAAAACGACTAAAGTCTGGTTAGTAAAGGCGCCCCTAGTAGCCAAGGGTGCCCAAAATTTTGAGGCCCTGAAATCAGCTTTCAGAAGATACAGCCTCCAGAAGAACCTCCTCAAAATTCGTCAAGCTATACAACGAATCTGACAGCCAGTTCATCGGGTCAATCTAGCTCCCGGAATTGCAAATTCATCTGAAGGGCAAAAAACAGTTTTTATCAAAAGTAGCCTCCAGGAAAATCTCGTCAGATTCAGTCAAGCTACGCGATGGATCAGTCGGCTAGTTCACATCATACATCCGGTGTCTCGAATCAAAGATCAAAGGGAGGCATTTTATCAAACTAAAATTAGGAAATTTCAGAAAAATGGTTGTTTGCCAAGTGAAGGCGCCTAAAGTTCAATGCCTTAGTAAATTTTCCAGTTTTCCATGGGGTTTCAGGGACGGGGATGGGGGGACGCCAAGGGACGCGTTTCGAGGACATGGGGACGGAGGGTTTAAGTTTGGGGGCGTCAGGGGGACGGTGGGGGAACAACGGCGGGGGGAGGCAGGGTGTTGAAATACATATAGTACTTGAAAAAATAGTTATAAAATGATGTATAAGTATAAGTATTATACATCTTGGAGACAATTAGGAGTCCCCTATACATCTTGAGGATACCCCAACATAATCGAAGCCCTAGTAGCATCTTGGAGACGATGACACTGGTGGTGGGATGGTGGCGCTGCTGGTGGGTTGGTGGGGGGACGTCCCCCCCAAGTCCCCAAATCTTTGAGACGTCCCCTTATAGGAAACGCGATATTTGGGGGGGGGGGGACGCATCCCCGTGGAACACTAAAATTTTCTAAATTTCATCATGCATTAGTCAAAAAGTGTCCATATTCAGCGTACTTGCTTCCAGAAGGGTTTCACAGTTCTAAATTTAGGGAACAAAGCGTTTTTTTCATCCCAAAAACCTATTTAAGAGGGCTTTGTCTTCCATTATTCACATCTTTTGCAAGTGGCATCCAAAGGAGGAGATAGAGAAGTTTCTTCATTTCAAGATTTGGAGGTCATAACACTATGATTTTTCAGAGTTCTTCATATTTTCCAAATCAGCTCACACAGAGGCTCGCTTTTTCATGCTTCAAATTTCCAGGGCATCATTTTTCAGAAAAAATTTCATGATTCTCTACAACTTTGGAAAATTTTATATTTTTCAAGAACTTGCTTTCTTCACGCATGTCCAAGAAACCTTCAGTATTTTCAAAATCTGATCAAATGGGTTCATCCAAAACGTGATTCTAGACAAAACCCAGCTCTCAATTTTTTTTGAGAAAATCCTAAAATTTTAGAGTTTCTGCTTCTTCAACCAGCCATCAACATTTTCCAAAATCTATCAATTTGGGTCTCTTTGCAACAAGATTCTACACAAAACCCATATCTCAGATTATTTTTGGAAAAATCTGCTTTTTAAAGAAGAAAAACCAGTAAGCTATTTTTAGCTTTCGTGCAGAACTTGTCCGAGCATAGTCGAGTTTACAGTCAAAATTCAAGTTTTCGGCATGCAGTACTCTCCCATGGAATTCAGAACCAAGACGGTGCTATATCACGATTTCATAAAAACTTTTGAGACTAATTTGCGTCATATCAAACCAATGTTCGATTTGCGTGCTTTGGAAGACGCAGGAAATGTTGCAATTAGACACCTTGGTCATTCTGGATTACTTGCAGCAGCATCAATTCCCGTCTCAGTGCAAAGTCTAGAGTTTGTAATTGCTTGTGTCAAGCATTACAATCCAACAATGCGAGAAATTCAAGCAACGGATGGAAGAATTGTTTGCAGCCTCAAGCCGAACGATATTGAAAAATGTTTTTCAATACCACCTTGGCCGGAAAATTTGGTTATCTCCATTGAAGAGTGTGAAAAGGTGTAGCACATACAGAAAGATAAATACACAAAAAGTGACGCACAAAAGTGGTTAAAGGAGAAGCAAAATACTTTGCCAAAGAATGTTCAAGATTCGATAAAGCAGTTGAAGAGGTCGAAGATTTTCTCAGTCCGATTGCAGAAGGCGGGGAAATCTTGGAAAAGCGAAATATTGCTATAGATAGTATCAATGCACCTGACAAAGAGGCAGTTTCCAGCTTTTTGGCGGATTTAGTTTCCCAAAATACCAATGAATGAGTTATCTATTCAGGACAGCAAAGATCTCCAAAGATAGATTTAAAGCAGTAGTTAACTCGATGTTTTTTTCGAGCTTTCTTGCTATTCTTGTCTCATGCTTATCCCTTCTTTGTGAGATAGAAAAGAATCATGTTGTAATAGTTGGCACTTTCCCTATTTTTTGCTTTCATAGGTTGTTAGATAGTTATCTTGATCTAGTTTTAGAAATAAAAGCTTGCATGTTGGCAAGTCTTGGTTGTAAAAGCAAGGAGATTTTAGGGTTCCCTAGTCCTCACTTGTGTATAAACAAGGGCAACCTTGCCCATTTTTCTTTAATAGTTATTGTGATAGCAAATTGTTGAGCCTACTTTTGCCTACAAGTTGTTGTTCAATGTCAGTTCACCTAGTGTAAGAGCAAGTTTGTATGCCTACCTTTGCTGCAAGATATTGTTCAGTTCATATGTTACTTGTGTCAATGTATTCTGATTGATTGCAAAACTGTAAACCTGTTATTGCTACAATCCTGCTGTCCCAAAAGTGTAATCTTTGTTATTTGAAATTTGAGAAAGGAAATCTTATGCCTGTTTTACTGCTCTGATCTACTGTCTCAGGTTTCCGTTTTATGTGTTATGCTTATATGATCTTTATGTCGAGTTGCATCTAAAAGTACAGTGAGTCTTAAAGTGTATGTTGAGAGTAAGTTTATGTGAGTTTTGTGTCAAAGAATCATTCCTTGTTTACTTTTAGTTCTCAAGCTCTAAATTTACTTGGGTTGTTAAAAGCGTCATTAGAGTAGGCTTAGTCGTAGTTGAAATTCAGAAAGAAAAAATCTCAACTACGGCGCTAGAGTTTTATAACCTTGTGCTTTTAGCTGAACAAAAAGATTGGCAATTACTTATAGTTTGCTTTCTTTAAGCAACATCAGCAAAGAGGGAGCTTCCCCTCCTAATTCGAAGAGCAGTTAATCTACATAGCTGTCCGTTTCTAATTTGCATACCAGAGGTGCAAATTGAAACGCCAACAAAATTTACGACAGAATTCACTAGTCCAAGAAGAAGAAATTCCAATGGCCAAAGGCCACTAATCGATCCTCACATGATAGCACTTTTGGGTAGCTCATATGGTAATACTAGGAATGAAGATCACAACTATATTTGCATCCCATGGTACGTGATGCACATGGTCATAAAATGTACAAGTCATTAGGCAATATTATTAATCCTTTGGAAGTTATAAATAGTATAACAATGTGGTCGCAATTATAGCCGACTTTACCTTAATGATGGCAGATTGAAGTAAATATTCCTAGAGGTCAATCCCTTAAGGTTTGAGACGATTAAAATAAAGTTTAAGTTAAAGTCTAAGTTACCGGTCCGCCCCTTGGGGCCCCGGGTCCCGGTCTAGTCTGGCCCTGCCGAACCCAGGCTGACCTACGACGAATCTTTGCCCCTCATGCGCCCATATAATAACCCCCTCTGAAGTTGGATTATTTTTAATGTTTTTTCTGATTTCAATTGGGGTTTGCCAGGCAATACAGGAAATATGGATTTTTTTTGCAAAATTAATCATACCAAACAATTGCATAGAACAAATAACCAAATATTATTAATGCTTTAGGAAATTTCATGAAGTCATACCCAAATTGCATTATATCAGATTTGCAGGTCTGAAAATGGAGTAATCAGCAGACTGGATACCAACAAAATGCAATGCCACTCCTCTAAATCTGGTAGCCATGCCTAGGAACATTTGTAGATCACTTGCTAAACCCTAAACGCCATCCTTGCCATTGTTTGCATCCTAGAAACTTAGGCGATATGATCTGAAAACACTCATGCCCAGCATGGAGGTGTACGGCCTGTTGTGAATGGTACGACCTATATAAGGGTTCACACGTGACAACAATAAAGTGTTCAATCTGCCCTTAAACCTCAAGTGCCAACTTATGAAAGAACAGCAGCAATAATAACCAGTTAATCAACTTCTGATCTACCAATGAAAACCTTTGTAACTGCTGCAAATGAACTCCTGGAAAACCAATGAAGCCCTGATAATAACCTTTGTGTGAGATTATCTCTCTAAATGCCCTTGGGTGATCTTCCACACATGTAGACACTGTTCTTTTTGAGGGATTTCGTCCTCAAAAAAGCTTCAATCTTCAAAAACAGCAAACCCTTGCTCAGTTTCTCCAAATTTTACAAGTTTTAATAAAATAAACAATGATAATGAAAAAGCAAATGTTTTTTTGCTTTTATACTCTCCAAATCCCCACTTGGCCAAATAATTATATAAAATATTTGTTTTTGATGCTTTTAATGCATTCCTCTTCTAATATAATAATTAATAAAGCATCATTAAATATAATACTTTATTAATTGCCATTTAACCCCTTATATCACCTTATAATAAAGTCATCATTAAATAATAATATTACTAAAGTCAATTAACTTTAATAATATAATTAAATCAATAATTCTCAATAATTAACCAACACGAGCTCAAAAGAGTGATCCAATCACATTTTCCGGATGTAGGCATGATGACGACTGATCCAGGCATGACTTACTATAAATAGTAAGTATAAGCAATATGATGAAGTGACTTACTATAAATTGTAAATGTGGGAGAAATCGACCAAGATGACCTCCAGAAGGCCCACCACCAAAACATTGAGTCACTGAGTAGAAGAATACTGATATAAACATCAAAATCCTGTTGAGGACCACCAATTACCCTCAAAAGGGTCCCCAAAACATCCCATTAGCCTATGGGGACCAAATAGTAGGCTAACCACTGTAAAAATAGGGATCTTGAAAAAAGAGGAAATTACAACCCAGGCGACGTACTTCAAATTTTTTTATTTTTTTTTTGACATAAAAATATCAGGGAAACCCGAGGACGCGTCCCCCTCCCAAAATGCCTCATACCCGATCCCAAGACATCCCGGGTACCGGGGGACGGAATGGGAACGGCAGGGGACCGTCCCCTTTTTTGCAATTTTTTTAGGAAATGTCCCCAAAACAAGGGACGCCGTTGACCCAATGGGGGACGGCTGACCGGTCCCGGGGATAGCCGGTTGTCCCCCACATCTTGAAAGCTTTTAACATGAAAAAAAAAACATAAAACAAAAAAAGAATGGCCCTGCCTACGTGGCATGTGTGGGCCCCATTGATTTTGACTCCTTTATGAAGAAAAAATGGCCTCTCTAACCTCATTTTATGCATTTTGTTTGTTTGAGCAGCCAAGGGTTTGAGAGCAAAAGAAGTTGCAGCCATTGAAGGAGAAGGATCATCAGATTGAAGGAGGAGAGGAGGTTGAAATAGTGTTGTTGGGAGTGCAAATCCACCAAAGAGGTATGCATTTCCTTTCCCTATTTTTTTTTTTTCATTTTTTTGCAAAATGTGAAGCATACATTGTCTGATTTTTTTTATTTTTTTGCATTTTCAGTTGAAACTTGCATTCTAAAAACAAAAAACATGGGCAGCAGTGAGGGTGGAAGTGATAGTGAAGTTGAAATGCAAACTAGAAGGGAAAGTGGTGGGGGTGGTAGTAGAACTAGAGAGCAAAGAACCCCAATCCAATGCCCTCCTTCATCAACCAATACCAAAACCATGGAAGACTATGCAAGACACCCATTAAACCCAAAAACACCATTCCTTCGATATGTTACACCCGTGGGTGAAAGACAAAAAAATTCAGGGGGGAGTAGGGTTTGGTTTTGCCATGTTTGTGAAAAGGACTTTAGGGGCAGCTACACAAGAGTTAGGTCTCATTTTTTGGGTGAGGTGGGCCATGGAGTCAGAGTGTGTCCTTCATTGACAGATGACCTCTTTTTAGAGTGCCAAAAAATTCAAATAGAGTGTGATGGTGGGGTTCAAGGTGGGTCTCCTTCTTTCCCAAGTGCACAATCATCCATGCCTACTCCTAGTCCTTCCACGGTTGGTAGTAGTGGAGTTCTCTTAAGAGCAAAGAGGAAGGTGAGTGGTAGTGGTAGTGAAAAGGCAACCTAAGTTGAGTCCCTGTTTAATAACCAAGCACGAGAGAGTACTGAATCCGCCATTGCCAAATTCTTTTTTGCACATGCCATTCCATTTCATGTGGCCCGTTCCTCTTATTTTAAACAAATGGTGAGAGAATTAACCACAGTTGGTCCTTCATTCATACCCCTTGGAGATCATAAGCTACGCACCACCCTCCTAGACAAAGAGTACTCCAAAGTTAATGCGTTAATGGAGGAGATGAGGAAAACGTGGATGAGGAAGGGGTGCTCTATAGTGATGGATGGGTGGACTGATTGTAGACGTTGACCACTCATCAATGTCATAGTCACATGCCTTGCTAATACTTATTTTCTTAGAGTCGTAGATTGTTCAAGGAGACGTAAGGATGCAGACTTCCAGTTTTCCATTTTGAGAGATGCCATAGAGGAGGTTGGGGCTGCAAATGTGGTGCAGGTGATCACCGATTCAGCACGTGTGTGCAAATCGGCTGAGTTGATGGTGGAGGGTACTTATAGGCACATATTTTGGACCCCATGTCGTGTTTATGCATTGAACAATGCATTGAAAGACATAGGGAAGTTGGATTGCGTGAAGCAAACGGTGGAAGAAGCTAGAGATATTCTGATGTTTATTTGCAATCAACACACCTCACTTGCTCTCTTCAGAACATTTTCAAAGAAGAAGTTTCTCAAACCTGTTGAGACAAGGTATGCCACTTCATTTTGTTTCACTTTCAATTTGTACTCATAATCTGATTTTTTATTTATTTTTACTTTTTAAATTTTTAATGAATCGTTGAATCAATGAATGTAGATATGCCACATACTTCATTTTGTTAGAGAGGATGCTAGAGGTATATGAGCCTCTACAAGCAATGATGGTCAATGCAGAGTGGGCTAGATGGCCTAATGCAAGTTTTGCTCAAGGAAAGACCATCAAACAAAAGATCCTCGATGACGATCGGTGAGCCAATGTGAGGTAAGACATTAGATGGCTGATTTTCATATTAAATTTCTGATTTTAATATTTTTATTTTAATGTACAATATTCCAACTTCTGAAGTTTCTAACATGTTAATTAACTTGTCAACTAATTAATTTGAACTTTTTGTTTGCATTTTGTAGATATATTTGCTCCTTCATCTCGCCTATTGTAGATGTCATCAGATATGCTGATACAGACTCTCCTAGTCTTGGAGAGATATATGAGACATTTGACAGTATGCTTGGGAAGATCAAGCAAGTTATTTCGGCAAAGGACCCCACTTTGGATTTATATGAGCAACACATTAGGCCCATTGTGACACGGAGGTGGAATACAATGAACACCCCGCTTCATATGGCTGCCTTTGCTCAAACCCAAAATGGTATGCACCAAGGGCTGGTAGGGTGCATCCATGTGATGATGGTGAGGTTTTAGATGTGTTCACACGAGCCATTGAAAAGATTTATCCAGTAGAGCAGGCTTCACTAATTTGGTCACAATTCTTAGACTTTGCAAATCTTACTGGCCCAAACTTGAGTAAACCACAAGCGAGGTTGGATAGAGCTATATTAGCTCAATCGAACCCTATTGGATGGTGGACCTATCATGGGAGGGATACACCGCAGTTGAAGACACTTGCTACTCACCTTCTTGCAGAGGTTGTCAGTTCCTCTGTTGCAGAGAGGAATTGGTCCACGTATAGCTTTATCCACTCCCTCAAGAGGAATAGACTTACCTCTAGACGAGCAGAGAAGCTAGTGGCCGTTCATAGTGCTCGTCGGCTTCAGGATTGGTAGACTCCAAACTATAGACAGACTCCATCTCTATGGTGGGATATTGATCCCGAGGATGCGGCCCAGGTAGATGAGGAGGAGACAGCTGAGGGTTTGGTTGGGGTTCCGTTGGTTGAGGAGGAGCATCACAGTGGCAGTGACTCAGAGGATGACTTTGATTTTGATTCGGTTATGAAAGATGATTAGGGGCAGCAGTGCTCTTTGTTTATTCCGTATTCATTATTGACATACGATATTGTATTTTGATTTTCATAGCAAACTTTAAAACTATATGGCAATAATGTAGCCTTTGGGCATTTTGATATAAGTTTTAAAATTATAACTTGGAGGTTGTTTCATGATTCGTGTATGTTAATTTTGAATGCATATTGAGTATTGGCATAATGTTGAACACAAATGTTATATGTTAATGTTCTATAATGTGTATTACGCATGCCTTATCCATGTTATCATATGAATATTTAAAATTTCCCTATATTTTTTAAATTTTCCCTATATTCTTATATAGTCGTCCCCTATTTTGGCCTCAAAAATCGGAAACTTGGGGACTCGTCCCATTTTCCCCTGTCGTCCCCGTCCCAGAAACTTGGGGTAACCTTGAAAAATATTAAATAAAGCCCCCCAACCCTAAAATGGTATCTGCCATGAAAGTTTGTGTGGCTTTGAAGGTCTTAATTTGGGTCTTATTGTGAATGCAAAAACGTACGCCATGAAGGTTAGTGTGGTTTGCATTGCCCCTCAACCCCATTTGGGGCATTGCCCCCAAACTCCCATTGAATTCATTTGTTTTGCCATGTACTCTCCAAGTCCAAGTTTCCAATTTCGCCTACAATTCTTCATCTATAATTTCGTCATCCAAATAGACAATCTCCCCTGATGCTTACCTGCAAGGAGAAATGCAGCAATGTAGTTAATTTTAATATATAATATATCATGACATTCGAGTCTGACTAATTGAGATTCTACTGTTTTTTATTTTTATTGTGGTTTTGTTTATTATACAATATATGATGCTATGTGTGGTATTTTGAACTTAATTATTGTTGTAAATATGTATATATATATTTTTTTTATATGTTTTTGTATGGACGAACCCAAAACGAACCCAACCCCCAAATTTTTTTTGATCGAATCCACGAACCAAACCCTCAAACCTAAATCCGAACCAATATGTAATGTCCCCTTTTTAGCCAGTCTCAAAGTTTGTTGTTATTACCCTATCATCAGGTCCTCGTACGCTAATGTTGGTGTTTAGACTTTAGAGGGCCCTATGTGGGAGTTATATGGTTCTTCAGATGGCAGATTATGGTGTTTTCTTCTCTAGTACTTGGACGTATTCTAGGGTTGTGAAAAATACCAACTCAATTTTTCCCTTGATTTCAATATCAATTACAATGCAACACGCACCCATTAAGGTTAGCTCCAAAACCAAAACGATGTGGAATAGTAACTCTAACCAAGAATGCGCCCCAAGACCCGATGAGGGAGGAGGGGCGGGCATATGGTCAGAGGATCCCTAGGAGCTGAGTAACTCAATATCTAAAACTGATTACAACTGAAAGTAAAAAGATAAAACTCAATGCCAAGAATGTTCACCAAGATCCTTGGAAGGCGAGGTGATAGCATATGGCGGAGTACTTATTACAAAAGTGAAATAAACTTAGGCAGATAACCAGCCATGGAAGTTTTCAAAGCTAACTAATTCATCCGCTGCGGCGGGCATCCACTCAAGAGTGGGGATACACCACTTGACAGTGGGCACAAAGAAAGATTAAACATTCATTCTCCACACTGGCGGTATACCATCCAGGGGTGCTTAATGTGAAATTAAATGAAATAATTGCAGCAATAAAGGACTGGAACAGTACTACTGTTTACAGTCTTACAATATGAGAAAGAGCTGCAAAATTACATGAGAATTACAATAGCTTCAAAGCACATAAGAATTGGATGATCCCACACTAGATATCTACCCAACTTATTAAGGAAAGAACTGAAAAACCAAACTGTAACAAATCTGATATGAAATCAACAAACTGAAATTTTGTAACAGCAAACTGTAAACTCACATAAATCCTCATAACTTCACCAAAATACCTCCAAATTAGCTGAAATCTATTACAAAGGCTCTCTAAGAGTATGGCGCCCAAGAGCACATCATGAAACTGCATCAAATCACCTTACTTTATTTGGCACGAGTCCCAATGCCATTAATGAGAGGTACAGCCCTCTTGAGGGGCAATTTTGACATTAAAAATCACAAACTTCAAAATAAAATCTGCAAACTTATGGGAAGGGTCGCCACAAGCATAGAATTCATTTGATCAAATAACCATCATCAAACAAAAATCACCATAAGAGCTGCAAGTGAAATCGACTTTCAGCCATGTCTGCAACAGCAACTTCAAAATTGAAAATATCATCAAAAACTTCAATTATGACGCTCAATCTACTAGTCTGGATGAGAGGCGGCAAATAAAACCAACTAGGTGTTATCTTTCAAACACGAAATTGGATTGTAGCTAGGAGGTCAGCATTCCTCGAAGCAAGAAACACATAGTCATTCCGACAACATAACATTAGCAAAGATGTAAGATAATCAAATGCTGGAGCAAGCTATGCTTTTAAGGAAAATGATGTGACTTTACAACTTCTTGGGAGGGACGCCCTTTCACCAATTATGAAATAGTAATATTTAAAAAACAACTTAATTCACCTCCCTATGGTGTCCAAACTCAAGGCATTATGGTTTGCAAAAATAATAAATATTTCTTCTTCATGAAGCGCACACCCTCAATGACCACCTTTTAGAACAACTTGAAGTTATTTCACTAGGCCAAGGGGTCACATGAAAAATATAACATTAATGCCTTTATTTCAAAATTTCACCAAATTAGAACTGAAAATCACCTTATTGCTCCAACTGAAGAGGAAACTTAATAAAATGCTATCACTAAGATACTGCCAAAAAATAGAACTTACTAAGAATAGTAAATTCTGAGAAATGCCACAAAAACCCCAACAAAGGAAACCCTGATTTTACCTCAACGAGCCTATGGGCCTTCGGAATAGGCTGATGACCAACTGAGTTGATCACTGATGAGAAGGGGACATTAGAGGTTGCCTTCTAGAGGTGTTACAGGCTCCATTTATGCACACTTACTATTTTTAGTAAGTTCCTTGGACATTGGGGTCCAACCTTACTATTTATAGTAAGGCATCTAGTTGAGTAGTTTCATCAGTGGGCTATCTTCTGGCATTGACAGAATTAATTAATGTTGATTATTAAAGGAGTTATGATATTTTAATTATTATTAAAGTGAATAATAATAATTAATTATAAAATTTGATATCATTTAATGATTTTATTGACTTTATAATTGTTGTACCCAAACCAAATTTTTTGCTTCATTAAGGCATTTTGCTTAAAATGGTTTAAAACTTGTAAAAATCATGTCAAAACATAGTTTTTGGGCAAATCAAGTATGGGCTTTTAGTCAATTTGATGTCAAGAAGATACTAGTAAAATTTGAAAATTAGGGTTTATGGACCCCTATTTTTAGGCAAAAAACCCAAAAAATTGAAACTTGTCAAAATTGACTGAAAATTGTTTTGATTGGCTTATTTTACTTCACGATCACAATGGTGAAGTCAGATTCAATTAAAACACAGTTTAAGTCTGGTGGGTACTTTTCGCTTTTTCAAGTGAAAAGTTAGGATCTCCGAGGTCAACAATGGTAGATGGACAAGTGCCAGGTGTCGAAATCTAAGCTTGAAACGCTCCAGTGAAGATTCTATGGCGAGATATGTCCAAAACGATGCTTTGTCTCGAAGGGGATTTTCGTCGAGGTGAAAATGTTGAAAAGCGCACATGCGAGCAAGGGGCGCCCTTCATTTCAGGGGCCCAGATGAACTTTTTCAGATTTGTCACTTCCAAGAGGACTTCTCTAGAATCCTGTCAACTTCACGATGAGCCTACCAGCCAGTCTGAAAGATATCTCTAGCACTTGAAATTGGAGATTGAACGCAATATGAGGAAGATGAAAAAATGCTAGTGAAAAGTGTGCCTGCTAGCCAAGGGCGCCCAACTTTTTGAAGCACCAGATGGAGGTTTTGTTGGCGTAAGAACTAACACCTCTGGAGTGTGAGTTTGTACGTACAGCTATGCACACTACGTAATGAGTGCTCTTCAAATTAGGAGGGGAAGGTCCCTCGTTGTGCTGGAATGCATGAAATAGAAAACTAAACTAAATCCTATCTTTTTGTTTTCAGCTGGTAGAGGCACAAAGTTTAAGAAAACCTAGAACGTTGTAGCTAAGTATTTTCTGCTTTCGCAGATCATCTAACAACAACTAAGCTAACTTCTTTAAATCTATCCAGTTTCCTCAAGAAACAGAGCATGAGGAAACGGAGCAAGAATGTATTATACGATAAACTTCAGGTGCGGGCTCACAACATGAAGGCAAGGGAGGCGCAACTATTTGCTAATCCGGGAAGAAGTTTATTAAAACAAACAAATAAACGGTAAACCTGGTACAACTTCACAACATGAAGGCAAGATAGGCGCAACTATCTGCTTGGCTGAATGAGTCTACTATCACACACATCAAACAATAAGCTTTAAGTACAGTTTTGCAACATGAAGGCAAGGTGGGCACAACTATTTGCTCTTTTGAATAGGCTCATGATAAACAAAACACAAGGTAAGCAACTGGGACAATATATTGTATAGACGCAATACACATGCAATAACAATCAAACCAGCAACCCCATTTAACTAAGATCGAATAAACACCATGACAATAACATGAAGGCAAGGTAGGCGCAGCAATTTATTATAACAGCAATCACTCTTTGAATAGATACAATAATAGCAATACTACAGGCAAGGTAGGCGCAGCATGTATGCTATCAAGCAAAAGTTAAATTACTAATGAGCTTAAAGCTCTTATTTATAGACTTCAAGGTGTAGGCAACCCTAAAATCACCTTGAGTCAACTAGAGTCTTGCAAGACATGCAAGATCTTATTCTTAAACCCTAATTGAATGAAACTATACAGTTAACCGGGAAACTATCATCAGTTAACTGAAACATCTAATCTAAATGGACAAGGTGCAACATGCACGTCCTTATTGAAAGCAAGTCAACTGGAATGCTATCTGTTGTGACCTTTTTCACACATCACCCCATTCAGATGGGGACCCCCTAATTTTTGCTCCATTTTGGTCTTTTGGCTTTGGTTAGTGCGTCTCTCTCTCTATCTCTGGTCCTTCCGGGGATGTCCCGTCGTTTGACCTGGGTTGAAGTATTGTTCAAGTCTGTGAAATTAGGGTTTTCGTTAGTCAGGCTTATTAAAGGTCAAACTGAGTTGTAAAATTGAAATTCGAGCTTAGTGCAGCAGTTAGAGGACTTCCAACAGGGTCCCACTAAATTTTCACTGTATTCCGGCAACTTACTATTTTTAGTAAGTGTTCAATTTGGGACTATTTTATCAAGATTTTGGAATTCTGTCAGTTCCACCACAGTCAGGCAGCTTCAGAATGCCTACACGTGAAATTTGAATGGATTCCGACAACTGGCTATTTTTAGCAGTTAAGCCTTCAGAGGCTGTTTTCAGGATTTAAACGAGCAATTCTCCGGTGAGTGACAGGGGAATTGATCTGGGTTTTCGAAGACCTTCATGATGATGTTACATGCAAGGCGAGATGGTGACTTTCAAAGTTCAGCCTCCCGAGGCTATTTTTAGGGTTTACATGCAAGAATTTTCAGTGCATGTCCAGATATTCCATGTGGGTTTTGCGAGACCTTCGCAATGATATGACATGCAGATGGATCGGGTCAGTTTTCAAGGACTTACTATTTTTAGCCAGTGCCAAAACTTTGACCAGTTTTCTGGGCTTTTCTGGGTTTTTTGAGATCCCACGAGCACTATGACATGCAAACTTGCTCGACATCCGGGTAACCATTTTCCAGACACTTACTATAAATAGCAGTATCATCCCAACAACTACGCACCACTCCAGTCCAACAATCAGGTGCAATCAGGCACGATCAAGGATAGCCAGGAACAAATCGGAGCACATGCAGATCAGATTAGGGTTTCCCCTGCCACGTCTAAAATAGATGAAGCAAAATGCAGAAATGACAGAGCAAAGCACGTCACCGGAATCAGCATCCTTCAGGCTACCGGCCGGTAAAATTTGAACACGATCTAAATACTTGCTATTTTTAGCAAGTCACCTCATGGCTAAAAATAGCACATCCTCGTCAGGAAAAATGTGTCAATGAGTCTCTTTCAGCATCCAGTACAAGTGGAACAAATTTCAAAGCAAACAGAGATACAAAATTGGTCAATTATGGGGTTTGCTAAAAATAGCAAATGGCTAAAAATAGCACGTATTGCGCCAGATAAGATATGAATAGGATGACAGCACCCGATGGAGGCACAACCACGCCAGTTCCAGTTCAGAACAGGGTGAAAATCAATGAAACCCTAATTTCTCCGAATTTGCTAAAAATAGAAAGCCAGGCTAGGGCACAAAGGGCGTTGGAAATTTTACAAACATAACTGACAGGCAAACACCTTCATATGCGCCCAGGAGGAATGAAAGCTTCAAAATTTTCTAAGTGTGAGATTTCCTTGAGCAAGGGCTATATGCGCCCAGGGAAGGTGAAAGGTCACCAGAAATGCATCGAAATTTCCCCAAGGCATCAAAATTTCCTGAGGCATCCTCAAATGCGCCTAAGATGGAAGTCTACAAGGCAAAATGCGCCTAAAGAAGCTGAAGGGTCACCAAAAACACATCAAAAAAATTCACTAAGGCAAAGAAGTTTCCTTGACCACATAGCAAATGCGCCTAAAGAAGGTGAAAAGACACTTGAAAGGCGTGGGTTTTCCTTGACCACCATGAAATGCGCCTAAGATGGAAGTCTACAGGGCTAAATGCGCCCAAGGAAGCTGAAGAGCCACTAGCTAGGCGTGGGGTGAAGAGGAAAGCGCTCAAGGTTGAAATAGAAGTCTACCCCCTTATATGCGCCTAAAGGAGGTGAAAAGACACTTGAAAGGCGTGGGTTTTCCATCCTAGCATTAGCAAATGCGCTTGGGAAATGGAAGTTGCTTGGCCTATATGCGCCTAAAGGAGGTGAAGAGTCATCCTAGGCGTGAGAGTTCTTCATGGCATTTGCGCCCCAAGTAAAAGGTAAGGATGAAAGGTAAAAAGGTGAAGGTGGAAGCTACATTTGAGGGATGCGCTAGAAGGATATGAAGGGTCACCTTGTGAAACATGCCTAGAAGGGAATAATACTAAGAGGGGCGTAATTTTATTTTATTCTTCTCCTCTTTACTATAGAAAATGCGCCCAAGGTGGCCACTCGAGAAAAACATGGGTAAGGCAAAAGTGAAGCGCGCTAAAGTGTGAAATTTCCTTCACAATAGGCAAAATGCGCCCTTGTTTGTTAAAAGTGTGATAAAAAAGGCCTAGGCGTGGGAAGGCCTGAGGGATTTAAATTTAAATGGAATCATGAGGTGTGAAGTGCACTCTTAAGGTAAGATTTCCTCCGCTACATGAGATTTGCGCCCAAGGCTACAAAGGTGAGTTAATTTAATAAAATATTCCTAGGGCATTTTCTTAAGGGAAAATAAAGAAGACGCCTAGAGGATGATGCCAGTTGCTAGAGGTACAAAAAAATCTTCAGAAGAAAATTCTTCAGAAAAAAAATCAAGATAATTTGCCAAGGCCGAGAAGATCGAAATTGCAGCAGTGAAAGACATCCGGAAAGGGAAAAAAATAAACATTAGCCTTTTTATTATTTTAAATAATAAAAATTAAATGTACCCCTTCATCCGGATACACATGAAAACTATAAGTTCTGAAGGGAATTTTCTTCTGGGTATTGAACGTTCGCAATTCAGAGATGATTTGAACTTACTCCACACCTCGCTTGTGTCGTTTTGATAGAGAATTTTACTCGGTACCTGTTTTGATGAATTTCCTAAGACAAGTTTAAAATTTCTATAAGGCAAAAGAGATGAATATTTCTTCTCGAAGGATGTTTTAGCTCAAGAATTGAACTGGATGACTTGAATGATTTTACAGCATGAAATCAAATGACTTAGCCGGATAAAGTAAAATTGTTCGAAGGGGTGATTGGTTTAATATTTTAAAGAAGCAAATATGATGAAGCAGGCCTGTGCAAGAGTGATGGAATTTCGAAATTTTAGAAGCTCAAGATTCCGATACTCCGGATGACAAGTGTTGCGACTGGAAAAGAGAGGGAAAATGGAATTCGAAAAGGTGCTAAGTATAGCCTCTACTGGATTTCGACCTGGCTATAAGATTTTGAGTCCTTTCTCATTCTTCTCACAGATTGCTAAGTGCAAAATATTTGCTAAGGCTGAAGTACGAGCTTGCAAAGTGAGAGTTTGAAGTTGCTGAAGAAGTCGAGCTTGCAAAGTGAGAGTTTGAAGTTGTTGAAGAAGTCGAGCTTGTGAAGAGGAGTGAGTTGCTGCAAGTGCTAACTTCTAAGTCTCCAATTGCTAAAGGCTGGAAGGATGATTTGAGTCCTCAACTTGATGAAAGATACGAATTCAAGAAGAGGAACTTTCTAAGTTGCTGAGAAGTAAAGTGTGAAGTACGAACTTGAAGAAAGAAGTTTCAAATCTGTTGAGGGCGAATAGCTGCAGGCAAACATTTCCCAGCATCTGACATTGTGTTGCTGCAAGTAGAGAAACTTCTAAGAAAACCTTGAAGTAAACAGGCGCAGTTGAGGTTTGCAGCTGAAAGTGGCAAAGTGTTGCAGCCTTTTTATTAAAAAAAATCTGCTGGCACCCTCAAAAGTGATATTTTATTGTTATGAAATCTTGTTTGCTGACTATCTTACCCTTTTTGCAGAATGGCCGAGTCAAGCAGAAGAGCTGCAGGCAAGAACGTCCACGCTGAGTCCAGACAGGCAGTAATCAAAAAATTAAGCAAGTCTTTCCTGCCAAATCAAAATTCACATCAAAGTTGGGCAGGCTGGCAGACACGAACCTGGGCTCGTTTAACCTGGAGGCGTTCAAAAGAAGGATAATGGGGACTGGAGGCCATCGCCCATCAGTGACTTCACATAGTATTGTCAGAAGTGGGTTATATGCAGCTGCAAATTTTCCACCAGCCATCCGGTGCCCGGAGCTCATTATGGAATGCTCTCACCACTACGATTCAGAGAAGAGGACGATCGTTGCGCCAGATGGCAAGGTGCTGGCTAACCTGACACCACAAGCAATCGGAGAGGCATTCGGGATCCCCGCCCACGAGAAAATGATTTACAAAACGAAGGACAGGGCTGACAGAATGTATTCATCTACAACGGACCGGTGTGCTGATGTAATAAACACTAGGTGGATGATCAAGCCCAAACCAACTCGTACGAAGTTGCCCAAACAGATAATTTCCGAAGACTTGAAGCAAGAGTTTGGCGACCTGATTATGATGTTGAGTAGAGTTGGAGGGTGTCCCCAAGCGTTTGTCTTCGAACCTTGGATGTTTTACTTTATCAACTTGGTACTGGAGGGCAAGGATTTCATGGATTGGGCACTGTTAATCAGTGATGGTCTACATGAGCAGCTCCGCAATGTGAGGAAGACTAAAACATTTTATATGGGCTCTTACCTCGTCTATATGCTGGCTCGCATGACAAGATACAGGGGGATCTCTTACAAAGAACCAATCGGTTGCGGTTCTCAGCAATTCAAGATATTCGAGGCTTGTCCGCAATTGCATTTGACAAGCACTACTAATTACAAAAGAGTCAACGATGCCTTTACTATGCACATCACAAGGACCTTGCAGCAAAGGACCCATCACAGAATATCGAGGGAGGCGCAAGAAATGATTGAGAAATTTGGATGTTGGTTCATCCAATTCCCAAAATTCACTTACATAAGGCTGCAGGGATTCTCTTCCTACCCATACAGGTTGCCCCGATATCCCACGAACAGGGTAGTGATGCTGGAAGTTTCTAGGCAACTAATTGCCTACGATAAGATTCAAAAGAAGAAGAAGAAGGGCGGACTTGGGTTCCCGATTGCTATGGGAAATTCAGACGAAGTATGCCCATCACTGCAGGCAGCAAGGGAGGCAGAGGCGGAGCTCCAGTTCTTTCAGCTTTCTTACCATTCCAGCAGACACTACTACGATCCTCATAGAAATATCAGGTGGGTATTGACAGAGGAGTTTAGGCACAAGGCACAAATAGAAGACTTTTGGGCAAGTGCAGTAGATGAGGTCGAAGTCAGAAAGAGGATGTTTTCCCGGATACCATTGGCAATGATCAGAGAGTGCGAGATTATTCCTGTACCAGATCAGATTGAGGAGGACATAAACGTTGTACAGGTTGATTACGACACAGTAAGAAACACGCCCTTGCCACTCCCAGATTGGTCAGAGCCAGAGATCACCGACTTGGATACACTTTGTATCCCAGTCCTGACATTTACACGGAGTTGGATAGAGAGACATGTCAGCCGACTAAAGGGAAGGTCAATTCCCCTTACCTACAATTTGATGGGAGACAGCAGATTGCAGACAACTGATCCGAGGAGACGGAGTAATCCAACTCCAGAGCCTAGGGGAAAAGAGCCAGTTCGACCGGAGCCTGTGATAGTTGAAGAATCCTTGCACATGCCGGTTCGAACACATTCTCCGAGCATACAGGAAGTGTCCCTATTTGCTGATCAGAGGGAGAGGTTGCAGGCAGAACAGGCAGTACAAATAGAGAGCCAGCCACTTCGTAGGGAGTCCGTGGGCCAGAGCATCAACGTGCCCCAAGAGGATAATCAACAGGAGAACCGGCAGGAGACCGATGAAGGCACTGCCACAGATACTCAGTTTCAGCATGAGATTGAGGTAGCTCTCGAGGATGATGCTGCTTCCGATCGAGATGCCCAGAGCTCAGGAGACACTGAGCCCATAGATGATGATGAGCCTCGTCGGAACGAGGGCCATGAAGTAGAGGCCGAGGTAGAGCAGCCTTTCATCATAGCAGACACACGACAGGAGGTGCCAGACTGGCTGAGGGATAGGATGAGGCGTGATCCTGTGGATGAGACTGATCCTGCAGTCGAGATGGAGGAATTGCTGCAAAGGATCAATGCACCTCCCACGAAGAAGAAGGCTAGGAAGTTTTCCAGAATATCCACAGATGAGGATGGATCCCGAACCTTGCATATGGCAATTCCACGGGAGGAATGTGATAGAGACAAGGCCGTTCCTGAGAACTATATTGTGACAACCATGGAACTAGGCCGCCCTACTGGGGCACAGGTGGTAGAGGAGTGCGATAATTCCTATCGGGCACTCAAGGACAGATTGTCCCATGTTGAGGGCAAGTACAAAAGGTTGAAGGTAGAGCATCGGACACTGATTGGCTACGTGCAGCACTTGTCCCGTCCTTGTGGGCAAGAAAATCCTGCAATCGAGCTCCCAGCTGAGTTTTCCAGGGAGTCAATCAGTGGATTAGAAGATTTAAGGAGAATGGCACAGCAGGCAGACACGTGGGTTGCCAGTGTGCGTACAGAGACAAGAAAGTTCATGGAAGATCTTGCACATGCCTATGGGCAAGCTTCCGATATTATGGCTAGAGTGGAGGCAGTTAACCATGCTTGGGGTGAGGCTCGCATCTATCAGACGAGAGTTGTTCTCCGTCTAGGGGCTTTGATGAGCATACCTCAACACACTTTGGTTGAGGGAGGTGTTATCCAGTAGGGAGATAGATACGATTTTGCCAGATGGTATTCTTCAGTAGTCACAGGCCGGGGATTCTATGATGCATCACAAGCAGATTCGGTCAGGGTCAGGAAGGCCATGACGAACATCTTAGATGGAGTTCTCAACACATTGGAGGCAATCTTTGCCAGGAGGTTGACTTCTGAACAGATAACTGCAAATGGACTAAAGGACAGATTGACGCCATTCTTCTCTGAGGTGAAAACCTTCACTCAAGATGATTTCGAGAACACTGCCACGTTCTCTAGTATCATACAGAACACCCAGGATGCCCCTGTTGCCTGGAAGAAATCATGTGCCCGGCATGGGCAAACAGTTGCAGTTTTAGAGTTTCAGTTGGATCACATTCCTCCTATCTCCGATCAGGAAGTTGAGGAAGTATTGGCCAGATTCACCAAATTTGCAGCCAGCGAGAAGGAGAAAGGAAATGCTCTTCTGGATGACGATCTGCTGCAAGAGGACGATGTGCATTGATTGCAGGTAGTGGGCCTGCAGAGGAGTGGAGAATATTCTGCACATTCATTGCCCCACTCCTCTCAATGGCGGTTTTTAGGGCATAAACCCTAATTAGGGCATGGGTGGCTCAATCTGAGCCCTTTATTGTAATCAGATCTAAACCGTCCACTGGACTAGGTTTATTATAAAAGGGGCATCCCCCCTCATTTGTAATCTATTAGAACTAGATTTGAATCAAAGATAGAGTTGAGCTAGAGAATAGAAGGCATATAGCATTTAGCTTAGAAGTTAGCTTAGATTGAGGAGGAAAGGAAGTTTTCCCATTGAGGACTTTGTAAGAAGTTGTTGTGAACACTCTCATAATATAAAGATTTATCATTGTTTGGTGGTTCTATCTTCTATTGTGAGTAGCTAGCAAGGCTTGTTCGTCTTTCCAATTCGAATAGAGTAAAGTAGAATAGATTTTGTTTCCATGCAAGTAGCGTTAATTGTGGAATGCAACATTGGTTTGAGCATATCTCCCTATATCCATACCACTAGCAGGCTTGCTGACGGTAAGTCTGCCCTGCGTGGTCAACTGGAATTTCAGCACTTAACTTCGGTTGCGATTTGTGTGTCCACTTGCTTCGTGGTGAAGGGGTGTGCATGTTGAATCTCGATCTAAATATCTACCTATCCTTTGAAGATTGCATCAGCTTTGTCAGAGTTGTCCGAAGAGGAGACGATACAAAGTTTGGTTTGGAGATTGTTAAAGCTAGTTTTGCCTTCCATCCTTAGAAATAGATTGTAGGATTCCTATCCCTTTCCCTTTAATTCAGTATTTCCCGATCGATTCGAACATCAGAGCAATATCGTCAAAATCATTCATTGTTTCACTGTGATTGAACAACTACGTAAGTCCCCTTGAAATAACCAGCATATACACATCAACCAACTGAGTCTATTCGCGATAAAAGGAACCTTGGAGTTGAACGCATGAACTTTCACGCAATCTTAGCATGCGGAATACTTTGATCAAGAGAGAATAGAGTGACCGTTGGACAACTTTATTCTGTGTTGATGTCATCATAAAAAACACGTCAACACTATCATCAGTCAACTGAAAGATCTAATCTATGCTCCAAGTGTATGTAGATGTTTCCAAGAAAGACATGGCATGCAATGTGTAACAACAAGTTAACTTGGAAAGAAGCCTCGAGTTTAACTCGTGTCTAATGTCTATCTTGGAAAAGGTGGGACGCCTTGATCTGGAGTTAACTGGCTGTGATCTCAAGCAAGTAACCCCTCCACCAGGTTAGTGACCGCATCACCATCTAGAGGTCATCACATGTCTTAACTGTCAATTTACTACTTCTCAGCAACTCAAGCAAACCTGGAAAACTCTTAGCACTTTACTGACTGGTAACTCTGGCGGCTCTGCAATTGAAGTGATGGCCACTGTTTCTTCTACAACTTGACGCTTCTCACGTTTTTGACGATTTTCTCTATGGAAGAGTGTTGCATGATGAAACCACAAAGTTTGACTGCAAACACTTTGGTTGTGAGAAATGCAAATGAACTTGTTGCATATGCAGAAACCCAACAGTATCAACCCTCTAAACTGGCCTTGGAAGACAATCAGCTATATGAGGCATGAAACCATGTGAACTTGAGTGACTACGCTTGTCAACCTCTCCGATGCGCTTGATAAAAATCGATGTCAGCTTTTCTGATGAAATCATGAATTAAGACTGACTTGGTCTTGAATTCGTTCTGCGTGAACTGCATCCTAAAAAACTCGCCTGTTGACTGTGAACATGGCTATATTCTGACAACTTCTCCAGAAAACCAAAAATCTCTCCTAATGAGGCTAAAAATAGCTTGTCGGAAGGCAATTTTCACAGAAAATTCTGAGACATGGTTTTATGTAGAATCAAATTCTAAGATGACCCACAATGTCAGAATTATGAAAAAATGTGATTTAGGCCCGCATGCAAAAAAAAAGGTTTTTAGTTGAGATCTGAGGGGCTGTGAGGACATTTTTTTTCGAGAAAATCTGAGATATGGGTTTTGTCAAGAAGCTAATTCTAAGACAACCCATAACGTTAGAATCGAAAAATATCGACTTCTACTCCACCATGCAAAGGAATTTCACTTCAGAAAATCAAAGCCTCAAGAACTGATGCTCTGGAACAAATTTTCCTTGAAAATTCCAGCACATGGGTTTTACTGAGAAAGCAATTCTGAATCAACCCAGATGATTTGTTTTGCCAAAAACGCCAATTCTTTCAAACATGCGAGAGAATTTAAGACGAGAAGATGGAAGAATTTTAGAGAAGAAAGATATTTTTTATTATTTTAATTGTTTATTATCTTCTTCTGTCAAAATCACCACTCTGCCATGAATTCTGCTGATGAATCTTGACTTATACCTGCAAAAGAAGATTTTTGATGCCTTCACAACTGACTGCTGAAGAAATTCGCCCAACTCTGGAAAGAATTCACCTCTGCTCAAGCTGGATGAATGAAATGATGAATGCCATGCTTGCATAACTAGAGCAAAATCGTACCACCAAAGCAAGACTGCAAGCTCAAACCCTAACTGTGAAGGAAGAATTTGATTGGCCCTTCACTAGCTGAACTGCCACTGTCTCCGAGTCTTAGATAAAAATAATACTTAATTTAAAACATGCAAACTAAAAAGAGGCACCAATATTTAGCTCTTTCAAGAAATTCGTCACTTTTTAATGCTCTGCATGCAAAAATATTATTTTAATCATTTTGCTAAAAATAGCATCTGAATGTGCCCAGCAAACTTCACTGATTTTAGAAAGCCGAAATTTGACCTTCTAGGCATCCATTTGCAAAAGTTATGAGATATTTGAGTATCTCCTATTTTATAGCTGACTACGAAGTTACAACTGACCATGTTCAACTCTGATTTATGGCTGCCTGAATGAGCCTGCGACCATGCTGAGATATCCACCGCGAAGCTTGCATGAAAAGAATGAAATGTCTGTTGGGAGCAACAACTGCTAAAATCATCATTTGACACCTTAGAAAATTAGGCGCCTCTGATTAAATTGATGCATTGATTCCAGACTTAAGCCATTTCTTCATATTGCCTTCTGATGCTTCAAACTGCTATTGACGGTGAATGATGAACCCTGTTGACTGAATAGTGGATTCATTGTGTGACTGGAAGTATTTTGCATCCAACGACTGTATGTGAGGTATCTGCAAACTATATCAAGAATCCCAAAAAAATGGGCGCCCCTATTTTGTGATAACACAAATACCATTTTGACAAAAGTGTGATTTTCATCTAAACACCATACTTTGACCCTTGATACCGGGAGCTGGAATGCCCCGATTCGCATGCCGCTTGTCTCTCTGTATAATTTGGTCAACTTGCAAGAGATGTTCTTGGAGAAGACACAACCAAAAAATTGCTTCTAAGGCCCTTAAAAGAGAATCGCCTTTTTCAAATAAAATTCTAGCCTTATACTTAGTCATTTTTTGAACTGTCTTCAACCACTTCCATTTTACAGCATTGTCACCTTGACCTTGCACATACGAGCACTCGCCAAATCTCGGATGCTGTCAGCTGGACTCGTTGAATGGTTGCAGTAATTGCACACAAGTCTTGTGAAGATTGCAATTGCAAATAACCCCATCTGTCAGGCCTAAAGGTTGGGCGCCCCTAGCCTACAAATGTGTAGCTTTGTGTAGCTATGCTTCACCATCCTCTGTTTTACGTGCTTGGCAGAACCTCTGTCATGGTCTCTCAGAATGCCGGATCGTCTTGTGAACTGCTGCGTTGCAAAGCTAGACTGAACTAGAAAAGATCTCAGGAAGACCTCGATTGCAAATTCATCCATCAAACCAATCATATTCAGGATCGCCCCTGGGCTACAGGGGAGCGGATTTGCATTTTTGGAAACCTCTTCTAACATGTATCCTGCCTGCAATTTCCACTTCTGACGCTGATAACTGGAGTTTTGTACTGGATACGCTTCCGCTTGATAGCTCATTGAAAAGCCAAACTAATTCTGCAAAGATTGAAACCATCAAAACACACATGCATCTAAATCTACGCCTTCAAAAAGAAAATCACCCCTGGGCTAGAGGGGAGCGGATCTGCATTTCTGGGTTGTCTCCATGATGAAAACACCCTTCGTAGTCTCTGCTTCTGCCTTCGTTTGCCGGAGTTCTGTAACTCGGATGATCTTGCTCCATGACTAGTCGGAAAGCTAACTGAAAATATAAAACAATGAATGTGTTCTTAACCCAAAACAATGAAATCTTGACCTTCAAATAGAAGGGCGCCCCTGGGCTATAGGGGAGCGGATTTGTTCTGAATTCATTGATTTTCACCATTCTATACTTTGCAAACATTGTATCCACTGCTTGAGGTTGACCACGTTGAAGTGTTGTGACTGCGGAGGCGTGTGTATGGGTATACTTCATCATTTTCACATGTACGAACACTGTAAACTTGACTTGCACGTTGATTGCGCAAGTGTCTCCCACGTTGCATAGTGAAAAGTTCCCAGACTTGGAATATTTTAGCACTTTTTGCCAATCTAAAAATCCCTTTCGTCAAAAAGCATATTTTTCAACATCTTTCTTTGTAGAGCGTTCTTCTTTGAGTTTCAGGCTTAGATATTGATACCTGGTACTGGCCAACTGCCATTGACGACCTCGGAAGTCCTAACTTTTCTCCTGAAAAAGTTCTAACTACCCACCAGCTTTAAACTGACTTTTAACTGAAACTGACTTCACCACTATGATCGTGATGTGAAATAAGCCAATCAAAATTAATTTCAGCCAATTCTGACAAGTTCCTATTTTTTAGGGTTTCGAGCTAAAAATAGATTTCGGAAACCCTAATTTTCAAAATTTTCAAATTTTGCCAGTATCTTCCTGGCATCACACTGACTAAAAGCCCATATTTTATTTGCCCAAAAACTGAGTTTTGACCCCACTTTTACAAGGTTTAGACCATTTTAAGCAAAATGCCTTAATAAAGCAAAAAATTTGGTTTGGGTACAACAGGTTTCTGATGAAATGAGACCCAAGATGTTTGTCTCAAACTTGATCTGGCTTCGCAATGAATCCGTCAGTGGGTGAATCCAAGTTGCTGAACTACTAGAATCAGGAGTCAAACATAGGGTTTTAGTCATGGTCAAAAATGTCAAGAAAAAGCAAAAGCACACCTGGATGCCAAGAGCGCCCAAGGTTTTGGAGCCTCAAATGCAGTTGTTTTGGTCATCTCAGATACTCATCCTGTCCGTGATGCTTCCACCTTTCTGTTGCATACCTCAGTCGGGTCAAAAGACTTGTCAACAGCCTACAGCCGGAGGTTAAGTGAATTTCTAGCCAGTTGGAAAAATGGCTATTGTTGGGAAGAAAAGCGCCCCTGGAGGCTAGGGGCACCCATGTTTTTCAACTGCTAGATGATATTTTTAAGAGAAGTGCTCTCCGAGAGCTCTTGTTCAAAATTCAACCATCTCCATAGTGAACCTCTCAGTTAGTTCTGAAGTTTTGCCAAATTCCGGGAAACGCGAGATGAAGTAAGGTCAGAGTCACCTTCAAAATGATGAAAATGCATTAAAAAAAAATTTTCAAGTCTAAAGCCAAAAGCACCCCTGAAGGCAAGGCGCACCCTGAATTTTGAAGCCTCAGATGTTAGAATTAGGGTTTACAACCTCAAGGAGTTTCTTGTCAGTTTTGATCCTGCTCTTCAATGAAACTGTCAACCAGTCTATCCGACATGTCAATCAATCAGAATCAGTGATTGAACATGGGCTTCGGTGACATTTGCAAATTAAAATTTTCGGGAAATTGGCTAAGTCTAGAAAGTGACACCTAAAGTCAAAGTTTGACTTTGTGAACTCAAGAGAAGTGGCATCCTATAAAGGTGGAGGTTATGAACTGAAATTAAGTCTTCCATTAAAATCTTGTACAGTGTGCATACTTATAAATTCTATCTATAGTTTTGACTTTTGAGTTTTAGGTTTAGTAAGGTCTCAAGGAGCTTCCCCTTATAACTTGAAGAATGGTTCTATTGTTATAACAATATTAGAGATCACTTGAAGTTTTTAGAACAGGCCACATTGCCCTTGATCCCTACAAAATAAAACTCATGAAAAGTAAGAGATTGTATCCCAAAAATTCTACCAAGAGGTCCAGTTCTACCATATATGGGACATTAATTTTAATGATGAATGAGAAATTAAAACCATTTTAATGTAGAGCACATAAATAAGTGAGAGCAAAGGGCTAAAGATTTTTATGACAGTTTGGGAACAGTTATTGATTACAATCAGCAATAACAGCAGAACAAAAAATGGTAAAAACATCTGTTTCAAGAGAAATTATAACCATAACACAATCAAATTCAAAACCCCAAATCTTGATAACATCAGAAGTCGGTCCTAAAACATAAGGTGTGTTTCATTACTCTTCATGCCTTTTCTATCCCTGTTACTTCTGAACCAAAACAGATTAACAATTCATTATTACCTAATGATAATAAAGCTGGAAGATTGAAAATAGTATGGAGAAAAGAAAGAAATTATAAAAATGATAGTTAAAGTGGAAACCTCTCCAAAGCAAAAATTGCTTTCAGAATTTAATTGACGACGCACTACCAAAGCTCCAATATCACGGCCCCGTTTCTCTACTGGCTGACCCCTCTCTACTATGGTGACCTTTGCACCAAGCTCTGCAAGCACCAGACTGGCGAATAATCCTGCAGGTCCACTACCTACAACAACCACCTTTGGTTCACTAGTCACCATATACCCATTTGACTGTTTTATATCTTTCATGATCTGCTGGTTTGAAGATCCTTCACTCGTCCCATTTGAGCTATGAGATGTTTTTCTGCTTTGTGTACATTTGTTATCATTCAATAGACCAATTACATCTAAGGAGCTACTTGGAGAAGAAATATACTCTAATTTTCCTGGCTTGAAGGACAGATCTGAGATAAAGTCCCACAACCGAGGCTGCAAACTCAATGCTTCCTTCACATTCATGTCAACGGTGTAGACAAAATTTGGTTCCTTAAGACACTGCAGCATAAAGCACCAAGGTAACAACAAAATATTTAATGCTGGAAAAGTACTTACAAAATATTTGATACATACAAATAAAAAAGAAGCATGGATAATATTAAAATATTATTTAAAAGCGAAACACAAATATGTTATACTAAGTTACTAACTTCAATAGGTATAGAATGTGTAGTCTATGAATCACCTCATGTAAACATGTTAACACGGAAAACCCATAATATTTTCTGATTTTCCTTGTGCCAAAATGTTAAAAGGGAAACCTAGAATACCCTCTAACACCGTCTTAGGATAAACTCAAGCTAATCTCTGTATACTTGTTCAAGGCATATTAAGAATTACTTCAAAATATAAATGAGAACTGTTTCATGCAGCTGATTTTACAGTCAAATTTGACAACTTTTTACAAATTTTCCTTTTGGTTTTCAATGCATTTTAGAAACAATGAACAGTGATGGTTTCTTTGGTTTTCAGTACGAGGTGGAAACACGTTTAAATCCCACTCAGCAATTTGGATATATGTGAAATCAAGCCATTCAAACCAACTATGACCTGCTTCAATATGTGACCATATTAGACAAGGAAGAGAAAAGTTAAAGGATTTCAAACCAATTTTTATATGAAATTTGCCATACAAGATAAAAATAGAGTTGCACCGAGGCATGTGTTCAACTCTCATACAATTCTAGATGGATGAGGTTGAGAGCATTAGACTATATTCAAAGGAAAAATGAAGTTGCACCAAGGCATGTGTTCAACTCTCATACAATCCTGGAAGGGTGAGATTGGGAGTAGTATATTCAAAGGATATGACTACCTTAGAAGGATAACCAATTCCCTTAAATACAGGTGTGTCAACCTTCCCTTCTCATGCTGCTAGTATGCCTAGTTCAAGAAAGGAGAAGGGTTAGTGTGGAGAGGAGAGAGAGATCTTATAGAGCTTAGAGGACGGCCACATGCATGGTTACAGAATTATGGTATGCAAGCATGTGACAAGGCCCACAATTCAATCACTAAATTATTCTTTGTTAATAGGCTCACATTATGTGCTAGCTCTTTGTTGCATCCACACAAAACTCAACTTTCATAATACTTGTCCTTTTTGTCATCAATTAATCATTGTTTTTGTGTTAATCCAAGCCAGTTGTAGTATTCCCCCATCAGGCTGCAAGGTTATCATGTCATGGTCTTGTGTTTCAACTAACAAAATCTTGTAGGACATTCATGGTTGCAACTGTTGCAAAAGGAAATAATGATAAGGTTCAAAGTCGATGGTGGCTGCAGCACAGGAAGAAGTATAGAAATGACTAAGGCACAAAGACTTTGAAAGAAAAGGACGATAGTGAGTGCAAAGTCTGCCTATTTCTCCACCAACAAGATCAAAAATGGTTTTTCTTATGAAAATCTGCCTAAACAACCTGATTGCACATTTTTTGGCTAAGCCATGCATTTTCTCTACCAAAATCAGAGAAAATGTCAGATGTATAAGTAATTTCCGCTAGGTGCACCTGAGAGATGGTTCAGCCAATGATTTTTTCCACCAAGTTTTGAAAATTGAGCTTAAGTTACCCAGGCATGTGCTGGATGTGGCTTTGCCACTAGAATCCTCCGCCTAAGTTTTCAAACATGACTAAGGCATTTGATTTCTCTGCCCAAATGCACATTTGAATGGGCAAAACCGTAAGTGATTTCCACTCAAAGTCTGCAAGGAAAATCAGACAAAAGGTGTCACGCATTTTAGATGTTAAAATCATTGACTTGTTCCACTAGCACACATATTAGGTGGAAAAACCCTTAGACATTTCTGCCATTTATTTCAAACAGAACAGAACAATTTGTTACGAACTCAAGTCCACTTTTATAAGGGCAAAACCAACATCTTCTGCCAGCATGTATTGCTCATGGCTTGCTATTAAGGATATACACCAGTGTTAAGAGCATTCAAAACACTAGAAAGGCATGATCTTCCCCTGGTGAAACCCCTTCTAAGTATATGAATGGATGTTTCCCATGATTTATTTGTGATTATAAATTTAATGAACATCCCTTTGCCATTGATGTCAAAGGGGGAGAGATATAGAATTGGGAGAGTTGGAGAACCGAGAATTGTGTTGCCATCAATGACAAAGGGGGAGATTGTTGGAAATATTGTCATTGATGCCAAAGGCATATGGACAAGATTGTTGGAAATATTATAGTTGTCATTAATGTCAAGATGGAATGTCACACTATTGTCATTGGTGTCAAAGGTGAGAAGATTATTATCATTAAAGTCAAAAGAGAATTAATGTCACAATGATGGATGGCATGTAAGAAGTAGGTGTTGCTATTAATGATATGGTGAGTACATTGGATGGGATGAAGGCCTTTCAAGATAACCTAAAATTGATGATATCCAAGCTTCATAATTCATATGGTTGTTGAATAATGCATAGTTCAAGGAAGGCAGAATTCACAAGATTGTTATCATGAATCCGTAAAGAATGCCAACAAAGATATTATGATACAGATTATACAAATGATGGCTGACTACATGAAAAGCATTTTAAATTGAATTGAACTTAACCAACCATGTTCTGAGCCTGAGTAAAAGGAAAATGTAAGTATATATAAATCACTCAAGCAAGAGTGATATGAAGGATTAAAAAAGGCAACAATGAATATATCATTACAAGGAAACAATGATTGATATATGTAGCAATTCATTGCAAAGTAACAACGATTAGTAAATATGAAACAGTGATCATTATAAGGCAGCGGTCATACCTTAACAAAGGGCAGCAATTATAGTTACAAATGGAGCAATCAACATACATATGCAATGATTACTAATAGTGATTCCCATCATAAAAGAAGCGATCAAAATTAATGAGGAAGCAACAATTAATATAATTAACATATACAGCGATTGATATATTTTACTAGGCAGTAATCCCATTTACTAAGAAGCAACGACTAGTGAAGAAAGCAGAGATTTTAAATGTGCAATAAAGAATATATAAGACAAAAAAAACAGATAAGACAAATTAAGGATAAGACAAAAAAAGAATAAGTCAAAGTTGAATAAGACAAAAAATAAATAAGACAAGATTTGTCTTATATAAAGGCAGCGATCACAATGATTTTTTTTAAGTAATCCCATTTACTAAGAAGCAACGACTAGTGAAGAAAGCAGAGATTTTAAATGTGCAATAAAGAATATATAAGACAAAAAAAACAGATAAGACAAATTAAGGATAAGACAAAAAAAGAATAAGTCAAAGTTGAATAAGACAAGATTTGTCTTATATAAAGGCAGCGATTAAATTAAAGAATACAGAAGTTACAAAAAGGTGGCGCTTGTATTTAAGACGAACCATATTAATATGGCGTGATTCATTAGTAATTAGTGAGCAGCATTTAATATATGATGAGGTGCGATTCATTAGTAATTAGTGAGCAGCATTTAATATATGAAGAGGTGCGATTCATGAGCAGCAATTACTTCTCAAAGGTTGGGATTACTAGAAAGAGCAGCGATGGAATTTATAGAGCAACAAATTAATTTAAATTTGTTATGAAAAGGCAAGCACATAAATAAAAGTTATGTCTTTTGAATAAGTCACCCTCATTCATGAAGGTATAAAGGAAGACAGAAAAGTGTAGAGAAGAGGGTGTAGTGTTGTGGAATAAAAGGTGGAATAAAAGCAATAAATCAATACACCTGAAGAATATTAAACAGAATTAACAAAGTCGATATGCTGATTTAAAGGGGAGTTAAATGAATGATGCAATATCATCTATGGTCAGATAGTTGAAGATTTGTTGAGAAAATCTAAATCAGATTTGAGAGAAAATCAAAAGCAGAGATCTATGAGCATAGTTTGTAGCAGATCTTCAAGCAAGTGCATAGACTGATTTATAGCAGAATTAAAAGGATATGCTACAGCAGACTTATGAGCAGCATATGAAGGATTATTTATGTGCATCAAGAACAGAAATAATAAGGAAGAGTTTGTGTGAGCTTTAAAGGAGAATTACACATCATAAAAGGAGGAATTAGTTTGAGGAGAAAGTGCAGATCAGTTGTGAAGAAGTCCATTCATACAAAGATCAGTTTCAGTTCATCATAGAGGTTGGTGCCTCGAGTTAGTCAAGGTTGATGCTTTGCAATGGCAGTCGGTGCTTCCTGTAGGTTGGTGTCTACAAAGATCCATGGGGGTTGGAGCCTCCAGTAGATTGGTGCCTACGAACTAAGGGGTTGGTGCCTCTTGTAGGTTGGTGTCTCTTGTAGGTTGGTACCTACAAATTCAAAGATGGCAGTTGGTGCTTCCAATGGGTTGGTGCTCACAAATTGAATGAGGGGTTGGTGCCTCTTGAATTTGTAAAAAGAAGTTTAATAAAAGCAATATTTTTACCGTGGTTTTCTCCCGTAAGGGTTTCCATGTAAAAATCGTGTGTTATTGTGTTCTTCTCATGTGCGTGATTATTGATGTTGAGTAAATAATGTTATTATGATTGATAAAGTTTTAACTTGGTAAAAATTGCATTGCACTGATTCACCCCCACCCCCCCCCCTTCAATATAACTGTGTGCTCATCAGTGCAGTTCTCTACCAAGTTTATATCGGTATTATAATAAGTTTGTAATGGAGTATGGAAGACATAGCCACCAAGAGTCAAATTATAATCTTCCAGAATTGTACTTGTGTGCGTTATTGTTTGTGCAGCATGCTACCTATGAGCATAATAGATTAGATATTAAATATATTCTAGTCACCATATGCTCTCACCCTACCCATACCAAGATCTCGGTGATTAGAAAGTGTTACATTTCATGTATTGATGTTGAAAAAATATCAAGTGATCAAATATTTCAATTTGAAACATTATAGAACTACAATCACCCACACTACCTAATCTTTGTATCTGTAGACCAATGGAAAATGATCCCTTTATATCTCTTTGTGACCCTATAGAACTAAAAACTAGGATTACGGCTGCCATTGTCTTTGCTATCGTCTTTATCTCTACTTTCCTTTGCTGAAATGCTGCAAGGAGTGCTTTCACCTCCTTGTCAACCTCTAGACTAGCAATTGTACATGGCATAACATCTTAGCAAAGGATCCATGCAAGCTGATATTTTAGGCAATTCATGCCTCCTCTCATATCCTTAGTACAAGAGAATAGTTACAAATAATCACTACTTGCATTGGACCTTCTATCCTATGCTTTCAGAAAGGTCCTTAGATTTGCACCAATTCTCCTCTTCATAAAAGGAAAACAATAGAAAAGAATAATTAATAACCCAATTAGCAGCCTAAACTTCTTTTAAAAAATTAAAATTGTCTGTTGTTAAAAAAATTATGTTTCTTCTTCACAAGGATTTGATAGCATGGATGAAATCAAGGTTAGATTTCAGCAGTTGGCACATATGTGCCTAGGAGGCTCTTCCTCCAGTGCAAACAATATGGATGAGTGAATTAGTGTTGCATTGAAATTTACAACACTCGAGATTAAAGTGCCAAAATTTCAGTTATTTATTTGCAATAACAAAAGCTTCATTCAGTAGTAGTTGGACAAGACAGAATTGGTCTAAAAACTTCCAACTACCCTTGTCAATGAATTTGTTGAGAAGGTTCAATTGCCGAGTCAAAAGAATGGAACACCAACAACAAATTTGTCAAATGATTCAAATGCTTCCATTTCATATTCTAATTCTAAGGATGAGAATTCAGATTAGCCCTTTCTAATTTCTTTCCATTTTGATCAAATCCTCTTTTAGGGCAGTTGAGAAATGCCTATTTTTAGGCTACTTGTTCCTTTCATTGTTTTAAAATAAGTTTGCTTTAGGTTCCTTTCTTTCCAATTTTTATGTAGCTCCTAGATAGGTTGCTTTAAAATAGTTCCTTTGGGATAAATTAATTATTACTCTCAGATCCCTAAAAGTAAAAACTATTCATTGTAATTTATAAATAAAAGCCTTGGGAACAAGACATTCTTAATGATAGTTGATTTTAAATTTATGCTGCAAATTTCTGAATATTTGATCTAAGTTTTAGGTGTCCTTGTGTAAGGTCTATTGAGTGGATTCCAGTCAAGAACTACGTTATGCTTTGTATTAACATTGTTGTCCATCCTATTATTTAGTAACATTTTGTGCTGAGGATTCACTTTTCTTAAATCTTGCATTGCAGTTTCGTTATTAGAACTTGCTTTTGTTAAATCCTCTTGTTTATGTGGATCTATTGGTCTCTATTTTCAGCCACCTAATAAGCAATTACAAAAAAGAAATTATTGGCAAGATAAGTATTTTTTGAGTCTTGTGCTCAACCTCTTAAGACTCTAAAAGATATGTCAAGTTTACTTTCACTTATGAGTGAAAGTTCAAAGCTATGTCACACTTTTATAAAGGAAATGATCAACATGGATTTAACTTTTTAACATGAATCACTAGAAAGTGACATGTTTTAAATTTTGAAATGATGTGAACTAAATGAAATGTAACTTTTTTGCTGTAGTTTATGTTTGTATTTTATATCAAAATTAAAAAATTATTTGAATGTATATTTTTATAAAATTGACACTATAATTTAATTGTTCATTGTAATGTCCCTGATTTCTAAATAGTCGGCACCAAGCTAATTTATTTAATTAAATATTAAATGGTCCTTAAATAATATTTGTGGACCTTTATATTTAATTAGTTAATTAAATATTAAAGTGACTTTATAAAAATTTATTCAATTATTAAATAAAGTTACTTTTTTTTAAAAAAAACTGCAGGAATCGAGTAGCCCCCCTATAAACTACAATGTGCCTGATAAACTATTTTTACGTGACCGGTAACGTTGGCGCGACACGTCCTCCGGTACCACGAGGACGGGGGGGAGACTAGACCTCATGACCTTTTAACTGCAACAGGATGCTTTAGCCAATCAAGATAGGCCCCCTGCCCCTAATAAAGTTACTTTACAAAGGCAAATATTTAATATTAAAAAATGAAAAGGTGGTAGATTATAAAAGGTGATCTTTTGGAAAATTATCTTCAAGAATATTTTGGGAGAGCTTAGCTTTTTGGGAATTGGAGGAAGAAAACCCTCAAGTACTACATGTATTTCAGCGCCACCCCCCCACCACCGTCCTGTTGACGGGTGTTTTATGACCGCACCAACATAGAATAAAGTTTCAAACAGTCACTCTATCCTCTCTTGATCAAAGTATTCCGCATGCTAAGATTGTTAGAAAGATCATACGTTCAACTCCAAGGTTCCTTATGCAAGGGGATAGTCTCAATTGGCTCGATGTGATTTTGTTGGATATTCCAAGGGGACTTACACAATTGTTCAATTAGAAGCAGATCCAAGATACGAATGATTTGGCGATGATGCTCATGTTCCTAGACAAACCGGGAAAATACTGAAATTAAAGGGGATAAGGATACAGATTCTACTTTCTACTCCTAAAGGCGGGACACGAGGATCAATTTCAGCAAGCTTCGAACCAAATTCTGCTTTGCCTCCCTTCGGAAAAATTCTAAAGAACCGGTGCAATCTTCAAAGGATGGCGAAGGATATTCAAACTATGACACGATATGCACATACCATCACAACGCTGCATACGGACATACGAATCACAATTGAAGTTAAGTGCAAAATATTCTAGTTGACCGCACAGGGCGAACTCACCGTCAGCGAGCCCGCTAGTGGTATGTGTTGGCGTTTCAATTAGCACCTCTGGAGTGCTTATTGGAAACGGACAGCTATTGCAAGTGTGTTAGTACATGCTCTTCGGATTATAGAGAGGAAGATCTCTTTTTTCTGATTTTCTATTGTAAAAAAGGGCGTACTAAGGTTCCTATCTTTTTTACTCAACGGTAGGACACAAGGGTGCATAAACACAATGCGTCGTAGCTAAGCTTTTTCTCTGGTTTCCGCAGATCTTAACTACGACTAACTAGCTTCTAGACTATCCTACCTCAAGATAAACAGAGCATGAGGGCGTAGGAGCGAAATGGATGGGTTGGATTACTTGAACCCTCTGTCTCAGTGGAATATGGCCGAGGCTCTGAACTCTCGGATATATACCAAGATAAGGCTCGATACAAGTAAACACTCTTTTATGGTAAATTGGATCTAAGACTTGCCAAGGAGGAGGAACCCCTGTCCGAGGTGTAGGCTTAAAAACAGCTCACTGGAAACAACAAGGTACGATGACCCGACTAACGGGATTCCCGAGGAGGTGACGACACCTATCTAAAGTGTAGGCTAAAAGACAAATCATTAGACAACATCATACGATAATGATCAATGACAAAATATCCAAGGAAGCAACGACACCTGTCCAACGAGGAGATTGAAACAATGCACTATTTAGAACAAAACTTTGAATAGACTCAAGTATTTAGAACAAGCAAGCATGCGCCATCTGATTTATTTCTTCAAGTTTTCTCCAAAGAATTACAAAGGTCGGGACAACAAAGGCACGAAATCATGCACAATTACGATCAACCAACAAACTCTCATCCAAGAGTGAACAAATATAAACAAGCTAACTCTGGCAACAATGGCGCAGCAATTTTGCTTAGCAAATAAAGGTTAAACAAATAATAAGCCCACGGCTCTTATTTATAGGAACTCAAAAGAGTAGGCAACCCTAAATCTCCTTGAGTTAACAAACAATTCTTGCCAATTAGCAAGATTTATTTCTATGTCTAAAAGTAGGTGAGCAAGCAGTTAACAGGAAATCTACTTTAGTTAATTGAAACTAAACAAAAGTCAAACTGGGAGTCTACCTCAGTTGACTGACACCTAACTAAAAGTGAACTTATGTTACAAATGTGTCTCCAAATAGACATCCACATTTTGAGGAGATCTGATATCTGTTGGCGTTTCAATTAACACCTCTGGAGTGCTTATTGGAAATAGACAGCTATTGCAAGTGTGTTAGTACATGCTCTTCGGATTATAGAGAGGAAGATCTTTCTTTGCTGATTTTCTACTGTAAAAAAGAGGTTGTACTAAGGTTCCTATCTTTTTTACTCAGCGGCAGGACACAAGGGTGCATAAACACAATGTGCCATAGCTAAGTTTTTCTCTGGTTTCTGCAGATCTTAACTACGACTAACTAAGCTTCTAAACTATCCTACCTCCCCAAGATAAATAGAGCATGAGGGCGTAGGAGCGAAATGGATTGGTTGGATCACTTGAATCCTCCGTCTCAATGGAATATGGCCGAGGCTCTGAACCTTCGGATATATACCAAGATAGGGCTCGATACAAGCAAACACTCTCTTACAGTAAACTGGATCTAAGACTTGCCAAGGAGGAGGAACCCCTGTCCGAGGTGTAGGCTTGAAAACAGCTCACTGGAAACAACAAGGAACGATGGCCTGTCTAATAGGATTCCCGAGGAGGTGACGACACCTATCCAAAGTGTAGGCTGCAAGACAAATCATTAAACAACATCAAACGATAATGATCGATGACAAAATATCCAAGGAGGCGACGACACCTATCCAAGGAGGAGATTGAAACGATACACTATTTGAAAACAAGACTTTGAAAGAACTCAAGTATTTAGATCAAGCAAGCATGCGCCATCTGATTTATTTCTTCAAGCTTCTCCAAAGAATTAAAAAGATCGGGACAGCAAAGGCACGAAATCATGCACAATTGCGATCAACCAACGAACTCTCATCCAAGAGTGAACAGATATAAACAAGCTAACTCTGGCAACAATGGCGCAGCAATTTTGCTTAGCAAATAAAGGTTAAAAACAAATAAAGAACCTAAAGCTCTTATTTATAGAAACTCAAAGGAGTAGGCAACCCTAAAATCTCCTTGAGTTAACAAACAGTTCTTGCCAATCAGCAAGATTTATTTCTATGTCTAAAAGTAGGTAAGCAAGCAGTTAACTGGAAATCTACTTCAGTTAACTGAAACTAAACAAAAGTCAAACTAGGAGTCTACCTCAGTTGACTGACACCTAACTAAAAGTGAACTATAATTACAAATTTGTCTCCAAATAGACATCCACCTTTTAAGGAGATCTAAGATCCATAAATCGTGGGAGTCAATTAGACATCCTAGATCAGTGGGATCTGACATGCATGTTTTGTGGAGATCTGGAGTCAACTTGGAAAGGGGCATCAAGTTGACTTCAATTGTATTTATTGCTATTTGGAGGGTAGGACGTCCTTCTTGGGGTGTTTGACACCTCATCACCATTGGTCAACGGTGCTTTTGTTCATTCGTTGACTTCTTCATACGGAGACCATTACATGCCTGTCAATCGTCAGCTTACCGCTTGTCAGCAACTTGATGTATGCATCTCCTTCATTTTGCTTCCCTTAGGAAGGTTACTCCTTTTCTTTTTGTCTATGTTTCCACTTTGATGTGGAAGGTAGTGCAGTATTAACCGATGGCGGCTCTGTGTTGGAAATGACTACCTTCCGCGTTCTTTTGCAGCTTTGACGTTTTCCTTGATCTTTCTCAATGGAAAAATGTCGTATGATGAAACCGCGAAGCTTGATGATGAAACCGCGAAGTTTGACCACGATCACTCCAACCGTGAGAAATGCACATGAACTTGCTGCATGTGTAAAATTCCAACGGTTACAATCCTCTAAACTGGCCTTGGAAGGCGATCAGATATACGAGGTGAAACCATTATGGAACCTGTGGACTTGTTTCTATGCTTGTCAATCTAGCTACATTGACCTCTGGCTGTGCCCGACGCAGATCGGTGCCAGTCGTTTTCAGAAAATCATGGAGTAAGACCATTTTGCTATTGTATTCACCTTGGGAGAACTGCGTTCTGAAAACCTTGAAGATTGACCATGCACAGGATGCTGCTCGGACAACTTTTTCTGGAACTGCTAAAAATAGCCATGTCGGGGGTAATTTTTACAAAAAATTCCAAGACATGGGTTTTGTTGAGAATGATTTTCTTAACAAACCCAAATCGTCAGAAATTCGGAAAAATGAGCTTTTCTATGACATGCAAGAGCGATTGACTATGCACACGATGCTGCTCGGACAACTTTTTTTGGAACTGCTAAAAATAGCCATGCCGGGGGTAATTTTTACGAAAAATTCCAAGACATGGGTTTTGTTGAGAATGATTTTCTTAACAAACCCAAATCGTCAGAAATTCGAAAAAATGAGCTTTTCTATGACATGCAAGAGCCCTACGGTGGCAGAGGCAGCGAGGTACCAGAAAGTGATTTTTCTCGGAAAAATCCAACACATGGGTTTTGTTCGTGCTTCAAAGCTGAACAAACCCAGTTTGTCTGTTTTTCAAAATTATGACTTTTTCCGAAAACCCTAAAAAATAGGGGCAGCAAGGCTACTTTTTTTGGAAAAATCCAACATGTGGGTTTTGTTGAAAAAGTTGTGTTGATCATACCCAGTTGGCCAGATCTGTGATAATCTGTCGTTTCCTGTGACATGCAAAGAAATATAGACAGAAATAGAGGAAGTAAACAGAAGATGGATTGGAAGTTATTGATTGTCAATCTGGAAGAATTATGCCTTTTGATGCAAACTCTGATAAATAGTCCCTCTGTGCAACAGATCTTCAAAAATATGAAGAACGGTGAAAACCCCTTTGTCAAATCTTCAAAAATGTTGGAGAAGAAAAATATCCGTTCTTGAGCTCCTCAACCTCCAAAGAAATAATGAATAATGGATGCCTAGATGCTTTGATATGTCAATTTGGAGTTGCAAGCATCAATTGGGCATCCAACTCATGATTGAGCCTGATTTGGAGTTCAAAAAGGTGATTTCCACTGATTGTGGAGTGTTTGGCCTCTTTATGCCTCCAAAATTTGTTAACTCAAGTCAACATTTGCTTTTGACTTTCTTAGGCGTCCCTTTTGGAGTTTTGATCATTTTTGCAAGCTGAAGTACCTCTGTTTGATCTTCGATCCTGACTGCTCAGTTGATCTTCAACAGTTGTTGATGGATTCGTTGTCGAGATGGGATCAGCCTAATGAGATATGCCTAGGAGAGATTAACTCAGAAAACTAAGTTTGGACCTCCAGAATGAAGGGCGCCTTTCTTCAAGAGGGGCGCTTTTGGCTATGCCTTAGTCAATTTTCATTGACTGTTCTTCATTTTGGCCTTTTCAGACCCTCTTTGCTTTGATCTGACGTTCCCATTGATGGATGAGTCGGACGACTCTGCTTGACGATGCATCGGGTAACCCGCTCAGTCCTGCAGTAGATGACTGACTTCTCAGTTGATGATAGTGAGTTTATGTCCTTCAAACTCAAGGGCGCCCCTGGCCAGCAGGGGCGCTTTTAGCTTGTTGACTGGTTTTGTCTACTCTGAAAACTGCCTGCCTTGATATCTGTCATTAGATGATTCAGTTGTCGGATCCTTTCATTGACAGTCTCATTGTCGAGATTGATCGTAGCTGAGAAGGTTGTTCTGGAGAGCAGTAAGCATTCAGGCTGCATCTGCATGCCTCAAAGAAAGGGCACCTTTCTCCAAGAGGGGCGCTTTTGATCATGCCTTAGCCAATTTTTGGCTTGTCTTTCCAGTTCTTCAATTCTAGCTTTTTCTGCTTGACCTCAGCGTGTGATCATTTGGCGTGTCCTGTGAACCTGCTATCAGATTGATCACATAGCTGAGAGGAAGCTGGAAAGATAACATGTATAGAGCTACAACAGATTGATGAATCTGGTAGCTGCAACCAAGGGGCGCCCCTGACTAGTAGGGGCGCTTTTACCATGAAGCTCTCTGATTTGGCATCTTCGTTGCTGATGGATCCTCCATACTTTGCTGACGGTTGGTCAATGATCCCTAAATCAGATGAATTTGTTGATTGTTTCGTTGTCGAGCCAGCATGAGAGTGAAGAGGATGACTGAGTTGAAGATGCCAAATGATCAAATTTGCCCTCTGAGATCCAAGGGCGCCTTTCTTCAAGAGGGGCGCCTTTTTCAACTGTGACTGTGTTTTGCCTTGGTAGAAAAAACGTCCATCTTCCAGGGTTAGCCAAATTTTGGCCTTTTTTGTTTTGAGAATCTCCTTCATTGAATGGCATCATTTTCATCCTTTTTCGCCATAGCTTCTTTGTTGGAGTTCTTGAAGCTTAGCTTTCAGCACCTGGTACTGGCCAATTTGCCATTAATGGCTGCGGAGCTCCTAACTTTGTTCCTGAAAAACGGGAATAGACCCACCAGAGTAAAACATGTCTTTTGATAATTCTTCGGTCTGATCGCAGGATCGTAGAAGGTAATAACCTTTATCGGTTATTTCGAATCATTTCAGAAGGTCCATTTTTGCAGGTTTCTTTAAAATAGGGCATAAAACCAATTTTCTATTTTATTTTTAACCATAGGTTCTGAACAAAACCACAAAGCATTTCATATGCTTCAGTTTGGACTAGTGCAACATACTTTCAGATGGTACTTTACTATTGTTAGTCAATTTAAGTAATGCCTGTGCGCCTCATTTTGGGTAAATAATATCCATAAAACGGGAGTCATTGATGATCCACCTTTTAGCAGATTCCAGATCCACTAACCGGGAGCTCAATCAGACATCCTAGATCAAGATTTTATAATATGGATGATAGAGGCGAGATCTCGAGTCAACTGGAAATAGCATCGTTGACTTCATCATATTATTGCTATTATAGACGTCCTTCCTTGGTGCTTTACACCTCTTCACCACTGGTCAACAAAGTCTTTATCCAGTCGTTGACCTCTTCAACCTTCGGGCAATTAATGCTTCTCAAGATGACTGTGTGGCGTCTAAGCATTTCTTCACCTGTCACAAGCTGCTGCTAATAGTTTATGCATTGGGCAGCTGCTTCATCCAACTGGATAGACATGGCTGCAATTTTGGCTAATTTGCAACCATTGGGATCTTCAAGGAATGAACCACGGACGACGTCTTGAAACCGTGTCTGTACCGTTTCAAGCTTAACATATTCCCCTCCTTCCCGCTGATATCCTCTCAAGGAAGGATATTACCAACGTTCTTGCAAACTTGATAATATTAGCGACAAAGCGTCTATAGTCAATCAGCTCCACTGAATTGGCATCGTAGGCTCTCACCTTGTATGCCAATTGTTCTTTCCACTCAAAGAGATGGCGTTTGTTCTCAGTGGTTGTAACTGACTGGTATGCGTGTTGTAGATCAGCAACTGTCGCTTCCTCTCTCGGCCTCTCTTGAGCTGCCTCCAAATCTGACTGCTGGATTTCTGATCGAAGACAATGTGCTCTGTCTCTCAGCTGATATGCTTTTGCTAATACACACCTTCCTCTGACGACAAACTCATCCACTTGACATCTCAAGTGTTTGCCGTATGTGATCAACTGGTGATGGTTTCTTTCAGCTGGGAGATCCAATAGTCCTTGAGGCAAGGCCGAGGAGTTGGGAGTGTCATGCATCAAACTAGAAATGTAAAATCTTAGTTGACGGTTTTCAGCCTTTAAGGCTGCTTTGTCTTGTCCATCCTTGGTCATTCTTTCCTTGACGCTCACTGAGGCAATTCCAAGAAGGTCTGCCTCCACCTGTCGAGTGGTCTTTCCAAGGTTCACCTTTGAAAGCGTGAAATCCTCAACCCTCACATTGTGTATGTCTTTATCTTCAGGCGGTGCAGCAGTCTCTATGACAACCTCGTTCTCTACATTCCTCTCTACATGTGTCTGCTTCTTCAACTTCTTTGTCGGCATGTCTTGTGGGACATGGTGGAATTCAAAGAAGTCAAGCTGATAAGAAGGTCTCTCCCTTTTCCTTCTGAGCGAGCTTTCTAGCCAGATAGAATCTCGGCTAGCTTCGCTAGGAGGAGGAACATAGGCCCCCTGAATGCTGGAAGAACGAGACTGTGCCGTGGCAATGCCTCGTGGTGGTGAGTCCAAATCAATGGGACTTTGCGACCTCTGTGATGGTGGTGAAGCAGGTGGCTCTGGTTCTATCACAGGCACCGCTTCTGCTACAACTTCTTCTACAATAGATTCCATCTCTGCAGCGATTATTTCAATCACTGGCTCTGGTGTAGTTGCAGCGTGCTCAAGTGTTTCAGGTAAATTGGTGGTTGTCTCCACCTGTACCTCTTGCTCGTTTGTGCCAGCAATTCCTCTTCTTCCCCATGTGCTCCCTGACATTCGCATTCCTTCTAGAAGAATGCTCATCTTCTTTTGTCTGGGTTTCCTCCTAGGGAGGAAGGTAGTGTAGACTGAACCGTTGGTGGCTCTAATCGGGGAAGTACTACCTTCCTTGTCCTTTTACTGTCAAGGTAGAGTTGACTATGTCGAACTACTCTACTAGTTCTTTCCTCAATAGACGTACTCTCTTTCGCGTACCAGTCTACTTTGTCGAGTGCTTGTGCATCTACTTAACCCGTGAAGAAGGAAGAAAGGATGACCTCTTCTTCGTCATCAAATAAGCCCTCGATCTCCTCTGACATGAGTTCTGCAATTTGGGAGAGCTTGAATCTGCTGTAGTTCCTTCTTCTCACTTCGAACTCGTCTTCGCAGTTGACCCAAAAATCCTCCATGAAAGGTTCATGTGATGATCTTTGCTCGAGATGTGCTGCGAAGATTCCTCTAGGATCATATGATGACCTGCTGTCAATGAGGTACTTGAGATTAAATCTCACTATTTCCTGGCTTATCAACCTAGCATCGGCTACAGTTCTGCATCTATAGAATCCCATCTGAAAAAAAAAAATTGCAGCAGACTTCTTCTTTAGGCGAAAGTAGGAGTGAACCTTGGCCAACTGCCTTAGGAATTCCATGAACACTACCCTATCTGAGGGGTAGTGTGGCATCATGGCAGGGTGGCCATTGTAGCCATACACGCGTATGTAGGTGAGAGTGGGGAATTGGATGAACCAATCCGCCTAGTCCACCATTGTCGCCTTGGCTACTGGTGAAATACGGATGTGCATCTCATGGTCTAACTCGCGCACGGTGTGCATAGTAAAAAGGTCGTTCATCTTCTTGAAATGTCTTTTCGCTAGAGTGAACTCAAGGTGAGGAAAGTATTCTTGGACCTTTTGCACTCCCAAGGTTCCCACAGTGTTTAGTGTTCTGAAATTGCCTTGGAAGGCAATCAGATATACTAGGTAGGAACACGTGGAAACGGTGCTCTTCTAGAAACCTGGTAAATTGTTGGTGGAGTGTGTCACTAATCAGAGAGGCCCAGTCGTAATGTTCTTTCTTGCTGATTATTTTTCCAATAATATAGAACATCCACAGTTGGATGGATTTTCCCTCTTCTTGTCTAGTGACTCTGCTGAGTAGAGTGATTAACACTCCATACTCATCTCTTGAAGCCTCGAATGCCTTTATGCACTCTGTCACAGATACGACCTTCCTGATATGGCATGGTCGAATTGCAAAACACGTCTCTATGTCCTTCAGCTTTAAGTTGCAAATCACCTTTCCGTCCACTGATCGGATCTCTCTTGTAGTACGGTTGTAATGCTTTGTGCAAGCAGTTACAAGCTCAATGCTCTGTAAAGTGATCGGAATGGATGCAGCTTGGAATAAGCCGGACTCTTCAATGTTCTGCAATGTAATTTGGTTCATGCCCTCCAAGTCCTCAGAACTGACTTCTGGATTTTTCTGCCATAAGTCTTTGTCAATTGTTTTCAGATAATCATGGTACAAGACCGTCTTGGTCTTGTATTGTACCTAGGAGTACTGGATTCTGCAAGACTTAAAGATTGACTGGGCACTTGACTTTGTTCTGACACTTTTCCGAAACCCTTAAATATAGCGCCTACCGAGAAGTATTTTCCCAGAAAAAATCTAGCACGTGGGTTTTGTTCGTGCTTGGAAGCTGAACAGACCCAGTTCCTTGGATTTTTGATTTGGAGACTTTTCCAGAAAGATCCCTAAAAATAGGGGCAGCAACTTTGCTGATTTTGGCAAATCTGAGAAGATGGATTTTGCTGGAAAAATGCGCTGATCATACCCAGTTGGTCAGATCTGAAGTAATCTGCCGTTTCCTGTGACATGCAAAGAAATATAGACAGAAGTAGAGAAAGTAGATAGAAGGTGGATTGGAAGTTATAAACTGCCACTTTGCTATAATCTGCTTCTGGAAACAATCCTCGGGGAAGAATACTTTTACTGCCACTGATCTTCAGAAATATTGAAGATTCGTCCAAAACCTCTGCCAGATCTTGAAAATGTGTTCTTGGGAGCTATTTGTTGTTTTATCCTTCAACTTGCAAAAGAATAATGAAGAATGGGACGCCTAGCAAGAATATATGGTGATTAGGTTTGAGATCCACCAAGTATGGAAGACAACTCATGATTTAGGTCTAATTTGGAGTTCCAAAAGGTGATTTCCACTGATTGTAGAGTGTTTGGCCTCTTTTTGGCTCCAAATTTGCTAACTCAAGTCAACATTTTTGCTTTGACTTCTTTTAGGCGTCCATCCTTGGATTTGATCTTTTTTTTGTTCATTTTGCAAGCTGAGGTGCCTTCGTTTGATCTTTGATTTTGGCTATTCAACTGATCTCTGGCAGTGGCTGGCAGTTCCGTTGTTGAGGTAGTATTGATCTGATGAAATATGTCAGGGAGAGATCAACTCAGAAAACTGAGTTTAGGCTTCCAGAAAGAAGGGCGCCTTTCCTTGAGAGGGGCGCTTCTGACAATCCCTTAGTCAATTTTCATTGACTGTTCTTCGTTTTGACCTTTTTAGACCCTCTTTGATTTGATCTGACGTTCTCGATGCTAGATGAATCAGATGACTCTGCTTGACGATGCATCGGGTAGCCAACTCGGTCTTGCTCAGGATGACTGGCTTCTCAGTTGGAAATGACAAGTTCAAGTCCTTCAAGCTTAAGGGCGCCCATGGCCAGGAGGGGCACTTTTAGCTTTTGATTGGTTTTATTTATGGTGTGAACTGCCTGCCTTTGATCTCCGCCATCAGATGACTGATTTGCCAGAAGTTCTCGTTGATAGTTTTATTGACGAGATTGGTCGTAGCCAAGAGGATCATCCTGGGAGGCAGTAAAGATTTTGAGTGAATCTGGATGCCTTCAAGAAAGGGCGCCTTTCTTCAAGAGGGGTGCTTTTCATCATCCCTTAGCCAATTTCTGGCTTGTCTTTCCAGTTCTTCAATTCTGGCTTTTTCTGCTTAACCTCATCGTGTGATCGTTTGGCGTGTCCTATGAACCTGCTATTAGATTGATCACATAGCTGGGAGGAAGCTGGAAAGATAAAATGTATGGAGCTACAGCAGATTGATTCATCTGGTGACTGCAACTGAGGGGCGCCCCTGGCTAGTAGGGGCACTTTTACCATGAAGCTCTCTGATTTAGCATCTTTGTTGTTTGTACATCTTCCATACTTTGTTGATGCTTCGCCAGTGATCCCTAAATCAGATGATATTGCTGATGATCGCGTTGTCGAGACAGCACGAACACGAAGGAGATGAATGATCTAAAGGAGCAAAGTGATTTGGTTTGCCCTCTGAGATCCAAGGGCGCCTTTCTTCAAGAGGGGCGCCTTTTTCACTTTTAGACTGTGTTTTGCCTTGGCAGCAAAACTTGCACCTTCCAGAGTAAGCCAAATTTTGGCCTTTTTCGTTTTGAGAAACTCCCTCGCTATAAAAGCATCTTTTTGACCTTTTCCGCCATGACTTCTTCGTTGGAGCTTTTGAGGTTTAGCTTTCAGCACTTGGTATTGGCCAAACTGCCATTAATGGCTGTGGAGCTCCTAACTTTGTTCTTGAAAAACGAGAATAGACCCACCAGAGTAAAACATGTCTTTTGATAATTGTGACTTGATCAGTGTGATCTTGAAGGCAATTAACCCTATCAGAATTATTTTCAATCATTTCCGATAAGGTCCTATTTTTAAGGGTTTCCTTAGAAATAGGGGCATAAAACCCTAATTTTCATATTTTCATAATTTTAACCCTAGGTTCCTTGACAGAAACCCACAAAGACTTCATGTTTGGTTTGACCTAAAACATACTTTCGATGGCATTTTTACATTGTTTAGCTCAATTTAAGCAGAATGCCAAAAATTTCATTTTGGGTATAACAGTATGGATGAATGAAACTTGCTCAAACTAAACAGCATATCCCACGACTATCAACTACTTGCATGAAATAAAATCTACTTTACTTTATCTACTTGAATCGGAAAGACGAAAAAGCCTTGCTAGCTGCTCACAATAAAAGGAGTCACCAATCAATGAAAATTCTTTATATCATGTTGGCGTTTCAATTAGCACCTCTGGAGTGCTTATCGGAAACGGACAGCTATTGCAAGTGTGTTAGTACATGCTCTTCGGATTATAGAGAGGAAGATCTCTCTTTGCTGATTTTATAATGTAAAAAAGGGGTGTTTAAGATTTCCTATCTTTTTTACTCAGCAGCAGGACACAAAGGTGCATAAACCAATGCGCCGTAGCTAAGCTTTTTCTCTGGTTTCTGCAGATCTTAACTACGACTAACTAACTTCTAGAATATCCTACCTCCTCAAGATAAACAGAGCATGAGGGCGTAGGAGCGAAATGGTATGGTTGGATCACTTGAATCCTCCGTCTCAATGGAATATGGCCGAGGCTCTGAACCTTCGGATATATACCAAGATAGGGCTCGATACAAGCAAACACTCGTTACTGTAAACTGGATCTGAGACTTGCCAAGGAGGAGGAACCCCTATCCGAGGTATAGGCTTGGAAGCAGCTCACTGGAAACAACAAGGAACGATGGCCTTTCTAACAGGATTCCCGAGGAGGTGACGACACCTATCCAAAGTCTAGGCTGCAAGAGAGATCATTAAACAACATCAAACGATAATGATCGATGACAAAATATCCAAGGAGGCGACGACACCTGTCCAAGGAGGAGATTGAAACAATGCACTATTTTAAAACAAGACTTTGAATAACTCAAATAATTAGATCAATCAAGCTTGCACCATCTGATTTATTTCTTCAAGGTTCTTCAAAGAATTACAAAGGTCGGGACAGCAAAGGCACGAAATCATGCACAATTGCGATCAACCGACGAACTCTCATCCAAGAGTGAACAGATATAAACAAGCGAACTCTGGCAATAGTGGCGCAGCAATTTTGCTAGCAAATAAAGGTTAAAACAAATAAAGAACCTAAGGCTCTTATTTATAGAAACTCAAAGGAGTAGGCAACCCTAAAATCTCTTTGAGTTAACAAACAGTTCTTGCCAATCAGCAAGATATTATTCTATGTCTAAAAGTAGGTGAGCAAACAGTTAACTGGAAATCTACTTCAGTTAACTGAAACTAAACAAAAGTCAAACTGGAAGTCTACCTCAGTTGACTGACACTTAACTAAAAGTGAACTTATGTTACAAATGTGTCTCCAAATAGACATCCACCTTTTGAGGAGATCTGAGATCCACAAATCGTGGGAGTCAAATAGACATCCTAGATTAGTGGGATCTGACATGCATGATCTGTGGAGATTTGGAGTCAACTTGGAAAGGGGCATCAAGTTGACTTCAGTCATCATTAATGCTATTTGGAGGGTAGGACGCCTTTTCTTGGTGCTTTACACCTCTTCACCACTGGTCAACAAAGTCTCTATCCAGTCATTGACCTCTTCGGCCCCCGGGCAATTAATGCTTTTCAAGATGACTATGTGGTGTCTAAGCATTTCTTCACCCGTTGTAAGCTGTTGATGATAGGTTATGCATTGGGCAGCT